>OX456525.1:125135065-125679747 GCA_949748255.1 Eustalomyia histrio | reverse complement strand
TTTTTTCCCAACCATGGTGAAGGGTATATAAGATTCTGCATAGCCGAATTTAGCCGCTCTTACTTGTTTAATCTATGTAACATTTCAAGGCAATTCATGTTTGTAGGTGTAAGTTTTAATTAGAAATAACATTTCTTTCAATATCCACTTTTTTAAAATTAGTAATTTTGTTTTGCTAGTTTAAGCAAATCGGTTTTTAAAAACTTGTAAAATGATTTCTGAAATTAGCAACAAAAATTTGTAAATATTCTGTAAAATATCTGTGATTTGTAAAATGTAAATAACAAAAAGATTTGATAAATAATAATTTTTTTACTAAAAATCAGTACAAAAATAGTAAATTGGGATTGGAAACCGTTTACAAATTTTTCTACTTACTTTTTTTCTGAGTGTACAATTAATACTCGCCATAATTTCCACAAAAACCGGCAAATTTATTTATTTATTTATTTTTATTTATTCAAATTAACCGAGCCCCTTAGGGCCATATATGGTTAATAGTATATAAGGTGCAAATATACATTCAAATACTTAAAACTATCAATCTTACATAGATATACTGATAAGTTTGTACTAATAAATTGTATTTAATAAAAAATTTTTTTTTTTTTTATAACAGGGAACAATAGTTGGATTATAGATTAGCAAAATTTTCAGAAAATAATAATTTGGCTTGAGGATATGTAAAGGAAAATTTTTTTAAATTATTGGGAAGTGCATTCCATATTCGCGCAATTCTAACAACAAAGGAACGTTCATATGTCGAATTACAAATTCTTGGTATAATGATTTGAGGAGAGCGTAACGATCGTGAAAAAGTAAACTTGTCGTACAGATAAGGTGGGAGTTTTGTAGTTATAATCTTATAAAAATTAATAAGTAATCTTAGCCGAACATACATTGTTAAAGAAAAACCAAAAAATAAGATTACATACGAAGAGATGTGCTCTCTCACTCTTAAGCCATATATGAATCTAACAATCCTATTAACAATTTAAATAACGTTTTTGAAATTAGTACGATTGGTTGCTGAATAAACTTCAATGCCATAATTCACTATTGATAAAAGAAGTGCATGTGCCACCATAATCCTGACTCTTTTAGGGAGGTTATATTTTAAACTATATAGTCTTCTCAAAACAAAACATACTTTCGATGTAATTGAACTTATGTGTTTGTTAAATAAAAATTTATCATCTAGGACTATACCCAAGCAACGCATATTATTCACTATATCAATTAAACTATTATTCATTTTAATTGCCAAAGAAGATTTATCTATAGAACCAAAAGACATAGCTTTAGTCTTATTTGCATTTATATGAAAGAAGTTGTTATCCATCCATGACCCAACAATATCCAGTGTATAATTAATTCGTGCATTCAAAGAGTCAACAAATTGCTTCTCTCCAAAGAAAACCAAATGAATATCATCTGCATATAAAAACAAGTCTGAAATTGGAAGATTCACAGCCTGAATGAAATCATTGATATAGAGCATAAACAACAGGGTTATTTAAGTTCTGTCTTATTCTATCCGTTAATGAAAGTAGGAGATTTGTAGTGCTGAAACCCTTTCGGTACCCAGAGTGACAAACACTAAGAAGGTTATTTTCACACAAATACAAATTTATTTGATTAACCAGTAGATGCTCAAAGACCTTAGAGAGGGAAGAAAGAATGCTAATAGGCCGAAATGAATTAATACCCAGCCCACCTGGTTTCTTTAACGGAACAACTCTAGCAGTCTTCCATACTAGCGGAAAAGTTGATGTCGTAATAATGGTATTAAAAATATGTAAAATGTGCTTTTCAATAGATGGGTATAAAATTTTCAAAAATTTAATTGGTAGTTCATCAACACCCAAAGAATTGGATTTTATACTAAAGAAAGCCTCTTGCAGTTCATTTTCATAAAATCTGCTAAAAGAAAAAACACCTGAGTCGTTCATTGTAACCAACTGGCAAAAGTTATTATTTTGATTAGATGAAAAAATATTGTTTAAAACATCTGGATCTTCCGAAGTAACTGCGTCGATTTGCGTACGACAACCTATATTAGTTAGTGCTCTCCATGTAGAGCTACTGTCCGTTCCATTAAATCTCTTTGAACATTCCTTATGCTTTAAATTTCTTAGTATTCTCTTGACTCGATTTCTATATTTACAATGAACAGACCAATTTTGTTGAGTTCTACACTCACAATACGCTCGAAAAGCGAGATCACGTAAATATTGAGCGGATTTGACTTCATTCATATTGAGAAGGCTATTATTATTCCGAGTTTTTCTACGTTTAAGTGGAACACAAGAATAAAGTTCGAGTATATTATTATTCAGTTGTTGAATCTGTACATCAACATCCGATGTTTGATAAATCGAACCAAAATCTAAGCTCATAAACCTACGTTCAAGTAGATTGTAGTCTATTGCATTATAATCTCTATATTCAATGATAATATCTTCCTTTTGTTTAGGAATTAATTTTTTAAAGTATGGCATTCTTCCAACAAACATGTTACAAAATATTGCCTATAATATAAACCCTTTTTTTAAAAGAAAATGTTACATATTGAGTTCGACCGACTGCGAGAATTTGTCGAGAGAATCAAGAGAGGCACATCATCTCTCTATAGTACTATATACTTCTTGATAAAACCCTGCCAGTTAAAACTGTCATACAAACTGGTATTTGAAACTATGACAACCAATAAAATAAATCGTTATTTTATTCAACAACAAAATAATATTTGTTGCAGTCATGGTTTTTAGTAAGTTGTGTTTTTAAATAATATATATGTATATCATAGTATACGATTTATTACTTATTATATTTTATAGTTACTGAAGAATTAGTTCGCAAGAAATCTGAACATAATGAATTATGTATTAGCACCCTAGAAGAGCTATCATTGCATCAGGAAGATATCGAACGTATTGAACATTTACACAATTGGTGTCGTGATTTGAAAATTTTACTAATGCAATCGAACCTCATATCGAAAATTGAAAATCTTTTCAAGCTTAAACGACTGGAGTACCTGAATTTGGCATTGAACAATATTGAACGTGTTGAGAATCTAGAGAAACTGGAATCTTTAAATAAGTTGGATTTAACGTTAAATTTTATTGGCGAACTAACATCAATTGAATCTTTGAAAGATAATTATAACTTGAGAAGTTTAATATTAACAGGAAATCCTTGTTGCGATTATCCCAATTACCGAGAATATATAATTGCTACTTTGCCGAAATTGGATAGTTTGGATTGCCAAGAAATCACTCTGACTCAAAAGTTACATGCCAAGCCGCATCTTAAGAAATATCGTGCTGTTATAATACAAAAGCAGGCCGGTTATGCTATGCAACGTGATGAACAAAAAATTCGATTTCTTAAACATAAAGAAGAACTTGAAGCTAAAATGGCCATTCTCGAAGATGAAAATGAACGTGTAAAGACCTTTTGGGATTCTAAGAGTGAAAATTGTCCGGAAATACGTCACGAAATCGCTAAATATCATCGCTTAGGACGTTGCACCCTTGACGACGATACAGGGAATACACAGAAACGTAAAGAACCAAAGTTATTTGCTCCCTGTGGTCGTCCATATAATTTAAACAAACCCCAGTTAACATTTACTTTAAAAGATGAAAATGGCGAATATATTTTAGAACTGGAGGTTTATAAGTAAAGATAGTTAAAACAATTTTATTTATGATATTCAATGTTAGTTTTTTAAAAAATATTTTACTTTATAGATATCTTGATACTTCCAATATTAACGTTGAAGTTGAAGTGAATTATATACGAGTAACGGTCAAAGGAAAAATATTTCAAATAGCTATAAACGATGAAGTTAAACCTTCTGGTGCTGTAATAAAACGGTCTCAAATTACTGGCCATTTAAAGATTAAAGTTCCAAAGTTACATGAAAATGAAATACTGTCTACAGGTAAATACACTGGCTTTTGTATTGCTTCAAATTAACGGAAAACACCTACAAAAAAGCTTAAGGTTGAATTATCTATACGCTGTAAATCTAGTTTAAACTATATAGTTTGAAATCCAGTTTTAACTAGATTTCAAGCGTAATGTAAACGCAACCTAAACATTAACTTTACCCACATTCTATAAGATGAGCGATGATTATCGTGCACTTTCAAAGTTACAATTCTATAATTTTAAAGATGTTACTTACCAAACTTTTGAACTATAAGATTGAAAATTACTGTTTTTTTTACTTAATTTATAGCAAAGGTTTAAAATTTATATTTAATATGGTAGATATTTAACTTCGAAAGTAGACGTTTCTCATCTTATGGAATCTGGGCACTGATTTTTTGTTTTATTTTTATGCTACGTTTCCACTAGACGTGTTTTAGGCAAAACATGTTGTTTTGGTTTAAAAAAAATGTGTGGGGAAACATGTGCAGACCAATGTTTTGATACAAAAGACGTTCAGTGGACACATAGCCTTATTACATAGGTGGCGTTTACATTACGCTTAAAGTATAGTTTACACTGGATTTCGATCATAGTCTCTACTCTTTCGACATCTACATTTCGAGCGTAAAGTAAACGCTACATTTCGACATAAAACTCAACTCTCAGACAGGAAACAGCTGATTCAATGAAAATGGCGTCTATGAGTAAAAGGAAATGTCAAAATTGCAGTGATATACAGAAAGGAATAGATATACAAAAAATATATCCAATAAAATTTATATGAAGTTTATTTTTTTTATCTCATTTTGCAAATCACTGCAATGTCGAAATAACCATACGGTTCGAGAATTCTTGTTTGACATATGTCATTGGTAACCTGTATGTGCCATATGCCATTACGATTTCAGTAGTCTCCATATACATAATAACAAACGTCTCCTCAGCATTTCGCTGCATCGAATTCAACATATAAATTACTAAATTGATATGTTCATATGCCTTTATTTTATTAAGATTTAGTGACTAATTAACAATTAATTAGTATTCAATAAGTAATTTTAATTAGAACATTTATTTAAAAAAACTGCATTTTCATTTAAAAAATAGCACTTTCAAATCAAAAAGTCATATTTTTAATTTACCCGTTAATCACCGGATTTTTTTCATCAAAATTTCCATATTTTATTTTTTAATTTGAAAAAATTTATATCTAACACATACTCGCAAATATAATTTAAAATAAAAACTAAAAATTTTTCAAAACTGCACATACAAGAATTAAATTTAATCTAAATCCAAAAAGAATTTAAGTAGATAAATCCGTTTTTGTATTTAGACTAATTTTATTTCAACAATTGTACTTTTGCATTAAATTTGAGAATAAGAATTAGGTTTTGATAAAAATATAGTTTATTTTAAATAAAAAAAAAAAAACAAATATTGAATTTTCAATGAAGGAGAATAAATCCAAAAATAAATAGGGTGATTAAAAAACGGGCTATTATTTCAAATTAAAAAAACTTTATTTGAAATTAAAATAATATCAATTGCAATTAAAAAATATGAAGTGCTATTAAAAAAATCCCAAAAAGGCCATTTATTGATATCAATGAAAATTTGAAGATGTATGTATATTCTGTGATAACTGTGCTGTTGTGGCTTTAAAAAATTCACGGTGTACCGATGCTCAAAGCTTAGATCTTCTATATTCTATTTTAGATAATTGTTTCGAAAATAAAAGTGAACAATTTCAGCCGCGATACACCGTGAACTACATCGAACTTTAAAAACAGAAAGCAGCACAGATATCATGGGAACGTAGAATAACCGCATGTAAATTTTTAGTCAAATACAAAAACAAGCTCTTCCAAAACTTTTAGATTGTATCAAAAAGTTTTGGAATGACTCTAAATTTAAAGCATCAATTGAAATTCAAAAACACCAAATCAAATTAAAAAAATGGTTGTTGAATTTCAATAATTTTTTTAATAGCGTTTGGTATTTTTTAATTTAAATTGGTCAGCTAGATATTACCGCAGATATTAAAGAATATCAAATTGAATATGATTAAATATTGTCACAGATATTTTTTTTACTCGGGTAAGATACTTTTTATATAATCAATCTTCGTGTGCATCTTGATGTGTCACTAAGGATGGATGCTTCCTGATTAATGTGCTGTTGCAGCTTTTTGGCATGAGTTTATACATGATCCTGGATCACTTCCCTCACAGTCTTAACTTCTAGATCTCTATGAAGATCAGTGGCGTATATACCAAGACGCATTACTATAAACCTTTGTATTTCGTTTTGGATTCTTTGAATGATTTCGATTTGAGTCTGTTTAGGACAACCCCACAATTGAATGCCATAAGTTCATACTCGCTGTCTGTATTGTGTTATGTTCCATCATCAGGCACAAACAGCTGAACCGATTTTCCTGAAATTTTTTTGAGTATATTCTACCTACCCTAGGAAATGTCTATAGGCCATATTAAATCGCGATTGGACAAAGGGGAGTGGCGCCTCCCATTTTTTTTATTTTGTTTTATTTTTTAATTTTTTTTCTTTTTGTTACATTTTATTTTATATATTTATCAAATTTTATTGGAATAATAAAATGTTGTTTTGAAGTACAAATTAGAATGAAAAAAAAAAAATTGAATATAAAATATTAATTTTGACAATTGATTTTTTTTTTTCAAAACAAATCGTTAAATTTAGTTTGTTATTTTTTTTTTTTTTTGAAAAAGAATTTTATTTCAAATAGTTTGATTAGTACATCTCGCCACTAATTGTTACGTGCCCCCAAAGATACTACAGCGGTGATGCCAACTAGCTCGCGGAAGCATCCACCAAGGGTCAGGTCCCGACCCACCACTACAGCTCAGGGACAACACAATTAAAATTATTAAAAAAAAGCTAAACATTTTATTTTGAGGAAAGATATGGTGGCAAAATCCCTCACATACGTCCTCCCAACCATGGTCACCAACATTAATTTCAATTCAGAATTGCAAAAAAGAATTAATAAATTACATCTTCGAAGCTCTGTGCACCCATTAGACATGTGTCCACCCATTTAGACATGTGTGTAAAGGAACTTATAAACCACGCAACATTTTTGTGCAACTTGTGGTTTTGTAAAAACATCACCGTAAACAAGAAAAGTGAAAAATATTTTGTAATGTTTTGGAAATATTATGGAATTTTTATATCCGTCCCAAACAAACGAAATTATTTGTGACATATTTTGTGCAAAAGTATTGTTCAATTTATTGCTATGTGTAGGTCGAAACGACGATGATATTGGTATGAATTGTGTTCACACTACAATATATTTTCTCATCACAACACATATGACGTACATATATTAACACTTGTGGGAGAATTTAATTTAATGGAAGAAATCTATAATATTTTTGTGTATGTCTTTTTAGATAAACCAATGGTGGCAACTGAAGCGAACGAGAAGAAAAGGTCAGTATTCATTTAAGAGGCTAACTGTAAAACGGACCTTTTTAATGACTAGAAATAGGGTTTATACATAGTTTTTGGAATGTAGATTAACTATAGTTATTAGTTTTTGATTTAATGAACCCGTGCAAAAGTAGTCGATAAAACTGAAGTCCAAAGACCAAAAGGATCCCTCAAAAATTAATTTTTTTTGGACTTAAATGACAGCTTATTAAGAGACATTCATCATGTGAAAAACAAGCAATAGGATCTGATGTCTTCCTCAGACATCGTTTCCGAATATTTTCTTGATGAATTTTTTGACGGCAAAGTTTCAGGTAACTCAAAATGAATGCTGCAGGGATTTTTTAAAATTTATTATGTTTAACTTTTTATCATGGATGGTAACCGAAACAAATGCGGCTATCGGTAAGGGTAACGCTATTGTCTACTATTTCGGTAACGTTATTTTAAGGATAACGCTATTTTCTATTATTTCGGTAACGTTATTTTAAGGATAACGATTTTTTCAGTTATTTCGGTAACGGTATTTTAGGGATGACGATTTTTTCAGTTATTTCGGTAGCGGTATTTTAGGGAAAACGATTTTTTCAGGATCCTTTTTTTGCAGGAGTGACAATACCGGTTTATTTTTATTTTCAAATACGTTGCTATATTATAAATATTAAAATAAAAAAGAATGATCGTGAATAATTTCGGTAAAATTAAAAAAAAAGGCAACAAACACAAATAATAAGGTAGTGTACTTATTATTTGACCATATGTGTATGTACAGAGAATATATTTTTGAATCTTGTTACCTCACAGCGGCCCTTGCAGAAATATCTATATCTAACACAAACATTTTGACATAATGAACCACAGATGGTTTGAAATTAATTAGCAAAAAGTAAGTAGGTCCGAGTAAAAAACAAATTAATCTGGCACAATATTTAATCATTTCCAATTTTATATTCCTTAATATCTTATTTCATCCGAAAAATGGCAGATCAAATTAGATTCAGAAATAAATTTGAGGATTTCGATGGATCTGAATTGATCCGAAAAATGGCAGATTAAATTAGACCCAACAATATATTTATAAAGTAATATCCAAATTTATCCGAAAATTGTCAGTTCGAATGTATCAGATTAGATCATACATACACGAAAACTACCCCTTTTCCAATTGTATTTCAGAAATAGTCAATTGTATATTAGAAATTGTCAATTGTATTTCAGAATAGTCAATTGTGTTTCAGAAAAAATCAATTGTATTTCAGAATAGCCAATTGTATTTCAGAAATAGTCAATTGTATTTCAGAATAGTCAATTGTATTTCAGAAATAATCAATTGTATTTCAAAATAGTCAATTGTATTTTAGAAATAGTCAATTGTATTTCAGAAATTGTCAATTGTATTTCAGAATAGTCAATTGTATTTCAGAAATAGTCAATTGTATTTTAGAAATTGTCAATTGTATTTCAGAAATAGTCAATTGCATTTCAGAAATAGTCAATTGTATTTCAGAAATAGTCAATCGTATTTTAGGAATTGTCAATTGTATTTCAGAAATAGTCAATTGTATTTCAGAAATAGTCATCTGTATTTCAGAAATTGTCAATTGTATTTTAGAAATAGTCAATTGTATTTCAGAAATTATCAATTGAATTTTAGAAATAATCGATTGTATTCCAGAAATAGTCAATTGTATATCTGAAATAGTCAATTGTATTTCAGAAATTGCCAATTGCGTTTGAGAAATAGTCAATTGTATTTCAGGAATAGTCAATTGTATTTCAGAAATTGTCAATTGTATTTCAGAAATAGTCAATTGTATTTCAGAAATAGTCAATTGTATTTCAGAAATTGTCAATTGTATTTCAGAAATAGTCAATTGTGTTTCAGAAATTATCAATTGTCTTTCAGAAATAGTCGATTTTATTTCAGATATAGTAAATGTATTACTGAAATAGTAAATTGTATTTCAGAAATTGTCAGTTGCGTTTCAAAAATTGTCAATTGTATTTTAGAAATATTCAAAAAACAGTACGCCCTACGATTTGGAGTTGTTATATTTAATTTCGTTATTGTCTTGTATTTTAATAATTTTTGTATTTTCAAATGCTGAAACCAGAAAGTTGAAATTTGGTATGCAGGTTCCTTCTCCAGTGTAGATAACAGCTATGGCGTGACTTTTTGAAAATCCAAAGAGGAGGGGCAAATAAGCGGAAGATTCTCCGTCGTGCCAAAACCATTGGAGCTGCGAAGTTAATATTTGGTACATAGATTCCTCATCCAATGTAAATGTGCAATTATGCTAATGTGCAGATGTGCAAAAGTTCAAATTTGTAAATGTACAAATGTGAAAGTGTGCAAATTTGCAGAAGTACAAATGTGCATATATGCTAATGTGCAAATTTGCAAAAGTGCAAATTTACAAAAGTGCAAATGTGAAAACTTTCAAAAGTGCAAAAGTGAAAATTTGCAAATGTGCAAAAGTGAAAATTTTATTGATTGTTTGATAGTTTGATAGATTCATGGTTTGATGGTATGCAAATTTGTAAATGTACACATGTGCAAATGGGCAAATGTGTAACTGTGTAAATATGTAAATATATATTTCTTTATTTCATTCAACAACGCCCAGCCAAACCGCAGGAGGTAGGACGCTGACATTTTGTATGTAGGTTCTCCCTACGGCGTAGACATTCGCTAAGACGAGGTTCTTGGAAACTCCTTTGGGGGAGAACAAAATGGGGAAAAACCCCTTTCACGGCCTGCCCAAACCATATAGCTAGACCCCGGAAATTTGAAATATGCTTTAACAGCCTGCACAAACTGTTGGACCTATAAAGGGAAGGGGCAGAAAAGGGAAAAATTCTCACCCTTGACTTCCTGCCAAAAACGCTGGAGCTGGGAAGTTGAAATTTGGTTCATATGTTCCTCCTCCGGTGTAGACATTCACCTAGGTCTGATTTTTGTAAATGTCTACGAAGAGGGCAAAAGGGTGAACAGTCTCCCTTAACGGGCTGCCCACACCGATTTAGCTAGAAACCTGAAATTTGAAGTATGTGTTACCTGGAGTATGGGCTTACTCATTATTGAGGTACATCTTACAGTTTTGGTCGGGGACAAGGTAAAATAATTATATTTTAAGCGAAAAAATATAAAAATTTCTAGTTCTTGTAATCCCGAAATGATTTAAATTTTAAAGTTTTGTAAAAAAATATGAATAAGGAAATAAAAACAAACTAAAAGCACAAAAAATTTATCTCACTGGCTGGGATTCGAAACCATTGACATGGGGCCACATATAATTATATGAAATTATATATTTTACCATATCAAAAATACTCTAGGTATGGAACTATATATAACAATATCTCTAATTTTTTTGCACATAATGTATCATATATAATTATATCTTATTATATATCATATCAAAAAATATTTCTTATTCATAGTTATGTTTTATTATTTCATTATTCATAGTTATGTTTTATTATTCTTTTTTTATTATATATTATTTGTTTCAATGCATATTTAATTAGGTTTATCATATGTCCAATAGGATATGTCTTGATGCAGTTTTCCCTTTTTGGTAGATATCAGAATCACACATAGCTGGAAATCGCTATTTTATTTTTCGTATCTGTTTCTTTTTCTCGCCAGAATGACTGTAAAAAATGACTTTTGGTAGTATTACAGTATTGCGCGTAACGTGGTGTTATGTAGCTTTTTGTTGTTTAAGAGGGTAATGCCCCTAAAGTTGTTTTTTTTAAACACTGCCATCTACATGTGGTGAGACATACTGCAGGCCCTTGGAAGGTTTCGCTATGTTGACATTTACCTGATTTTCGCTTTGTTAAGAATTTTCTAGAATTTGGAATAACAGTGTTAGTTAACTCATGGCGCCAAGCTACAGAAGCGTTACCGAGGTTTCATTAAACCAAGCGACGTGTATTTCAGTCATGATATCGACAAGCAGAACTTGGTGAAACATCTTAGCAATTAAAAGTTCGAGTGATTAATAATAACAGTGTTCGTGAAGAAGAAGGAAATTCAGTTTTATTTTGTACTATAAGTGTTAAGTTTTAATCAACCTTGGTTTATTTATAATCATTTATAATAAGAGGGGGAGAAAACCATTGATTTTATTCAATATTTGGAAAAAACACAAGGCACTTTCCGGTCTAATTGGCTTTAATATTACTTTGGGAAGGATTCAAATTTAATGATGCGTATTGAAAACTCCTCCAAAAATATGATTATTTGGCTTAACTTTACTTTGGTTCCATTTTTGTTAATATGTACCCTTTGGTGCCATCTCTAAATGGCAATTTTGATATTAATCAATTACTCTTTTATTTAAATTATTATAAAGTTATTGGTTTATATCAGTGATCCCCAAACACATACATTCAAATTTATGTTTGTGTTGGTTGTATGTTTTTGAGCGTAATTTATTTTTTTCTCACTTTACCTGGGCTACCAAGACATATTTGTCGCTGTCCCCGAACAAATTCGAAAAAATCTACACAACCCAGGTGTAAATGTTCATATATGGTCATATATGGGTACATATATTATTCCATATATGCTTGGATCCGTAATTTGAGGGTATATGGCCATATATGAATGTTCATATCTGGTCATATATGAGTACTTTTCCTATATTAATTTTTTATTATTCACAAAAAAATTGTTTTTTATTTAATTATACTTCTACTCGTATTTACATGATGCTAATGAATTCATACATTATGAAGAATTCAATTAAATTGAACATTCAGCAGACCTTAGCGATTTTTTTTCTATTTCTATTAAATTAAATACGAGTAAAACACTGTTTCCATTTGAAGTTTTCATTAATTAGAAGAGAATACAATATAAATAGATACATATTACAAAAAAGTAAAAAAAAAGAAATACTCAAATAAGATATTAAGATATTTTTTACAAGAGTAAAGATAAATTATATATTCTGACAAATTAAGGGCATCTGACTCTGAATTCACATTTCTCTGGACATTATCTAAAGTAAAACCCTCTGATTCCAAAAACTATTTCAAAAAGAAAGCCTCTTCGATTCTGAGTAGTTTTCCTTAAAAAACGTTTAGATCTGAGAACTTATTCCTACACAAAACATCAGTCGGATCCTGAGGGAATTTCCGTGTAGAAAAATATTCAAAAACTTTACTTTAAGAAACGGCCTTTACCTATAGAAATACCCTCTAATTCTAAGTATTTTCTCCCATTAAATTATCACAAGAAAAAAGACTTCAGACTTTTTTCTACAGAAAAAGCCTCATATTTTGGGGATTTTTTTTATATAGAAAAACTTAAAATTTTGAAGAATTTTTCACAGAAAAAACCACAGTTTCTGAGGATGTTTTTTTAGAGCGAATCTCAAAATCTGAGGACTTTTACTAGACAAAACTCTTAGATCCTAATGACTTTTATCTTTAAAGAACTCAATAGATTCTGATTCTGAGATATTAAAGACTTCCCTAAAAATTTTAGGGAAGTTTTCTATAAAAAAAGTCTTTAGATTCTGTGGAAAATCCTATTTAAACAACGGTGATTCATAAAAATTTTTATACTAAAAAGTAATTTTTTTAAAGGAAAACAGCCTCAAAATCTGAAGAAATTTCCAAGAAATCTGCTCACAATTTGAGTGATTTTCGAGATAGTCTGTAGAATCTGAAGGCTTTTCTATAATAAAAATTCACCGAAGGAAATCCACATGAAGGAAACGCAATACAAAAAAAAAGGGGCCAAAATTTAACACCTAAATATGAATTTGTGCAGCTAAACTATATACATATAAACGTCGCTTATTTGTTCTCCTCTACAGCAGACCCGATATGAGGAACAAACCCAGCAACCCCTGTTGTAAGTGTTTTTTTTTTTTTTTTGTATAGTAAAATCCGACACAATTTCACTGCTTGATTTCTTTAACAAATCATTTACCATTTATTGTACCATTTTGTGAGCTGGCGGCAAGAATCGGAGGGTTTTTTTCATGCTTCACAAATGTCACTTGATAATTGAAACTTGCTAAGAAAGGTGTACTGAAATTTTCAAAAAAGAAAACAAATTGTTAGTGATGTGGACAAACGCTCTTGTACAAATAAAAGTTTAGAGTGTACAAAATAGTTTTATCTCAATTACCTTTAATTTATTGCACCGGCAGAAACCTATTCAAAACAATTTTAAATTTCTTATTTTATTCCTTTATTATACTCTCCACCATATATGGTGAGGGTATATATCAGTTTGTCATTCCGTTTGTAACATGTCGAAATATAGGTCTAAGACCCCATAAAGTATATATATTCGTTATCCTTATGCAATTTTAAGTCGATTTAGCGATGTCCGTCTGTCTGTTGAAATGGCGATCACGACGCGAAGATGCTAGCGGGGGTGCCTATTTTTACCCAGATTATTGTACATCCTCCCGAGCAGTTTGGTATTAAAAATGAGAAAAAATCGGTCCAGCGGTTAAAAAGTTATGGGTGAAAATGTGAAGATACCTTTAAATTTTCCATACAAATTGGTGTATTTTAGTACAATTTCATAGTAGCGGCTGGTATATAATATATAATTTCTCATATTTTTCCCCAATCGCTTAGAAATTAATAATATTTTGTACACCTCAAATATATTTCACCTCAAAAAATTTTTTCACCACTAACATTTTTTTTCACCACAAAATATTTTTTTCACCTAAAAAAATTTTTTCACCTCGAAATTTTTTTAACGTAAAAACATTCGTTTCCGCATCCAAAAAAGTTTTTCACCTCAAAAAAATTTTTTTACCTCCATAATTTTACTTCAAAAGTTTTTTACATTGTATCAAAAATAATAGAGAACATTGGTGGAGGGTATTCAAAGATTCGGCACAGCCGAATTTAAGCCTTTTTTACTTGTTTTTTTTTTATATTTTACAATATGTCTTAAATTTTTAGTTTTTTTTTTCATAAATATATTTTGAGTTTTTAATTTTGACAATTAAGAACACGAATGTTTTTCGGTTGTATTTATTTTTTCTTGGATACGTTGACCAAAATTTTAAAAACAAATATTATTGTCTTTTTTTTTGAATTGGTAAAAGCCAACTGAAATTTGTTTATTAAATTTATAGACCATATTTTTAAAATAGTACATGTAACCATTATGCGAAAGAAAATGCGAAAGAAATGTTAAGTTTAAACTCGCCAATTTTCGGTTACGTGTTACTCCTCTAGAGGCGTATGAAAAATAGACTGAAAATAACTAAAAGTCTTAGGTTCACACCAATTTTCGCTTAAGAAATCGAACTGGATCTTAATTTGGTAAAAGAAGAATTTAAATTGAAAAAAAGTTTGCCTTCATATATGGCCATATCTGATAATAAAAAAGGAAACATATTACCAATATATGGAATAATATATGTAGTCATACATGAACATATATGGTTCAATATATGCAATATATTATCATATATTGCCATATATGATATCATATATTACCATATATGAACTTTTTCTTTGAATTTTTTTGCCCATATATGCTTACATACATGGCATATATGTTCATATATGCTAATACGTGAAACCATATATGCTCATACATGTAACCATATATGATAATATATGAACATATATGAACATTTTCACCTGGGAAATCACCATTTTATTTTGTACTCAAACAAACAGTAAATGTAAAATAAACATTTAATGAAAGCTTGGAAAGTTCTCTATAAAATTTTATTATTACAAAAATAAACAAAAAAAAAAACTGTTCTGTAAACCAAATCAGAGTAAATTTCTCCGATGTATTGATGTATTTCAATCGTATATGATAAATTAATTTCAGATATGATATTTTAAGTCTTAAAAAAATAGAAAACGCTTAAACTAAACTAGTTTTCAAAAGAATTCAAACAGAAGCTTTTAATATATGAGTATATATAATTCATAATTATAAAAAAGACAAGTTTTAAAACAAAAAAATAAATAAATGCGTTGGCATAATAAGCACTCAGCTTTGCCGAAGTAATTTTCGTCAAATAAAAAGGCATTCGCCCATTCTACATTAAAGATTTTCAGTGTTGTCTAGTACAAGCGACTACACAACCTGGTCATAAAAATAATATAAGATAAAAATGGCAACCCTGAATAAAACCAAAATGAGACTAAATGTTTTTATTTAATAAGAATACAAATTATCTTCTCATGCTCTTCATTTGTGTGAGAGCATTCGCACATGTGCGGTGTTTTGGGATCTCTGGTTTATAATATAAACTTTATATAGATTTGGCACCTTGTGAGTAATATTAAAAAGAAAAAAAATCAAAGATCAATCACGCCAACAACAAGCCTTTGGGTTCTTAATTCCTCTCTCAGGCAGGAGAGATCAGTATCAACCAGTACAAAATTAAGTATCCGAATTGAAAAATGTCAGTTCGGTTGTGTCGTCGGTGTCAAAAAGTATATAATTTACTATAGAGTATTTTTCCCGCTCTACCAGAAATTCAACATGGTACAGAGTTCAGCGGCAACATTTTTAAATGAGAGGGCAACATTTTCAAAGTTGCTAAAGTGTTGAAAAACATTAAATTTGGTGTATGCAGTGCTGCCACATAAACAGTGTAATTTTTTATCCCAGTTTTTGGGATTCTTAACTGTTTACCAGTTTTTTCATGAAAACAATTTTTTTTTTCAAATTATTGCATTTTTTATAGGTTTTTAGTTATATGTTGCAACAATTAATAGCATACTTATTCTCTTTATTATATATTTTTACCACGGAAATGGGAAATAATGTATATAAATAGACATAGTTGGTCAATGTGTGTGTACACACTTTAATATTTTTCATGTCACAATGTTATGTTTGATTTCGTAACTATTTTTTAACACAATTGCAAATTTTTGTTGTATATTTTTATTTTATTAGACATGTCTAATTTTAGTAAAAATAAATAGTATATTGAACAAATATTATATTTTTATATGAAAAATCTGAAAAAATACATGAATAAAATAAAAAAACATTTTTTTTTATGAAATAATCTGAAAAATCTCTAGCATCCCAAAAAACGGCAAAATAGTTAAAATTGGTTATATGGCAGCACCGCTAAACACTACTAAAAGTTGCCGACCAAAACTCACCTTTGTTGCCGCCAAACTAGAGTATTCAAAAAACCGGCCTTTTGAAAAAACCGGTTTCGGTTTTTGCAGAAAAAACCGGTCAACCGGTTTTTTCGGTTTTTTTTAATTTGAATACAAAGCTTATATAATTTGTTAATTGTTTTTATTCCAAAAAAAAAAAACAAATTTAATATATAAAGTAATAAAAATAAAAAAATACATTCTTTGAAAAAAAATGTATATATACATATATACTATTCATTTAAATTTAATTTTTTATTGTTTTTCATTTCAACAAAAAATGAACTTAAAACCAATATTTTTTAATATAATATCTTAAAAATTAATATTATAAAACTATATTCATATCAAATGAGTAGAGATCATTAAGTTTGTAAATTGGTAAAATTAGGTACGTTAGTAATTTGAACGTTTAAAACGTTTGGCAATAAATAAGTTTTTTTTAATATCACATTTTAAATATGTAAAAAGAAAATCTATTTTTAAGTTCTAAAATAATATTTTAGAAATAATATTCAATTTAAATGTTTCGTTTTAAAACGATTTTTCTGTTTGCTTTTGATAAAGCTAGAAGTGGAAAATACTCTTTAACTAATAGTAGATGTTGGACAAATAGTCAAAAGGCAATTATATAAATTTTCCAACTTTTCAGTTCTTTTGTCGCATTTATCAAGATATATGAAATCATCATATAATGATGAATGATTTTGTACAGTCTCTTTTTTAGGATTTTGAATACTGTTTATTTAGATCAGAAATTAAACTATTTAAATTTGGAATATCCTAAATTAAGTCTTTATCGGAATCTTTCAGATTTACGTCTAAATCTTTATAACCAAACAAACGATTATAAGTGTTCGGAAAAAATAAAAGAGACCAAGTAACCCAGTTGGTGATGTAATTAAAAAACCGGTTAACCGAACAAAAAATACCGGTTTTCGGTTTTCTTCGAATTTACAAAATATTCGAAACCGATGGGTTTTTAAAAATAAAGAAACCGGTTGACCGGTTTCGGTTTTTGAATACTCTACGCCAAACTATGTTCGTGTTCTAAGAGACTACTAAAAAGTTCGTGAGAGAGAAACATACTCTATAGAAAATTATATACTTTTTGTCGGTGTAAAGGCAATGAGTAGTTGCCGTCTGTATATATACATTTTTTTAATAAATACTAAAATTCAATGTAAAGCCGGGAAGAAATTATTTTGTGAAAATCAAGTGTTTGTGCGTGAAAATAGTTGAAACAGCTTCTAGAATTGTTTAAAAGTTTCCTGTAGTTTGGCTATTTAAAAGCGCATACGAAAATTCTATGGAAGCTGATTGAAAGAAAATTTGCAAAGTAAAAAAAAAAAAAAAAACTAACGTTAAATAGCACTGATCAAATGTTTGCCTGAAACATAGAAAAAACTAAAATTAGTGTGTACAGGTTGGTTGAAAAGTTCCTGCGCTCGAAATGAAAGAATACTGTTTTTGTTACGAAATATATTTTTTTATTCAATATAATCTCCTAGAAGCTCAATACACTTGTTCCAATGATCTTCCAAAAATTTTTTCCCATCCTTATAATGGTTTTCCGGAAGCTCTGCAAAATAACTGTCTACGACTGCTATGGCCTCTTCATTCGATGAAAAATGCTTTCCACGAAGGAATTGTTTGAGATTTCTGAAGAGATAGTAGTCACTGGGAGCCAAATCTGGTGAATACGGTGGATGTTCAAGCAATTCGTACTTTAATTCTTTGAACTTAGCCATCGTCAAAACACTTTTGTGAGCAGGTACATTGTCTTGATGGAAAATGATTTTTTTCTTCTTTAAACCAGGTCTTTTCTCACGAATTTTTTCATCCAGCTGATCCAAAAGGCTGCAATAATATTCAGAGTTGATTGTTTTACCTTTCTGAAGATAATCAATCAACAAAATTTCTTTTGCATCCCAAAAAACTGATTCCATAACCTTCTTTGTGACTTCACCTGCTTTGGAGCTGAACAACCAGCTTCAGTCCACTGTAAACGTTCTTGTTTCAATTTAGGATCATGGTGGTAGATCCAAGTCTCATCCATAGTTATAAAACGACGCAAGAAGTCGGTTTTATTCTTCTAAAAACGCTCCAAATTACGCTGAGAAATTTGTTTTCGATCCAGTTTTGTTGAATTGTTAATGTGTGCGGCACTAACTTTCCAAACAGTTTTTTTATACGTAATTCTTCATGTAAAATATGGAGTACTCGTTCGTCTGAGATGCCTATGGCATTAGCAATTTCACGCCTAGTCAAACTTGAATCTTCACTAACCATATTATGTTCCTGCTCAATGATTTCCGCTGTAGTTGCAGTTTTTGGTCGTCCTTCGCGTGGATCGTCTTCAAGGATGGTACGACCACGTTTAAATTCACCAGCCCAAAATTCAACGGTGCGTTTTGAAGGTGAGGACTCCTTATACACTTCTAACAATTGTTCATAAATTTCCTTTGCTTTTAAACCCTTAAAAACACGTGACTGCACGATATTCAATTTTTTCCATATTAAAAAAAATCAATGACACGTCAACTTCAAATGGCTTGTAAACAAAGAAAGAATTGACAGAATGACTTGCAACTTTGCATGTGTTCTCAGGACAGTTATACCAACTTGAGAAAAAAAAAGTTTGGAGCTATCAGTGCCATCTCTTGGTGAGCGCAGGAACTTTTCAACCAACCTGTATTAAAATGAAAACTGAAATTAGCTGTTTAATCCTAAATTATAGAAAGTAAAAAAAAAAAATAACAAAATAAAAGAAACATAAAGTAAATTAACAGTTCTCCTATTTTAATGAAATAGAATAAATGAAAAGAACATTAAAAGGTATAAACTTTAAGATTTATTGGATATAGGAATAATTGTTAAAAAATTAATAACTATAAGGAAAAAGAATAAAATTTTTATTTGGTTTTTTGATCTAAAACATCACGCACAAGCAATTATCTTCACCAAATATCGGTGTTAGTGATAATTTCAAACAATTTTTTTTCTTGGCTTAGCACAGTTAAATTGATTTTTTTATATTTTTATTTAATAATTTCATTTGTTTTAATACTTTTTTTCTATACACCAACCAAAAGCAAAATTGAAGAACAAAAATAACATACAAACATGCAAATGTTTATCACTGTTAATTTACAGTGTAATTAAGTTTTTAAATTTTTTTTTCATTTTGTGAGTTTTGGTTTTGGTGGCATAGTAGATTATTCATAAAAAAAATGTTTTTTATACCCTCCACCATATATGGTGAGGGTATATATTAGTTTGTCATTCCGTTTGTAACATGTCGAAATATAGGTTTAAGACCCCATAAAGTATATATATTCGTGATACTTATGCAATTTTAAGTCGATTTAGCGATGTCCGTCTGTCTGTCTGTCCGTCTGTCTGTCTGTTGAAATGGCGATCACGACGCGAAGACGCAAGCGGGGGTGCCTATTTTTACCCAGATTATTGAACATCCTCCCGAGCAGTTTCGTATTTAAAATGAGCAAAATCGGTTCAGCGGTTCAAAAGTTATGAGTGAAAATGTGAAGGTACCTCTAAATTTTCCATACAAATTTGTACAATTTTTCTGTATCTATTTTTTTTTTTGTTAAGTAAGTAAAAATGTTATTGTCTTTTTAAAATGTTAATGTCTTCTTATTGTTCGATTACATTTATTGTCTTACATACTATGAGAATAATAACATTCTTAGAGCTATAAATATGTTACTCTAATAACTAAGTTAACGTAAAAATCAACAAAGTTAAAGTCGATAACAGAGCAGACCTCTGTAAATAACATTGCTAAAACTAAATAAATAGCATTACTAAAACTAAATAACAAAAGTTTGTTACATAAATTGACAAAACATATTCATATTACAGTTCATGCAAAATTTAGTTTATACGTATATCATCTTCAGCCCCTATGGTGGAGGGTATTCAAAGATTCGGCACAGCCGAATTTAGCCCTTTTTTACTTGTTTTTTATTCATGTATTTTTTCAGATTTTTCATATAAAAATATAATACTTGTTCAATATACTAATTATATTTACTAAAATTAGACATGTCTAATAAAGAAAAAAAATACAACAAAAATTTGCAATTGTGTTAAAAAATAGTTACGAATTCAAACATAACATTGTGACGTGAAAAGTATTAAAGTGTGTGTGTAACACATTGACCAACTATGTCTATTCATATCCATTATTTCCCATTTCTATGGTAAAAACATATAATAAAGATAATAAACATGCTATTAATTGTTGCAACATATAACTAAAAACCTATAAAAAATGCAATAATAATTTGAAAAAAAAAAATGTTTTTATGAAAAAACTGGTAAACAGTTAAGAATCCCAAAAACTGGGATAAAAAATTACACTGTTTATATGGCAGCACTGCATACACTAAATTTAATGTTTTTCAACACTTTGAAAATGTTGCCCTCTCATTTAAAAATGTTGCCGCTGAACTCTGTACCATGTTGAATTTCTGGTAGAGCGGGAAAAATACTCTATAGAAAATTATATACTTTTTGGAAACAGCGACGAGTGTACGTGTGTAGCGGATGTATGCTGATTTTTTTTTAAATGCACTGAAAAAAATTAATAGCAATGCACGAAAAATATTTTTTGATAAAACAAGATCTATAAAAATCTTTAATAGACTTAATAAAACAACGTATTTTTTTAATATAAAAATTGAAATGTTTTTAAAAATTCGAGTCTGATCTTTTATTCCGATCGAATGTATTTTTTTTCCTACCAAAAATTGCATTTTTTTTAACAGGATAACATAATAAATCCAACATATTAAAGAAATTATTTTTTAATATGTAAAAACAATGAAATCATTAATATTGATTGAAAAAATCTACAACTTTTTGTTTCTTATACAATGAAAAAAGCCACCCTTATGTATATATGTATTTATTTTTTTCTTTTCGAAAATTAAATTTTTGTTTAATTTTTATTTCTTTAAAACAGTTTTACACAAAACATTACAAGATTCATATTTTCAATAAAAAATAAATTCATACAGAAACTAACACTGCTGTTAAGACATTGAACATTTCTTACCGTGCAATTCTTATTTTCTCACTGACACAACTACATATTTATTTTTGAACAGCACTGCCCTACAGCTACAACCACACGTTTTCATCGAGAGATCTTTCGAAGAGCGGACAACATTATACTCACTAATGTAAGTGGATCGAATTCTCATTTTTTTATATTTTGAACTGTTTACCTTTTGGTTTTTGGGTTTGTTTACATTTCCAGAGATTTCAAGAATAAATCTTCAAAGCTATTTAGTATAGTTATGGATATTTATTTTTGAGGGTGACAAGGTGGAATTTATGCTGAATTTATTTTGCTTTCAAGGAATTGTCTTAATGTTAAAATATAAAGTGATGCTAGCATTTATCTGGTCATTGTTAAATTTAATACCTATTTTTTCATATACTTTTCCTTTTTTCCTTACAAACCCCAAGACATAAGAAACAGGTTAACCTAAAGGGAAACTTGCAATCGTAAATTTTGAAACACACGTAAATTTTGAAACTTCATCATTATGACTTTATTATTTTATATATGTATTATTATTTTTCCCCCCTTTACCTTTGGTATCTTTATAGTTCAATAATTATATTTATATCTTTCTTTTATTTAAAAATTTTATTATTTCGTTTTTCTTCGATAAAATTAATGAAAACAATTCTCAGTGTTAATTTAAATAATTCTAATCCAATTATAATAGTAATGTTTAATTTCAAATGTATTTTTAAATGAAGATTCTTGAATTTGTTAATAAAATCATAATGATTTCGTGCTGAATTTTAAATACCCTCTGTTTGTTTCTGATCTAAAGTTTCAGATATTATAGAATTCTATTTTTGGGATCACAAATGTATTTTTTTTTTTGGCTTAGTTTTTTTTATGATCACGGTTGGGAGGGCAAAAGATAGATACATTCCATCTAGTATCATCGAACACTTTTTGTAATTTATCTAGTCGGCATTGGCACATAGGGTCATGATTTATTTTGGATCTTTATCTTCCTCTTTTTTATCTGTTTACGGTTACACGTATAATAACATTATTTGTATGTGGCAATTTGGTATTGGGTGTAACAAAGCCTTGGACCCCCAAACAACGAGCGACAAAGACCGGAGTAAATTCGTGCACCTGCTTCATGTTTGCCCTAGTTATCATCTAACATGTTTTTTTAAATTAAGTTATATTCTACAATATTTCTAATATTAAACCACATATAATTATATCTCATACCATAATAAAAAATAAAATTCGAAAATTAAACACAAAAGAGTAATGAAAATAATTTTATTGTTGTTTTTTGTGTAATTTTCATATATAATTGCAAATTTTATTGCATTTGAAGACACCTGGTAAACAAGATCATAACTTCTGTGGACATTACTTAATAAAAAAAATGTATCGGTATTTTAAGGGTAAAGTTATTTTATTTTATTTCGGTAACGCTATTTTCTATTATTTTGGTAACGTTATTTTAAGGATAACGATTTTTCAGTTATTTCGGTAACGGTATTTTAGGGATAACGATTTTTTCAATTATTTAGGTAACGGTATTTTAAGGATAACGACTTTTTCAGTTATTTAGGGGTATTGCCTACCAACCCTGCTTTTTATGGAACAATTTAAATGATTTTCCTGTGCATTTGACATTTTGAAAAAAATTTCGGCCACAAACGAATATGTAAAACCCAAATTTCCGAATATTTTAATTTTATCCATTCTAAATTCAAAATCTCTAAGCTTAGAACATCGCTAAATAATACAGATACCTCCGTCATTAACGATCGAATTTGAATAATATGCACACCATTGGAAAGGTATTTAAAATACCTAAAGTATGTACAGTTAGCAAAAAAAAAAAACTTGTATACTTACCAAGTCAAACTAAAGAGAAAGACGGTGGTAGAAATATATAAGGAAAATACCGTTTATTACACACAAAATAAAAGCTGATGGTCCATATTATAAATATAAATTTACATTAAAATTGTTTTTATAATGCTTATATATAAAGAGAAAAATACCAACAACAAAAATATGTCAATATTCTTAAACAAAAAAAAAAAAAAAAACTTGTACACTTGTTATTTTATTTGTACAAAAAGTCCCGTTACAAATTTTTTACTCGGGAATTGCTCCAAAAGTTTTAAGTTAGTATATGTGTTTAAAACGGATCGGTCACTTGTATTTTTCAAAATTGCAAAAAATGGTGAAAAAGCAAATTTCAAAAGATTTAAAAGAATTAGTTATAAACCTTTGGAAAGAAAATAATTCCTCGCGTGAAATCTGGAAAATAGTAAAAAATCCACATAGTACTGTCCATTACATTATAAAAACCTTCCAAAGAAATAATTCTCTCGAAAGACCTAGTGAAAGTGGTCGCCCAAAGAAAATAAATACTCCTTAGATTGAGCGAAAAATATGTTATTTTGTGAAGAACGATCCAAAAGTTTCTGCTGTTAATATTGCTAATAAACTTAAAAACTCTAAAATTGTTGATGTGACTCCACAGACGGTATGAAATTTTCTCCATTCGAAAGAATTATGTGGATACGCAGCTCGCAAGAAGCCCCTCCTTTCCAAAGCAAATATCCAAAAACGTCTAATGTACGCAAATAAGTTTATGGCCAAAGACACTACTTTCTGGGAAACTGTTATTTTTACAGACGAGTGTAAATTCAATATATTCGGCAGTGACGGTCGAAAATTTGTATGGAGAAAGAAAGGAGAAACATTAAATCCACGCAATATAACACATACTGTTAAGCACGGTGGTGGAAATGTAATGGTGTGGGGTGCTATGAGTACAAATGGAGTGGGAAATCTTGTTTTTGTTTAAGGAAATATGAATAAAACAGATTACTTAAATATTTTTAAAAATAATTTGGTCCGATCTGCTCAAAAAATGGGTTTGGATGATAGCTTTGTATTCGTCTAAGATATCGACCCAAAGCACTCGACCCTTGTAGTAAAGGAATGGCTGCTTTATAACACACAAAAAGTATTACCTCATCCTCCCCAAAGCCCAGATTTGAACCCGATAGAGCATTTATGGGCACATATGAAAACTAAGTTAAAGAATTACCAGATTACTAGCAAAGAAACACTAAAAATCGCCTTTAAGGATATATGGAGTTCTATTCCCGGAGAAGTTACAAAAAATCTAGTCCATTCGATGCCAAAACGACTATTAGCCGTTAAAGAACATAAAGACCAACACACAAAATACTAACAAATATAATATTTCTTTTTTTATTGTTGTATTTTTAAGTTTTTTCCTACTGTACAAGTTTTTTTTTTGTCGAAGAATATTGACATATTTTTGTTGTTGTTATTTTTCTCTTTATGTATAAGCATTACGAAAACAATTTTGATGTAAATTTAAAATATGGATCACCAACTTTAATTACTCTTTAATAAACCGTATTTTCCTTCTATATTTTTATCACCGTCTTTCCCTTTATTCTGATTTGGTAAGTGTACAAGTTTTTTTTTTGCTAACTGTATATTATTTGCCAAGCTGTAATAAAAAAATTTTTCCAACTGTGAATACTTTTTACCAAATTCTAAAGTCTCAGTTCCAGAAAAAATTTTAAATGCTTAACGACGATTAAATGTTTTCAAAAGCACTACCCTTCATTCATTTTAGTGCACTAAATTTTTGTTTTTTAGATATCTTTCATTAGTTGTGTTTGTTTACATAATATTTTTTACAAGTTTTGTTAAAAAATCCGTTCGAAAACACAAAAATGGTAAAACCTTTGATTTTTCCATAGCACTTAACACCACGTGACAGGGTATCGATTCTGACAGGTTTTATCACTGTGAATTAGTGTTTCCGATTCGGTGAAACAATTTACCGATTCCTCGATTAATCGTCTCTATATCGTTCAATGTGGAAACAATTAATATAAAGCTTAAATAATTATTCGACTAGAGTAATCGACTAAAATTTATTTTTAAAAAATGGCTAAAGAATCCAGGGAACTAACTAAAATACAATTAAATTCTTTTAAATCGAGTGAGAAAAAGATCATTAAGAACTTTGAAGCCCGTATGACACAAGATTTTTTCTTAACTTTTTTAGGGTTTTTATTTGATTTTCTATTCCTTTTAAAATTTTTCGGAGATAACCAAGAACCCTAAAAAAAATCAATAAAAAGTTCAGAAAAAAGCTAGTGTTATAGTGGCTTAGGCCATTATAACAGGCAATTCACATCTTAATTCTTCCCTTTCTTACATCTCCCAATTATACCAAGTGTTCCACTAGACACAATCCCATGTTTTTTTCGTTTACCTAAACTTAAATGTAAGATATAACTGACTAGAACTAGTTACACAAGTGGTTTAGTAGTACTTGTTTGGAGCAATATAACCCTTCACTTTTGAAATAATTTCAAATAAAAATGATCGGTATAAAAACAACAAAAAAAAAAAGGTTATAAAGAACAAGAATATTGTTACAAGAAATTTCTACAATTAGAAATTTCTTCACACGAATTTTGACAGCTAAAAAATCTAGTGTAATAAACTGGAAATAACTAGAATACCTGAATACTCATATAAATACTGGTACTCTGTGACGCAGCAGTTCAGTTTATAAAGTAAAACGCTGAGTGTGAAGAACTAAAGTGTGGCTAACGTTTAGTCTATTTATACCGTGTAAATAAAGTGTGCTTTTAAAGTGTTTTTCTGTAATTTTTAGTGACATAAATAAATAGAGCTATTAATAATTTCAAACAGTGTTTATTATTTGCAATATAGAAAGAACTCGATTTATTTAAAAGGTAAATAAATCAACGATTTTATAAAGGGTAAAATCGTAACAATTGGTGTCACAAGAGGGATTGCAAAACAATAAGCAGTCATGAAATTGGAGAAGCTTAAGGTGGAAAGTTCTGGTAGAGCAAAGGCCCCTACCTTTGATGGCAGCATACCGTTTAATGTTTTTAAGTTCCAGTTCGAGACAGTTGCCGCCAGAAATATGTGGAACAACGAAAAAAGGCTATAGAGTTGATTCTGGCCTTAAAAGGAAACGCTGCAGAAATTCTAGAAAGTGTGCCAATCACCTGCAGAAATAATTATGATGACATAATGGTGGCAAAAGAAATATACAGAATGGAGCTAAGAGGTAGACTGCAGAAAGCAAATGAGTCATTGCAAGATTTTGCGACAGAGATTGAGCGGTTGGTGCAGCTGACTTATCCAGGTGAAAATCATCCATTCTTAGATCAGTTCGAAATTCGGGATTCTGATGTGAGACATGCGGTGTGCGCTACGCAGAAATCGACTTTTGCTGAAACTGTCTCATTCGCGCTGGCCCAAGAGACTGCGAAGGTGATTTGCAAGCCACAAATATTTAAGGTGCGTAACCTCGAAGTAACTGCTGAAAAAGATATAAGCACCAAGTTAACAGAGGCAGTTATGAAGGCATTAGGTGAAAAGCGAAGCAAACCGAAGGACAAATGCTACAACTGCGGTAAAGTGGGTCACTTTCAGCGAAACTGCAAAGCACCAAGAAAAAGCCTCCGGGTCGATTAGCAATCACCTCAAGAGTCACCGTTGAACTAAAAAGAGCTAGCACTACGGGGCATGAGCTAGCTCCCACAACCGATGGCCCCACAATTTCCATATCAGTAGCACAGCAGGGGAAAAGCAATCTTACTGCTTATGGGTGCATCAACGGACAAAAGCACATTTTAACCATAGATACAGGAGCATCACAGTCCATCATCAGGCCCGATATAATTAGAATGCCAGTTGAACCATTGTACGGGGTAAGTTTGCGAACAGCTACTGGACAGCAGGCTTCTGTCTATGGTAAGTTAAATGTGAAACTAATAATTGCCAACATAAGCGTCAGTCACGTATTTATTGTTGCCGATATTGTGGACGAAGTAATTATTGGTGCAGATTTTATGATTAGGCACGGCATTAACCTGCATATCGGGCAAAAAGTTATGATTTGGCAAAATGTTGAAATACCCCTTTGTGTTGGATATGAACTCGAGGATCAGGTAAGAAAGCTAGTTACCGTCAGGCACCAAAAACTACCAGAATAAACTTTAGTATGGGTGCGTATGGAGGGAGATTGTGCGGACAGCAGCTTGTGGGTGGTAGAACCATCAGAAATTAAAAGTGACCTAATAACAGCGAAAGCCCTCGTGAAAACCAGCAAAGACAAAAGAGTTCCTGTAAGAGTACTGAACCTATCAAATTGTGAAAAAGCTGTCAAAGCGAACTCTGAAATAGCCAAATGTACTGCGCCAGAAGCAATAATCAGTTGCGAAAAGAACTTGGAACCTTCTAGTGCGTCCGTTTAAGATCGAGAGATGCTGGCAGAATATGTGGAAAAATGGCAAAAGAACTGGCGCCGCCTGATAGAAATAAAGCCAAACAGCTAATCAGGAAATACGGCTCTGTCTTCGCCATGAAAACCCAAAGTCAAGGAAGAACGTCGATTGTTAAACACCGAATAAATACTGGTGAAGCGAGGCTAATAAAGCAGGCGCTCAGAAGTATTCCTCTAGCAAAACGAAATAAAGTAAAGGCGTTAGTCAACGAAATGGAGCGTAGTGGAGTAATCGAACCATCTTCTAGCCCATGGAGCTCGCCTATAGTTTTAGTTAAGAAAAAAGATGGCAGCACCGGATTCTGTGTTGATTACAGAAAACTAAACAATATCACCAAAAAGAACAGCTATCCACTACCGAGAATTGACGACACTCTAGACACGCTAGCAGGAACCAAATGGTTCTCCACATTGGACTTGCAAAGTGGTTATTAGCAAGTAGAAATTTGTGACCAAGACAAGGAGAAAACTGCCTTGATTGGCCTCGCCCGAAAAATCTGCACGGGTTGCGCAGCTTTCTAGGTCTCTGCACATACTACCGACGATTTATACCAAATTTTGCCAGTGTGGCTGCGAGTCTACTAAGAAGGCTCGACCATTTCATTGGGGTGAAGCCCAAGAACAAGCATTCCTGAGGCTCAAGGATTTATTATGTACGGCACCGATTCTTGGATATCCTGTGGCCGGGGAAAATATTGTGGTGGATAGCGATGCAAGCGGATACAGAATAGGAGGTGTGCTCCCGCAGGTGATCAATGGAACCGAAAAAGTCGTAGGAAAAAGTCAGAGTCGAATACTTTTGAAGCCTGAAAGGAACTACTGCGTAACGCGACGGGAACTCTTGGCGGCGGTAGAATGTTTAAAGCACTACCACAAGTATCTGTATGGTCAGCACTTCCAACTAAGAACTGACCATTCTGCACTTAGGTGGCTGCTGCAATTTAAACAACCAGAAGGACAGCTAGCTCGTTGGATTGAACGACTTTTAAGCTATGATTTCAGCATCAATCACAGAAAAGGCATAAAACATTGTAATGCGGACGCCCTTTCAAAACGCCCCTGTAACTTAGAGTGCAAATATTGTTCGAGGGCTGAAGGAACAGAATGCATCGTTGATATGAGACTAACACATATTGAGACGAGTGAAGCCTGGTCAGCGGCGCAACAAAATGACCCCATATTGTCAAAAATTATGTCAGCCAAAGCAGAGGACAGGAGGCCTACCCGTGAACAAATACCAGCTGAAAGTCCGCTAATGAAGGCGTATTGGGCCCAGTGGAACAGTCTACGGGTAATTAATCACTGCTTATACCGTATATGGGAAAGTGCGGACGGCAAAATAGAGACAAAGCTAATTGTGGAGCTGTCAAGCAAAACAGACGAAGTATTAAAAGAGTTCCATGACGGTCCTAGTGGTGGTCATCTCGGTGTGACGAAAACCCTAGAGAAGTTAAAACAACGATTCTACTGGGTCGGCTGCCAGCAAGCTGTAAGCGATTGGATAGCAAATTGCGCGCAATGCATCGCAGGTAAAGGACCAGTAAGGAGAAGTCGTGGGCAGCTTCAACAATACAACTCGGGTGCCCCATTTGAGCGGATAGCAATGGATGTAGCAGGCCCTTTCCCTGTCAGTGATTCCGGAAACCGTTACGTTCTTGTGGTGATCGACTATTTCAGTAAATAGCCTGAGGTATACGCTATACCGAACCAGGAAGCCAGAACGATAATAAGCGCATTTGTGAACAACTGGGTGTGCCGGTACGGTGTTCCGATAGAATTACACTCTGACCAGAGAAGGAATTTTGAATCTGCTATCTTTAAGGGAATGTGTGAGTTGTATGGAATAAGAATAACAAGAACTATCCCGCTGCATCCACAATCTGAATCGCACTTTAGAGGAATACTTAAGAAAAGAGGTCAGTGCACATCAAAAGGACTGGGACGAACACATCCCTAAATTTCTGTTGGCATACAGATCGTCTGTTCACGATTCCACCTCCCGGACGCCTGCAAAAGTTATTTTCGGAACGGAACTTAAATTGCCTGGCGATTTAGAATTTGATGTTGAGCCCGCCGCCATAGATAAAAACAACGACAAGCTTCCCGGGAACAAGAAGACCTTAACGAGCTTCATGAGTTTGTTCGCAATCGAATTTAAATAGTCAGCGATAAGATGAAGGCGAGGTATGATAGGGCAGCAAATTCCGAAGTATTTAATGAGGGTCAGCTGGTCCTGCAAATTAACCCGCAACGAAAAAAAGGACTATCTCACAAATTACAAACGCTTTGGGACGGCCCCAATAGAGTAATTAAAAGGTTGAATGATGTGGTATACAGAATACAGAAAGATCAGAGCCCAAGATCCAAAATGAAGGTTGTTCATCTAGAACGACTAGCCAACTATGGAAAAGGAATAGCTATGTCTGTTCGGGACGAACAGGCTTAAGTGGGTGGCAGTGTTACAAGAAATTTCTACAATTAGAAATTTCTTCACACGAATTTTGACAGCTGGAAAAATCTAGTGTCGTAATAAGCTGGAAATAACTAGAATACCTGACTACTCATATAAATACGGGTACTCGGGGACGCAGCAGTTCAGTTTATAAAGTAAAACGCTGAGTGTGAAGAACTAAAGTGTGGAAAACGTTTAGCCTATTTATGCCGTGTAAATAAAGTGTGCTTTTAACATGTTTTTCTGTAATTTTTAGTGACTGTTATAAATAAATAGAGCTATAAATAATTTTTAACAGTGTTTATTATTTGCAATATAGAAAGAACTCGATTTATTTTAAAGGTTTATAAATCAATAATTTTATAAAGGGTAAAATCGTAACAATATGTTATACAAGTCGATTTTTGGTATAGAAAATTACGCTGTTATATTAATTTATTTTTTTTTTGTAAGGAGAAGTAACAATCAGGAAATTCTTCCTACTAGATAATGTGTTACTTTCTTCGGAAAGGGGATAGAGAAAGATGAAGGGTAAAAGATGAAGGGTTTCAAATATGGCAACACTGTAATTGTGCGAGGTAATAATTCTTAGAGCAGTTGTTGCCCGCCATCTGATGAAGAGTTGGCGGAATTGTTGAAGATTTTTAAGTTCATAGCCCTGTTTTGTGATATAACTTCGGTGGGGTTAAGTGCTATGGGAACACCGAACACCGTTATGAGAAATAATTCACTTTCGCAGGTTCTGAAGATATTTTAACCTTGGATTATGCAAACGCTTTGTAAACACATCTAGTTGTTTCTATTTCACGTTGATAGTTGCAACTAAAAACACTAATTGTAGCAAAATATATTTTTTAATTTACATACCTGTATACTTTTGATAAAAAGTGCTTTTTAAACAAACACACATTATAAAAATATAATAAAACACCTTTACAGTTACATACAACTGTAACCATAAATTTGCTCATAAAAAAATTTATTTACAAAAATAAATCAAATTAATTATGTTGAGCTAGGTTGATACATGTATTTCGATCTGACAAAAGATCTCTTTAAATTTATAATAAATTAGAAATTTTAGAAAGAAAAGCTAGAGCCACCAGAATAGCAGAGCTTAAACAAAAAACAAATAAAACGTTTATTTCCTTCTTAGCAATCAAACACGTTTCTAGAAATTTGTTTTTTCCCTTTTGAATAATAAGGTTGTGGGTGTCGGGCTTCGCTGATAAAAAGTTTTTGAAAAGTCGGCTAATAGGGTATATCCATCTCTGGCTTCGCTAACTAAATATTTTCAATATAACCATAACACCAATTTGCGTTGTAAAGTTTATGAGTGAAAATTTTTTGAACATAATCCAAAAACCTAATATTGGGATAATGTCTGTTGGGGTAAAGACCTCCGGTAGGTGAGGTAAAGACAAGAATATGCATATTCAAACATTTTATTTACTACAAAAGTCTTCAAGTAAGTAAGTGCTTCTGTTAAAAGTCTACATATAACAATACCTTTAGAAATTTTTATTAAAAAAATAAGAAATTGGGACGTCATTTCCCTTGACTACGCCAGGATAACTCATGACTGGTTCATCAGAAATTAAAAAAAAAAAAACAATTTTGTTTTGTTAGTATACGAATAAAGCTCGTGCTTGAACGAAAAAAAATATAATTTTCACCACGTTTTTCCTTATAAAATAAGTTTTGAAAAAAAAAATCCTTTTTGAAGAAGTATGCAAAATTTTAACAAGATCGGATCATAAAGAACTTGCTGCAGTGGCAATATTCAGGGCATCTTTTTGCTCTTGCCTGTGACTAATTCGAATTTTCAAACCCCTTATACCCCCCATTCATACTGAGCCCCAAAATACGTATTTTCGTCTTTTTAAAGTTTTCGATTTAAAATTTGTGTGGAATTTGAAAGTTGAAAACTTAAAAAAAACGAAAATACGTATTTCGGGGATAATTGTGTATGGGGTTTAAACTGTAAAGCCCAAACCAGATAGTGAAAGTGCCGGTGAACAGTCTACACTGCGTTTATCTGTTTAAGGCTTAAGGGTTGACTTCCACTGAACATTAACATTAATTAAAAAAATCGATTTTATAAAAAACCGGTTTCAGTTTTTTTTTAAACAGCTTTTTATAAAGGTAATTATCTAACGGTTGCAAACGTTGTTCGTTCATGGTGAAATGGCAAATCTCACTGAGCATTTTTGGCATTGCCACATGTCACGAATATTTCTTTACACTGAAAAACCAAATAGCAAAAAATCACCCTTTATTTTGAAAGTAGAAAACAAAAAGCATCCCAGAAGCTTTAATAAAATGTGATAATGTAAAAAGGACTTTAAAGGACATACTAAAATTTTAAATTTAAATTACTGAAAATTAAATTAATTATTGAACTCTTTTAAAGCTTTGTTAACAGCCATGTAATTTGTTTCATTTTTTTAGATCCCGAAATCTTAATGGTACAGTCAACATCAATAACATCTGCCAAACTGACGAAAAAATTCCAGATTTAGTTTAAATTATAACGATAGCACCTGAAAAAAACACACAAGATTAATTATTATTTTTTTTTACTTTTTATTTCTTATGTATGATCAATTTATTGTGAACTTAATATAGAATTTTGTATTATTTTTTTTTAAATACAGTTCTGTTACATATTTATTTTGTGATTTCTTTAAATATTCAAATAAACTAAAAAATTTTTATACAACATATTTAACTAAATTCATGGAATTAACAAATGGATGGAACCATAAAAAATTTGAGAAATCACATTTTTAATATTAGAATAAGAAAAGAGAAATTAATAAACAATCTTTGATTTATAATTCAGACAAGATCATCTGAGTAAAAATAGGGCATTGCATTGTGATTAATTAGTTTGTGATTCTGAATCAAAGCAGCTGATGCAACGGAAGCAATTTTGGTGATGCGTGTTTGCCTTGTGCTTTCACATTATCTGCTTTAATGAAGTATTTTCGAACATCTGACAATTTCAGTGCTGTCAGTATGCCCAATGTTTAATGCTTTCTCATCGGGTTTGGAAAAGATTTTGACAAGTTTTTTTCTAATATTTTCCAAAATTTGTATGATACATTTATTAAAATTTAATAAAAAACAAGTAAAAAAGGGCTAAATTCGGCTGTGCCGAATCTTTGAATACCCTCCACCAATATCCTAAAAAGATGTTCTCTTCTGTTTTTGATACAAATAATATAAAAAAACTTTAAAAGTAAAATTATGTAGGTGAAAAAATTTTTTGAGGTGAAAAACTTTTTTAGATGTGAAAAGAACTTTTTTGGTGGAAAAAAAATTTAGAGGTGAAAAAAAAATTTAAGGTGAAAACATTTTTTTGTGGTGAAAAACAATTTTAGTGGTGGAAAAATGTTTGAGGTGAATACAAAATATTAACTGCTAAGCGACTGGTGAAAAAATATGAGAAAATATGTTATGTACCAGTCGCTACTATGAAATTCTACTAAATTTGTATAGGCAATTTAGAGGCACCTTTACATTTTCACAAGTTTTTTTAAACATGGACTGCACAAAAAACACATTTTAAAGCATAGTTTTTTGTCAAATACTTGATTTCGTTCCGGCTAATGGGAACTAGCTCTGCAGCTGAATATGCCTAATGGAGAGAATGCACTTTCTGATGCGCCACGTATTGATAAATAGTTGCAACGAATGTTCTTTCTTTAAAAAATTGAAGTGTGTTTGTCTAATGGAGAGAATACAGCAAAGAAATTTATTTGTTAAAAAAGAACATGAGTTGTAACTATTTGTCAATAGATGGCCCACCAGAAGGTGCATTCTCTCCATTAGACATATTTTGCTGCAGAGCTAGTCTCCATTAGCCATATTGTGCTACAATATGCAGTATAATATTATTGATTTTCTATTTTCTTTGTAACATAAATGAATATTTGCCAAAAACTATAAAAATATATGTTTTATGTGCATATTATACCTTAATTTTTTAAATCAATATTCATTTAGATGTTTAAGAGCACAATATCGCACTTTATTCATCTGTATTTCAAAAATACAAATGGAATTAAAAAAATACTATTTTCCTCTATGAAAATTTCTTTTTTGACATAAAAATGTGAAACAAATGCTTTTATTACGTCAAACATTTGAAAAATTTACTTTAAAATTATGTAATAAATCTACTAGCAACATCTGAATGCATTATTATTTTTAAGTATGTAGTTAATTTAATATTTTTGGTAAATAAATTGATTGAAAGCCTAATCTAAGGCTATATCGCCATGGGGCAGGATATAGTTTTAATGTGATTTTGCGCCACCTATTCAAAAGTAGCGGCACTAAACCAATTATGCATTTTGCTCTTTCTTTATATATAAATTTCTTGGGACCTAGCCATGGGGCCAAAGACATTAATACATAAAGATAGAGCTAAATGCATAATTGCTTTAGTGTCTATACTTAGCAGTAGATGGCGCTAAAGTAAATAGATAACAATACCCTGCGCCATGCCTAGGTCGCATGGCCCTGGATTTGGCTTTCAATTGTCTTAGTAACCACAGATATGAGATTTAATACATATTTAAAATTCTAGTACATTTTGCTGTCACTAGCAGACTTATTTCAAAATACTAAAGTCAATTTTTGATATGTTCGACGTGATGAAAGCATTTGTTTCACATTTTCTGTAAAAAAAACAAATTTTCATCGATCAAAATGGTGTTTTTTCGTTAAATTTGTATAATTTTGAAGTATTGAGGCATTGGAAAATCCATATTTATGTTAATTCTTTCTTTCAAAAAAATAAATACACATACGAAAAATTGCAATACTGTGCTCTTAAACATCTAAATGAATATTGATTTAGAAAATTAAAGTATAATATACACATAAAACCTATATTTTGCATAGCTTTTGGCAAACATTCTTTTATGTTATGAACGAAATAGAAAATCAATAATACCCAGTTGTATATTGTAGCAGAATATGCCTAATACGGAGAATTTTTTTCCAGATGCGCCACCTATTGGGAAATAGTTTTAACTAATGTTCTTTCTTTAACAAATTAATGTCTTTGATTTATGTAACAGAACTTTTGTTATTTAGTTTTCGTAATGTTATTTACAGAGGTCTGCTCTGTTAGCGACTTTAACATTTTTACTTACTTAACAGAAAAAAAAATAGATACAGAAAAATTGTACCAATTTGTATGGAAAATTTAGAGGTATCTTCACATTTTCACTCATAACTTTTGAACCGCTTGACCGATTTTGCTCATTTTAAATACCAAACTGCTCGGGAGGATGTTTAATAATCTGGGTAAAAATAGGCAACCCCGCTTGCGTCTTCGCGTCGTGATCGCCATTTCAACAGACAGACGGACATCGCTAAATCGACTTAAAATTGCATAAGGATCACGAATATATATACTTTATGGGGTCTTAAACCTATATTTCGACATGTTACAAACGGAATGACAAACTGATATATACCCTCACCATATATGGTGGAGGGTATAAAAACTACTTACCGTTTCACACAAGTTGGCACCCATTATAAAATCTAGTACATTCTTAAATATTGGGCAAAAGTAAAATTTTCGCATCGGCTGTACTTAGAAAAATGTATGAACTAAAATTAAGTTTACACCTTACCAGTGTTGCCACGGACAAACATTTTTTGTAACCAAAATTTAAAAAAAAGTTACCAAATGAGAAAAAATATAACCAAAATTTAAAGTTTTATGTTTTTATTTTTATGTTTTTATTTTATTAGTTTTTTTTTAATATGTACTGGAAATATTATTTTTTAGTAAAAATTTATAAAAAATTAAATTACCTGCTTTCATTGTCGCATTCAAATGATAAATCTTCGGATTGACTATTTGCATTGACTGCAGTCTTTCTCAATATAAGCCTAAAACAACACAACAAAAAAAATTTCCGCTTACGTATCGTTTTCAGTACGTTATAAACGGAATCCATATCCGGTTAGGTGCCGTGTTCTGGATCCGAAAACGTGCCATACAACGGATTTTAAGGAACATCTGAACTAATTCGAATTTGTGCCTTTGTGTGGTGTAAAAACCGGAGTTGAGTCCGTTAAAAGCCAGTCATGGAAGAACCGGTTGCGGACAGTTTTGTCGTGTAAAAACGGTCTTGATAAATAAATAACACAAAGAAAACATTGGCAGAAAGCAATTACCATCCATAGTTTATGTTCAGCTGATAATATTTACAATGCAAAAAGTACTTTTCGAAAGAACTTCAAGTCACTAGTTCTGCACCTTAGTTTGCATTCATGCAATTTTGAATTTAACAGAAGGGTTGCGCGATTTTAGATATATATTCTATTCTATTTACATTTTTAAAAAAGCAATAAACAACACTGTTTGTTACGGTATCAAGACTAATTAAAAACGGTGAAGTCTTAAGTTTACTTAGCAATTCTTCAATTGAGAATCGTTAGAATGCCGCCAATTAAAACAGTCATGTATATTTTCGTAATCCAGAGCTGATTAACATATTTTGTACAACGAACTACATACTTTTATAAAAAAAATTAACAGTGTTTTCAAATCAACGTAAAAATCTTTACTGTTAAATAAAATTTAAAAACACAGAAAAAAACAATTTATATTTTTGATTGTCAAGAAAGTTACCAAAATGAAAAAAAAGTTCACATCTCCACATCGGAAAAAAATAACCAATTTTGGTTAAAAATAACCAAAAACGGCAACACTGCACCTTACTAAAAAAAATATATACAAATGCATCTAAGTATTTCCTTAAAGTAAATAAAATTGTTAGTAAAAAATCTTAAAAAATAAGGAAATTTAAAAATTGTATGAAAAATAAAGCTTGTCAGATTCTTTTTTTCATTGTCACTAAACAAATGAAAAAAAATATCTCCAAAAAAAGCCATTTATAAACGTTTTAGCTAAGTAGGGTAAAAATACAATACTTGACTTTTTTTTATCAAAATTAACAGGGACTTTAACCCTGAGTTCGGGTTAATCGAAATAAAAATTTTAGGTTCGGGTTCGGGTTCAACATTTAAAAAAAGTAAAAAATGTTTTATTAATAGGAAATTTATTTATTTTTTAAATACATTTTCGTTTAATTTTATAATTAATATATTTTTTAAGTTTTCTTCTTTTAATTTTGTTCTTTGATTTACAAAATCGTTAATTTCTTTTAAAATATATTTTATATCTTCGGGACTTAGCATTAACTTAAATCTGCTATCTAGATATAATGCTGCTATCAAAAGTGGATTATTAACGAAGTGGTTTTCTCTTTTTATAATATTTAAATATAATTCCTATGAAAATCACCTTTTGTTAGCTCTAATTTAAAACTAAGCCAGATTCTATAAAAATCGTCTAAAGTCATCTGCTCTTCTTGTATTTTCAACGTTAATTTTTTAACAGGTGCAAAAACTTCTACGAATTCTTCACATATAATCTAAATATTATCGTTCATTGTTAAAACAGCATCCAGTAAATCCGAACAAGAACTTCTGTATTCCAATAAGGCTTGAACCATGTCATTACTGGAATTCCATCTAGTTTGACTAGCTTTTTTCAAGTTTTCCTGTTTAGCTAAAGAATAAATTTTTGGTGTTTGCAATTTTTACAAATAGCTCTGCATTGATCAAGTATTTTCTTTAAAGAAGGACTAGATATAGTGTCAAGTACTGCAAACTGGACTGTAAGAAATGTAATGTTTTTTATGATTTTTCTATCAAACATTTCCCACGCCATGAACAGCAAGAATATTTTTTTTTTATATTTTTGAACCCGAACCTGGTTAAATTTTTGGGTTCGGCGTGTTCGGGTTCAAAGTTTTTATAAACAGCGAACCTGAACTCGTTTGGGTTCGAGTTCGGTTTCAGTCCCTGAAAATTACCTATACCTAAAAAATTATTGTATGATTAAATACACTAGGTGTGTATTTAATCATACAATTACGAACTATTAGTCCAAAACATGTCATTAATTTAATACAAAAAAAAAAATAAAAATAAATGCCAGATGTTAACTGTTGCTTATAGGGCTGCAGACGATGATGGTGCTCATTTTTTATACATGCTTATTCTAGCAAATATAACGGTACTTTTTCTCAAAAAACATGTTATTAGGCAGAATCAAAAGTGTACGCTCATAAGTTTAAATCTTTCTATATGTAATTATAGTCAGCTTATTAGTCAATATTTGATCTTTATTTGAGTGGGATACGTATTTATAACTTCGTGAAAGCTTACATCGTTATTATCTTATTTTGTCCCCAAGTTTTAAAGAATGGATAAAAGGAGAAGAGAAATAAGTGTAGATGAAAGAAAAATAATCATAAAACTTTGGAATGATGGTCAAAATTATCATCAAATAAGTAAAACTGTTGGAAGAGCATGGACATCAGTGCGAATAGTAATTCAAAACTTTGAAAAACGGGAATAATGACTTCCAAGCCAAGATCTGGTCGTCCATGCAAACTAACAACTAGGGTAGTGTCTCTTAGAGGAAAAAATTCAAAAACTTCTGCACTTCAAACAACGGCAAATATCAAACAAAAGTTTAAAAAGTCAGTTAGTGTATCCACATCCAGAAGAATTTTAAGAAAATCCGGGTATCATGGTCGTGTTGCCCGAAATAAACCTTTCATATCGTCGGTCAACCGAATGAAACGCATTGAATTTGCAAACAAATATGTAAATAAGCCTCCAGAATTTTGGAAAAAAGTAAGTTTCTCAGACGAAAGCAAATTTTGCATTTTCGGAATCAAAGGGAGACAAATTGTGTGGAGGAAGTCTAGAACCGCTCTTAATAAAGGAAACTTGCCTGTCAAGCTAGGTGAAGGTGAAGTGATGATGTGGGGATGTATGGCAGGAGTAGGCAATTTTTAATTTATCGATTTAACAATGGGCAGAATTGATTCTTAAGATAATCTTAAAAGAAATCGAAAGCAGTGCTGAAAAATTGGGGTTGTCCAGGGAGTATTACTATTAACAGGACAAAAACCCAAAGCACACTGCTGAGTTTGTGAGACTTTGGCTCCTATGTAATGTTCCAAGGATGCGGCCTACACCCCCATAGTCACTAGATATAAACACCATTGAGCACTTATGGACATTACTGGAAAGAAAAATCCATCAGCGCAACATTACAAGTAAGTTAATGTCAAAGGACGTAATAAAGGAGGAGTGGAAAACGATTTCGGCTGAAGAGACTACGTATTTGGTTAGTTCAATGCAAAATATGCTCAAAGAGATTCTCAGTAGTCGTGGCTAATTAACCCTGTACTAAGTAATCGTTAATTTTTTTAATTATATGAGTAGTTACTTTATAGAAAATTTTTGTAATGGAATTACAAAATTTTAAATCTAAAGAATTGCAAGATTCTAAATCTAAAGATCTTTAATTAATATGATAATTTTTTTCCATAAATAGTATATAAAATTTTCCGAAGTTTCGTTTACCGTTAGTAAATAAGATTGTTTTGAGTTAAAGAAATTACAAATATTTCAAATTTATTATTCAACAAATTGTGAAAAATAGGTTGTTGTCATCTGGTTCTATTGTATAGGACCTATTTTTAATATTACATGCTTTACTTTTAAACTAAAGGTAATACGTTACTTATATTTTGATATATCTCTATATACTCATTTCAAAATAATGAGTTAGCGGTATTGTGCTATATAAATACCCATCAAAAAAAGTACTAAAAGAAGAGAAAAAGAAGTAGTGATTTTATTCCGGTGTTGTGATAATTTGGATTTAAAACAGTGATTTTTTCATAGGTTGGAAGTTTTCTTTTATAATCCTTTTTCATTGCATCTCAAGCAGTTTTTAGGGTTTAGTGAAAAATGTGATGTTTTAATCTTTCCAAATAAATTTATAAAATAAATTTTAACAGGACATCAGTAATCGGGCCACGTTTTCACAATGTCCCGGTAGCTTCTACCTGGAAATTTATCTGACACATTTGTTCTTGCTGTTGTTTGAGTTTGACTGTTGGGTAAATTAATCAGTAATTGGGCCTTATTTGTTAAATTATTGTCTTCGAAATTCTTGCAATTTTTACTTTAATAAATTTTTTACTTTTTGTATTGATATTTACAATTTTAAGAATTTAAAATATGGTAAATTATAAGTTAAAAATTGATACAAATCACTCAAACCTGATAACATGTTTCAAAATAACTATAGTTTAGTACTTAACCATAGTTATAAATATCAAATATATATGTAAATATCTATGGTTAACATTTAACCTTGCTTGTTTTTTTAAATAAGTTACGCGTTATAGGTTTGAAAAGTGTTAATTTTATTCAAAATCACATTTTTGATGTTGTAAAAAAGAACTGCTTTGGAAGAGGAAAATCAGTATTAAATGATACTTTGGAATCAATGAAAAATTGATTCCTTAAGGATCCCTTTCATTATTTTTGCTGGGTACTTATTAACCCCAATTAACTTTTCTCAATTTATACCAAGGTTTAAACCTATCCTAGCCTTAACCACTGGTAAAAATACTTTTTTAATAACTTATCTATATTTTAACAAAGTATTTCTTCTAACCAATGGTTAAATTTAACCATACATATTTTTGAAGTTAAGAGTCTAAATTAAGGCTATTTTAGAAAAATTCACCCTACAGAAGATTTTCTAACAAATTAAACTGGTAATGATGGTTATTAAATTAGAAATTGTAAGGCGAAGCTTTCATCTAGTGCGCATTGACTGGCCATCATTTTTCCCATATTTTCGATAACATACAAAAAGTGTTTCAGTACTTAAAATAGTTTAATTTTTTATTTGGATTTACGGAATTGTACGGAAATTGTCCTTATGTAAGTTTTTATTACAAGAAAAATTTCATTTGGTGCTCTTGAAATGAAACAGTATTGAATTCAATTTCCATATTATTTGCATTGACTACCTTTTACTCCTGCAAGGAGCATATGGCCGTATAATGAATACAGGTTGGTTGAAAAGTTCCTGCGCTCGAAATGAAAGAATACTGTTTTTGTTACGAAATATATTTTTTTATTCAATATAACCTTCTAGAAGCTCAATACACTTGTTCCAATGATCTTCCAATAATTTTATCCCATCCTTATAATGGTTTTCCGGAAGCTCTGCAAAATAACCGTCTACGGCTGCTATAGCCTCTTCATTCGACGAAAAATGCTTTCCACGAAGGAATTGTTTGGGATTTCTGAAGAGATAGTAGTCACTGGGAGCCAAATCTGGTGAATATGGTGGATGTTCAAGCAATTCGTACTTTAATTCTTTGAATCTAGCCATCGTCAAAACACTTGTGAGCAGGTGCATTGTCTTGATGAAAAATGATTTTTTTCTTCTTTAAACCAGGTCTTTTCTCACCATTTTTTTCATCCCGCTGATCCAAAAGGCTGTAATAATATTTGGAGTTGATTTGTTTACCTTTCTGAAGATAATTAATCAACGAAATTCCTTTTGCATCCCAAAAAACTGATGCCATAACCTTCTTTGCTGATCGTTGTGACTTCACCTGCTTTGGAGCTGAACAACCGGCTTCAGTCCACTGTAAACTTTCTTGTTTCAATTAAGGATTATGGTGGTAGATCCAAGTCTCATCCATAGTTATAAAACGACACAAGAAGTCGGTTTTATTCGGCTTAAAACGCTCCAAATTACAATGAGAAATTTGTTTTCGATCCAGTTTTTGTTGGTGTTAATGTGTGCGGCACTAACTTTCCAAACAGTTTTTTCATACGTAATTCTTCATGTAAAATATGGAGTACTCGTTCGTCTGAGATGCTTATGGCATTGGCAATTTCACGCTTAGTCAAACTTGGATCTTCACTAACCATATTATGTATCTGCTCAATGATTTCTGCTGTGGTTGCAGTTTTTGGTCATCCTTCGCGTGGATCGTCTTTAAGGCTGGTACGACCACGTTTAAATTCACCAGCCCAAAATTCAACGGTGCGTTTTGAAGGTGAGGACTCCTTATACACTTTTAAAAATTGTTCAAAAATTTCCTTTGCTTTTAAACCCTTCAAAACAAAGAATCTAATGACTGCACGATATTCAATTTTTTCCATATTAAAAAAAATTAATGACACGTCAACTTCAAATGGCTTGTAAACAAAGAAAGAATTGACAGAATGACTTGCAACTTTGCATGTGTTCTTAGGACAGTTATACCAACTTGAGAAAAAAAAGTTTGGAGCTAGCAGTGCCATCTCTTGGTGAGCGAAGGAACTTTTCAACCAACCATATTTCTTAAAATTGTTTACTCGATTCGTTATGCCTGGTTTTCATTATGTCATATGAACTGACAACAAAAACTGACTCAAATGAATTCTCGTCATTTTGTGTCAAAAGCGTTTTCATTACATCTTAGAAACTGATAATCAAAGACTTATGTCAAATTTTGGTGTGAGTTGACTGACACGCCGTTTTCATTACAAAGGTCAAATGTGATGCGTAAACTTTTGGCGAGCGAACAGCTGATTAGAAAATATTAATTTGAGTTAAATAAAAAGTGGAAAAAAATTAAAAATAATAAAAAAGAAACAAATGGCTGTAGCTAGTGCGGCGCTTTGAGTTATTAAAACACAAGGGCTTGGAAAAATAAAAGGAAGCATTGAAATTTATTTTTCCAGCTAAAAACGAAAAAAATAACAGCTTTGCGATCGCCAAACAAAAAAAAATTGACAAACTGAAATTTGACGTTTTCACTTGTCTGTCATTTTAGACGGTACTGCAAACTCAGATGACACTATATGACAACCTGTTTTCATACAATTCCCAACAATTTGGACAAATTGACATAGTGAGAACCATGCATTATGAATAGCTGATAAAAAATATGAAAAAATATAAAAAATTTAATAAGAAAGGAATTGTTTCAATTTAAGCTTGATAAATCTTTCAATTTAAGTGTGCACCCACTACCGCACTAATATTTTACATTTTCAATAAATTCACAATTTACAAAAATGTTAATGTGCAATAAAATTAGTACAACTTAGTTCAGATAAATTTTAAAAATTTTAATAAAATATATTTTTTCTAAGTAAAAGTTTTCTAGTTTTTGGGAAATAATAAACATCTGTGTTGGATTTTTATACCCTCCACCATATATGGTGAGGGTATATATCAGTTTGTCATTCCGTTTGTAACATGTGGAAATATAGGTTTAAGACCCCATAAAGTATATATATATTCGTGATCCTTATGCAATTTTAAGTCGATTTAGCGATGTCCATCTGTCTGTCTGTTGAAATGGCGATCACGACGCGAAGACGCAAGCGGGGGTGCCTATTTTTACCCAGATTATTGAACATCCTCCCGGTATTGAAAATGAGCAAAAGCGGTTTAAAAGTTATGAGCGAAAATGTGAAGGTACCTCTAAATTTTCCATACAAATTGGTAAAATTTGTCTGTTTTTTTTTCTGTTAAGTAAATAAGTAAGTAAAAATGTTATTAAGTCTTCTTCTTGTTAAATTACATTGATTTGCTTACATACTATGAGAATAATAACATTCTTAGAGCTAAATGTGTCTTACTCTAATAACTAAGTTAACGTAAAAAGCAACATTGCTAAAGTGAGATAGAATATGTAAAAAAAGTACAAAATTAAAAGTTTGACAAGGCTTGCTTTCGGCCTTTAAAGTCGGTAACAGAGCAGACGTCTGTAAATAACATTACTAAAACTAAATAACAAAAGTTCTGTTACATAAATTGAGAAAACATATTCATATTACAGTTCATGCAAAATTTAAGATATACGTATATCATCTTCAGCCCCTATGATTGCCGGAGGCTGGGCTCATATAGAATGAGGTAAGGTCCAGAGGAGCTGGATCGTCGTCAATACGTCCATTGATTATACTGACAGGAGAAAGATATGTAGAGCCCAGATGGTGTTTTTCTCGCTTTCGTATATATGGCTGACAAGCATATTATCGTGTAGCGCAAGTTTCTCAACAAATCTGGCTTGCAACGACATGGCGTACCTACAGAAGGGTATAAAATCTGCATTTTCATAGACGTAGCTATTTAAAAATCGTTTTATGAAATTTGCATAATTTTTTCCGATGCATTATCTTAGGATTTTCCGTTCAAATATCTCCAATTCTTTGGCTACTATAGGAGATATAGTAAACCAGATTGGTTTTTTCTATTAAGCTTTGTTGGTTTTTCGTTTCATTCTATAAAATGTATTTTTTGTTTTTGTAACCAAAGACATTTATATCCAAAGAAAGAGCAAAATACATAATTGCTTTAGTGCCGCTACTTTTGAATAGGTGGCGCTGAATTAACTAAAACAATACCCTGCCCCATGGCTAGGTCCAAAGAAATTTATATATAAAGAAAGAGCACAATACATAATTTCTTTACTGTCGCTACTTTTGAATAGGTGGCGCAGAATTTCATTAAAACAATACCCTGCCCCATGGCTAGGTCCAAAGAAATTTATATATAAAGAATGAGCAAAATGCATAATTGCTTTAGTGCCGCTACTTTTGAATAGGTGGGGCACAATCACATTAAAACTATACCCTGGCCCATGGCGATATAGGCTTGGATTAGGCTTCCAATTAATTTATTTACCAAAAATATTAAATTAACTACATACTTTAAATTCTAATGCATTCAGATGTTACTAGTAAACTTATTACACAATTTTAAAGTAAATTTTTCAAATGTTTGACGTAATAAAAGCATTTGTTTCACATTTTTATGTCAAAAAAGAAATTTTCATAGAGGAAAATAGTATTTTTTTTTTATTCCATTTGTATTTTTGAGAATTTTGGGATTGGCAAATGTATATTTATGTTAATTTTTTCTTTTATTAAAAAATACACATGAATAAAGTGCAATATTGTGCTCTTAAACATCTAAATGAATATTGATTTAAAAAATTAAGGTATAATATGCACATAAAACATATATTTTTCATAGTTTTTGGCAAATATTCATTTAGGTTACGAAGAAAATAGAAAATCAATAATACTCTACTGCGTATTGTAATGCACAATATGGCTAATGGAGACTAGCTCTGCAGCAAAATATGCCTAATGGAGAGAATGCACCTTCTGATGAGCCATCTATTGACAAATAGTTACAACTCATTTTCTTTTTTTAACAAATTAATTTCTTTGCTGTATTCTCTCCATTAGATAAACACACTTCAATTTTTTTAAAGAAAGAATATTCTTTGCAACTATTTATCAATTCGTGCATTCTCTCCATTAGGCATATTCAGCTGCAGAGCTAGTCCCCATTAGCCGGAACAAAATTGAGTATTTGACAAAAACTATGCTTTAAAATGTGTTTTTTGTGCAGTCCATGGTTAAAAAAGCTAGTAAAAATGTAATGGTGCCTCTAAATTGCCAATACAAATTTAGTAAAATTTCATAGCAGCGACTGGTACATAACATATTTTCTCATATTTTGTTCACCAGTCGCTTAGCAGTAAATATTTTGTATTTACCTCAAACATTTTTTCATCACTAAAATTTTTTTTCACCACAAAAAATTTGTTTGACGTCTATTTTTTTTTTCCACCAAAAAAAGTTCTTTTCACATCTAAAGAAGTTTTTCACCTCACCTACATAATTTAACTTCAAAAGTTTTTTTTGTATTATTTGTATTATTTGTATTATTTGTATCAAAAGCAGTAGAGAACATCTTTTTAGGATATTGATGGAGGGTATTCAAAGATTCGGCTCAGCCGAATTTAGCCCTTTTTTACTTGTTTTTCCTAAAAGTTTCTTTAGATAAATTTACAGTGAGTAAATTGTTCTAAAGTCGAGAAAAAATTTAGTTTTTGTAGGAAAACGTTCAACTTATTTCCAATATTTTTTTCCAAACACATAATAAATTTAAAAAAAAACAATCTTTTAGTCAATTTTCCTAACTTTAAAGAAAAAATTATTAATTTAGGAAACAAATTAAAGTGTCCATTCGTGCAAGATTTCTGATCGTGCATAGGCGTGAGTCAAAAATCGTTCACGTGCCAATATCTAATCTTAATAGTCTTATATATTGAAATTAAAGTAGTTTAAAATATGTTTTTAAATTTTCCTAGCAAAAGGTAAAAAATTTCGAATTTAAGCTTTTATGTAATAATTTTGTTTGCTGACTACAATACAAAATATCACAAGCACACTTTATATATTACGGCATAATGGCTTTCCTATAATTTACGTTGCGCGTATTACTAATAATAAAAAAAGTTAAAATTTGTATATGTCAATTAAAGTTTAAGCTAAAAATGCCATAAAATAAACTTATAACCTTTATCCAATAATAACAAGAAATGCCACAGATCTTGTGTGTCACCTATGGCGTCCCTTTTTGTAGTTCTATCGAGGAGAACCATTAATTAACTATGAAAAGAATCTGACTTTGTCACAATTTATTACGTTTCAGGATATCCTGCAGTACATTTTTTCACCTTTTTGTTAATAAAATTTAACTTATATTTTTGTTTAGTATAATTCAATTTAATTTAGAGATACAAATGTATAGCAAAAATTTTTTTAAAAGCAGAGGAAAACACTTACACAATGAGTGTAAAGTATTTGAAAATATACAGTAAAATATATTACCTTTACTATAGAAATAGTTTCATATTTTTTACAAAATTTTTATAAAATTTATGGATAATTTTCACCAAAAAGTGCTGTTTAACTTAATGATAGAAAATTAGTTTTTATTAAAAAAATATACAATAAACTTTTGTTTTTAATTGTCTGAACTAATTTTAAGAAAACAATTCTTAAAAAGTAGAAAGTGGTATACTTAAAAACTGAATTTTGAAATGGCTTTCTAAAATTTAGTAAATTTTGCTATTTACATTAAAAATGAAAATACATTAAGTTCAAGTACTTTCTTATTTTAAGTTACACTCACAAAAAAAGTCTGTAATGGCAACTGAAAATTTCGTTGTTATTACGAGAAATTTAGCTAATTTGATCCCAGCGGCATTTTTTGCTAATCTTAGCAACACATGTCTGCTCACGTGTAGTACAATGAAATTTGTAGAAAATTTAGCTGCAGCTACTAAATTTTAGTAAACTTTTTGTAAAGTGGAATTTAAAATCTGTTTGCTAAAATCAGGAAAAAAAATTACTAAATATTATTAATATTAGTACAAAATTTAAAATTTATCTTTTTTTATCGAGCATCAAAATTTTTTTATTTGATTTATTTTTTTCCATAAATATTTTAGACAAAATTAAAAAAAAAATCAAAGGCTTAAAAATTGTAAAAACAAACGAATTTATCATTTTGTTATAATTTCTTTTTGAAAAATATTTTAGTCAATCTTTTTACTTTTAAGGGCAAATTTTAATTGTTTTTAGGGCTGATTTTTAGAACCAAAAAAGCTTTTTAGTGCTTTTTTAAGTGGATGTCCTATTTTTAGACATGAGTCGGTATATTCACTTCCGATCCATTTTTTTTAATATATGTAACAGTTTGAGGCAATTTAAGTTTTTTAAAATTAGTAATTTTTTTTTGCTAATATTAGCTAATCGACTTTCAAAAAAATTTGTAAATATTCTGTCAAAATTCTGTAATTTGTAAAATGTAAATAGTGAAAAGATATTGATTTTGACCGTTTACATATTTTTGAACTAAATTTGAGTAAATTATGTTCTAATTTTTTTAACTAAACTTAGTTTCATTAAATTTTAGTATGAAAATTTCTTAAAGCTAAATGTTTTTCTTAAAAATTGATAAATTTTTATTTAACAGACTTGTTTTTTTTCCTAAAATCAAGAAATATTAATTAGGAAAATATAAACTATTTCTGAGAATATAAACTATTCCGTTTTCACTCAAACTTAGGAATTTTTATTCTTTTTAAGAAATTTTTTCTAAGTTTTAATAAAATTTTGAGGAAATCTTGGAATAAATTTAAGTCTGTTTTTTAGTGCAGAATTTCCACAGAATTACGTTGTCTGTTATAGTCTGTTATATGAAATACAACCTTGCCTTGAAAGACATGAAAATATTATTTTCATTAATTTGAAACTTTAATTGAATTAAAACAAAAATTAATTATTGTGTTTAAGAAAGTTATCTAATTCTTAAGCATCTCTTTCTTCGATTTTAAAAGAATTTGATTGTATTTTAGCTAGTATTTTTGAAAGCATTTCTTTCCATTTTTTGCCACAATTAAAAAATTTAAGGAAAAAAAAAATAAAACTTTATCGGTTAATTGACCTATTTTAACCAGGTCGACTAATTATTTGAGTTTAAAATTATTTGATTAGACATTAACCGAAATGGAGACGATTAATAGGTTAATCGAATAACTGAACTAGTTCAAAAGTAGGAGTTTGGGGACACTTGCCGCCATACCTGTTAAATATCTCTTCTACACTTGTTTGTATGAAGAGGTGGAAGAACTCGAACTAGACCAAATTTTCCTGATGATAAAAACTTTTTCAAATTCAATTGTGAAAAAATCAATTGGTCTTGCAAAGAAAATCAATTAGAATTGCTGGCCTGTGCTAGAAATTAAATATCGAAATATTTTAAATATCATTAGTAGATGGGCCTAATTATCTCAGTAAGATTAAACTATCGGCCCTACCTACACTTCATCAGGGAAAAATCATTGTTTTTTTTCATATAATCCAGATCTTAACCCACTGGTACAGTACTACTGCCCAAGAGTCAATTCAGAACTAATTCCGCGAGTACTACATTAGTACCAGTTTTGCTCCCTATGTTTTCCCTAAATTATAACTTTCAACTAGTGCCACTTTAGTTCCAAAGTGGGCGATCAGGGAAAACTTCCCCCATCCCTATACCGTATCCATATTAAATTATACACTTGTTTGTGCAGCGAGTCCATAGAAATCGTACTACTGGTTGTCTGTTTCAAAAAAACTAGTATATAAATAGTTTTGTATCTGTATTTTTTGCTACTGGGTACTTATAATGAGGAAGAACGATTTTATAAGAAAATTAAAATTTAATTACATTACTTAAATTTTAACGTTTTAATGGTGTGTATTTTTGTATAAACGTAAATTATTTTGCATAAGTAGAAAATATAAAAATCATTTATAATATTTTTATTTACTATTTTTCTAAATTTTTCTTTTGAAGATTAACCATTAACAAATTAAAAACATTTTATTCTTATTTTAAGGAATTACTGGTAGCGTCTTATTTTAACCAGTAATAAAAGTCCTTATTCCACTCCACAAAAGTAATCACTTATTTCAGCCTACTAGTAACACCTTATTTGAGTACTTTCTTAGTAATTACATGTTTGTGCTGATACCTTGTAAAACTTAGGCTACTACTTACCTCCAATAACACCCGCCATGCTAAAATAATGTATTATTTGACCCAAGTGTAAGTACTAGCAAAACTTGTTTTCTTATTCCATTTTCCATTACCTGGTAATAGCAAGTTTTGCTGGTATGTTTCAATCCACATGCGGGATTCACAATGAGACTGAATAATACAAAACTATCAATTTAAACTGCCCAGTAATGTGGGAATTAACTTGCTCATAGTTGCATGGAAATTAAGGAGTTAATACACTTTCCACCCGATTTCCTTTTTATCTAAATGCAGCATAAGAAATAAACAACGTTAAACTATTGTTTTTTTTAAAGTGGAGCGAGATTTTTATTTGAAAGGGGATATTGTTTTATTTTTGTTTAAGTTTTCTCTTCTAAATTATTTGGAATTTACAATCTTATTTTCTCTCTCGCAGGATAGAATTTTTGTTGTTTGCTGATTTAGATTTAGGTATATGCACTTAAGTTTAAAGAATTTGTTTTTGTATCTTTATATGTGCTTACATATATTTTTCTTTTATATGTTGTTTAGATAAAGTAAATCTAAATTATAGTGGCGATTAAAGTATTTCTACACTGTAAGATTTTGAATATTATTATCTACTAAATTCGTGAATAAATTTCAAACCAAATATTGAAAGTGCCAGCGTTGTTAAGCTTTCTTCCCGAATTTCGCGAAAACTTTTTAATATTATTAAGAATTTCCTATTGAATTATGTTTAAATGCAGCTCTTGTTTTTTGAAAAATTTTTTAAATTTTCGACATTGACATTTAAATAAAATAAAAAAATCTGCTTTATCAATGAACTGTCACATTGCGTTAAAACAACACTTTTTTTGTTTTGTGATCCACACAAATTTTGTGGATTATTGTGTGTAGAAAAAGCTTAGTGAATGTAAAATGAATGCACATTTTTCCAAAGAAATATTTATTAAACTATAAAAAACACATTTATAAATCAAAATTTTAAACGTTTTCTTTTAATTTTTACTTAAATTTTGTAAAACATTTAATACACAAATAAATTATTTTAAAAAATGTCTATACCCAATAAGCATTTGGATGATATATCATTTTGAAGACAATCAGAGTATTTTTTTGAGAATATCGGCAAAATTAAAAACAAATGTGTTTTTCCGTCATTTAAAAAAATATGTTTTAATAAAGAAAATTTATCAACAAACAGCAAGATTTTGTACAAATTCTTTACAAATTAAACTGGAAATATTAAGGTATGCTATAGTTCTATATTAAAATATTTTGAAAATTTAAATGGAACTGTTTTTTTAGAAACAAATCAATTAAAAGTTTGGCAAACGAAATGAAGATTTGAGTGAAGGATGTTGAGAAATGACAGATAGGGACATTTTAATAAGCTTTTATATGAAGTGTAAGACGCACATATAAATTTGCTAATTTTAAGATTGTTAAATTTAATAATAAATTACAAAATAAATGTAAATAAAAAAGAATTTGTTTCTTTTAGAAATGTCTCCTTTTAGTGATATACATATATTCGATACCAATTCGACCGCTTTTTTATCTTTATATATATAATTCTCCTGTACGTGTGTTAGTGACTGCACTCCTCCTTAACGGCTGGGCCGATTTCGATGAAATTTGTTGTGTCTGTTTTATTTGATCCCTGAATGGTTTAGATTCACAATTGACCTATATGGGTACAATGGGCGTGGCACCTCCCATACGAAGTAAAAATGTATTTTTGTATATCTGGAGTACTGTTACAGTGGGAGTCTTCAAACTTTGTGTGAGCTTTTTTTATAATAATACTCATAATCTCCCAAAAAAATGAGTGCCATCCAAGCAATGGGCGTGGCACCTCCCATACGAAGAAAACATTCATTATTGCATATCTGGGGTACTATTAAAGTGGGAGTCTTCAAACTTTGTGTGAGCTTCTTTGATAATAATATTCATAATCTTCCAAAAAATATGGGGGATCCAAGCAATGGGCGTGGCACCTCCCATACGAAGTACAAATTTATTATTGCATATCTGGGGTACTATTATTGTGAGAATATTCAAACTTTGTGCGAGCTACCTAGATAATAATGTGTATCCTATTGAAAAAGTCTAACATTCTGAGACATTTTTCCTTTTCAAAAAGTCTCAGACTCCGAGAGATTTTTCCTATAGAAAAAGTCTCAGAATATGATAAATTTTTAGGCAGGACAACGTCTGGCGGGTCAGCTAGTTTTCTATAGAATAATCGAATTCTTATTGCTTGGAAGTATCGCTTTCAGGACACGTTTTCTAACAAATGGGGTATCTTCCGCAATACGAATACGAGTGTTGCCGCAATAAAATTTTTCTTCTAGGTAATATGATTGGGGAATCGCTTTCGTATTGCCATGTTTACTGGGATAAATTCTTTCGGAACCTTAAAAACAAACAAAAGTTACGTATACGATTAATAACGAAAAATTGAACTTACGCAGAGTTTTAATGAATTTTTCGACGCCGAAGTTCAAGATAACTCATTTTTTTAATCTATTTCCCAAAATTTATTACGTTTAACAATTCTAAATGATTTTTTTGTGCAATTGAGATTTCATTTGACACTTCGGAAAAAATTCCAATACAAAATAAATATGTGAATCCCAAAACAGCAAATTCCCGAATATTTTCATTCCATGTGTTTTTAAAAAACCATGCGAAATAAAAGTCTCTAAAGGTTAGAACAGCGCTGATAGTGCATTTAAGTGCGACGTAGTTCAGATCGTTATTGTCACATGTTCGTGCATGTTCTGGAATTAGTGACTAATACAAAACGCAAAATTTTTCAAATTCTCCTAACTGCAAAAGTGGTGTTCTTGAATTCGTACGATTCAGTATTTATGTTCGAAAAATAATTTAGTTGTCAAAATAAAAAAAAAACTTGTTTTAACAAAATTCCATTCAGTTTAATACGAACAATAAATTCCAGTTTATTTTTTTGAGAAAAAATTAGCTTTTTATTTTTTTTACTACCTAAAATTTACTAAAATAGGCCTAATACGTATTCTATTTCACGGATCTTAAGACGAAATTCGTATTTGAAAATTTCCTTTAATTTAAGACGTCACACTTGCCATTTTGGGCGTGTTTCGGTTTTAGGACCTAGCGGGTCCCAGGGGCCCCGGCTCTCTTAACACTATATAAAAAAACTTTTTTAATTTCCGAGAGGGTCATACTATATATTTTTTAATTTTTAAGGGCAGCCTTAAAAAGTAAACTTTTGCCAAAAAATTTACATATTTTAGATAATTTTTAAAAACACATTTTTTAGAGTTAATAAATGTTAAAATGGTAAAAATTCGCTTGAAATTAATAAAAATAAGTCAAAATTATATGAGCCGAGTGTTTTTCTTCTCACTGCATGTGTGCTAACCATTTGGCGAATTCAATTAGTAAAAAAAAACTAGTGAAACTGAATTCAAGAACACCAAAATGGGATTCCAGAACATAAACGGTTACTTTTGTCGAATTTGACAAGAAGCATGGAAAGTTTTTTATACATATTTAGTTTGAACGCTAATCCGAAAATCATACAGTGTAGAACATCTTTGATAACGATTTATTTTTTCTCATTTTGTTTTGTTATTTTAATTTCCTTTAAAATGTATCAGTTCTATTGATGTGTTTTTGTTTTATTATTTAAGAAATATTATAATATGTTATGTAAAAATAAAAATTTCAAACAATTGTGATTATTCAAATAATTGTTCCACTTTTTACTATGTAATTCGATTTGAAATATAACTGTTAAATTGGAAATCACTAATTTTTCCAGCATTCTATTCAAATTATTTTAATTTGCCAAAACGAATTACTCAGTAACTTCCCCTATAAGGGTTTATTCACAATATCAGAGTACTCTGTGTTACGGAGTAGATAAAAAAGAATGACACAAAAATATGCAAGTGTGAAGGAGAAATGAAAAAATTCACAATGCACCACAAAGTACTCTGATATTGTGAATCTAACTTAAAACTAATGCATAGTTATGTGTGAAGAAAACATAAAGTGCTTATGCAGGTTTGAATGCGAATAATATTTAAAAATTAAATCCGCAACTAGTACTTCATTATTATATTTTTATTTCGATTTTTGTTTTGATAATAATAATTTTAATACAAAAGTGTGTAATCAAAAATATATTATGTAGGTTTTTTATCGTGTGTTCTTTTTTTTTCTTCATATCTTCTTTTCTTTCCATACATTCAAACTTGAATGTTAAAACAAAAAGTATGGTTTAGAGCCTTCAATATATAAAACAAAAAAGGGCATTTTTTAAAGGGACGAACAAAATTTCCATTTCCTATTTGCAGTCACATTTTATATATTTTTTCTCAATAATTGAGAGGATTGCATTCTCTTTATTTTCTAAGCTCCTTGCCAAAACTGGGAAATGAAGGGATATTTACAGGTCAATTACCCCTATCTACCATTTCCCAGTATTGATGACACGTATTGTCAAATCCTTGTCAGTTTTCTTTTGAAAATGTCATTTTATATTCCTAATACTAGGAAATAATACACACAGAAAAATAAAGTGCCAACCGAATTGAGAAATGTATTTTGGTTGCGAAAACCAATAAAAGACAACCATATTTTAGGTTTTCCAACCAAAATTCTGTTTACGAATTTTGTTGAGGAAACCAATATTCAGTTGTACAAATCGTTTTTAGTTGCAGTAACCGAATTTTAGTTAAAAGTTGACAAAATTTTTCTCTGTGTGTGATCAGGAATGGCTAGCGTCTGAACCAACCTTTATTTTGTGTACTTTTAAATAAGGTTGAGTGTTAAAGTGAACACTTAAATAAAATTTCACTTTTAAACAAAATTTTAGTTGTTTGATTTTTTTTTTTGCAGTCGGTAGTGAAGTTATAATGCTTTCAAACGGAGACTGGAAAAATAATATTTCAAAGCTTAACAACTTTTCAACGAGTCGCAATGTATCGGATATTTTCGAGACATTTTCTTCTGATTGATTTAATATTGCATTTTATGTGTTAAAATACAAATTTTAAATACCTTTTAAAAAATTACTAATTTAAACTTTCAAAGGATCGCGAAAAAATAAAATTGTGTAATATATAATATTGCTACGATTTTAACTTTTAAAACAGTTGATTTATTTGCTTGTTAATTAAATCGTTGCACAGTTAAAATTTGTATCTACACTTTAACACTATTGCACAATTTATTAAATTAATCGCCAATATTATTTTCAGGAACGCAAATATCTGGGCGCTCATACATATATAATAATAGTACCAACATATCTGTAAATATATATTGTTACGAAAATTCGATTCATCTATTTCCATTTACCCTCAGCAGCAGAAATCTACATGACAGCCCTAAAATGTAAATCAATTCATTTCGACAACTCTTCGACATGTTCAACCTTCTACGCAACCCTAGATAAGTCTGGACAAAAACATCATGTTCTGGATTTTTTAATAGAAACAGAGGACGCTAGGACATATCAAATACAAAAACCTGTTCTAGTACTTTCCACAAGAGGTCGCTATCACATTCAAAAAGTGCCCAGAGATATGCCCTCAGTTTTAGATACATCATTAATACGGCAACAATTCGGCAAAATTAAATTGGCGATTTATTTAAATAATTGTGTAACTGTGTTATAGTGTAGCAAATCATGTTTTTTTGTAAGTAAAGATTTGCTTTAAAAGTTTTAACTGTTTATTATTCGATCCCAGCAAAAACATTGTATCAACTACGTACGAGGTTATTTACTCGCTTAATTACTTTTGTTCGCGATGTCCAAAAAGTAATGGGTAGCCATTATTTTTTGGCTGTTCGTAAGCGAGAGGGAAATGACCACCTATTACTCATTACTTTTTGGACATCGCGAACAAAAGTAATTAAGCGAGTAAATAGACTGGTATGTAGTTGAAACCCTGTTTTGCTGGGATATTATTATTATTATTTGTAATATAACAAGAACTCGATTTGTTTAATAAGGAAATAAATCAATGATTTTAAAAGGTAAATTCATAACAATATTAAAGGTGTAAAAATCAAGTTTGTTCTTTCACAATTGCTTAAATAATGTTGAACAATAGCAATAATTTACTCAAATTTAGTTCAAAAAATTGTCTAACTTAAAATGAAAAAGTACTTCAACTTAATGTGTGTTGATTTTTTCGCGAGTACTAAAATTAACTAATTTTTAGAATGCCATTTCTAAATTCAGTTTTTAAGTCTGCCAGTTTCTACTTTTTAAGAATTCGAAAAATTAGTTCAGGCATTTAAAAACAAAAAGTAATAATTTTTTACCATGTTTTAGAAACCGATGAACTATTTCTAGGGAAAATTTTCATGCAACGTAGTTCAGAAAAATTTTAAGAATTTATATAAAATGTTATTTTTTCAAGTAAAAGTTTTCTAATTTTTGAGGATTAATAAACTTAGGTATAGGATTTTTTTCCTAAAAATTTCTTCCGATAAATTAAAAAAAAAAGTTTCTTATTTTCCTAATTTTAAAGAAAAAAAATTAAAGTTATCCATTAAGAAAAATTATCGTGCATGATTGTAATTTGCCCATCTCTAATCTTAACAGTCTTAAATATTGAACATAAAGTGGCTTAAAATATATTTTAAAATTTTGTTAACAAAAGGAAACAAATTTCGAATTTACGCTTTTATGTAATTATTTCGTTTGCTCACTACAATACAAAATATCGTAAGCACATTTTATACATTACGGCATAATGGCTTTCGTATAATTGACTTTGCGGCTATTAAACTTTATATTTATCGAAGGCGCTATTACTATTATGACATTTTTCCATTTTAAAATAATAACAAGAAATGTAACTGTGATACCTTGTAATTTGAGAAGACAAGGGACCCCCAGTGTTCTTTAGGCACAGATGCCGTGTGTCACTTAGGGCATCCTTTTTTGTGTAGTTCACTCGAGGAGACCCATTAATTAACTACGAAAAGGACTTGACTTTGTCAAAATTTATTACGTTTTAGGATATCCTGCAGTACATTTTTAATGAAATTTAATTTATATTGCGAAAGCATGAGTTTAGTACTATTGAATTTAATTTAAAGATAAAAATGTATAGCAAAAAGCTTATTAAAAGTAGCGTCCTCAATATGCGGAAGTCCTCCTAATTTGGGTAAATAGTTACACAATGAATGTAAAGTACTTTAAAATATATGGTAAAATATATTACCTATACCATAGAAACAGTTTCATATTTATTATAATTTTTTTTTTATCAAATTTAAGGATGCTACAAAATATTTTCTATTTTTTACGGATTTAAGTCCTAAATTTTAGTAAAAAAATAAATATCTAATAAACTTAAATAAAATAAAATTTTTCTTAATACCAAGGAAACATTTCCTAACTAAAGGTAAAATTTAAGATGATAGATGATATTTTGACCAAAATTTAAGTCAAATTTGTTTCTTAATTTCAAGGAAAATGTTATTCAACTTTGGTAAAAAGTATCTTTGGCGCCGTTGTGATTTAAATTTTTTCTCCAAATAAGTTAAGTTTTCTAAATTCTAGTTCATTTTTTGGGTGTATGAATGCTTTTGTGTGATATCAACCTTTAAAAAACATATGTATTTTTGAAACATTTTTGTATATTTTTTACCAATTTTGATTTATCGATTAATCGTATAATAAAATTATTCCTTATTTGGCCATTTTAAATTATTTAACAATTATTTGACAAAATTGTTCGATCATTCATTTTACCTTTATTATTTCTTTGACATAATCTCATCAATTTTACAAATTTAAATAAACTTTACGTGAAAACAGTAAACAATTTTTTTCAATTCCAACAAAATGACAGACAATTTACATTATGAAATGAAGAAAGTACAGTAATTTTTATTTACATTTGCGTAAATTTAAAATTTGATATAAAATATTGCCAAGGAAACAGTGTGAATTGCAAATTGCTTTTTTGTCTGAACAAATAAAAAAGTCCCTATTCTTATGTTATTTTTGAAATTTGTCATTGTTTTTATTTTACTTGTGTTTTTTATTTTGGTTTATTTTTACTTAGTTTAAAAATTTTGTAATAGTTTTTTTTTGTGTTTTTCTTTTGTTTTTCAAATCATGCTTAATGTAAAACGAGGTAGGATTTGTTGTTGTTATTGTATATAAAATCTATTAGTTTTCTTCAAAATTTTGCAATTGCGTTGTTTTGAATAAGTATATTCAAAATAGATGATATTTATAATTTTGGAAATAACTTGTTGATTGGAATACAAATGTGACGGTTATAAAAATAAATGCATGCATATCGTCAGCTAAAATTCAAAGGAGTGTTACATATTCAGTTTTTTTTTACAGGAAAAGCGTATATAAAACTCCGAATTTTAATCATACACACAAAGAACTAGAGTATTCAAAAACCGAAAACCGGTCAACCGGTTTCTTTATTTTTAAAAACCGATCGGTTTCGAATATTTTGTAAATTCGAAGAAAATCGGAAACCGGTCTTTTTTGTTCGGTTAACCGGTTTTTTTAATTACATCACCAACTGGTTTACTTGGTCTCTTTTATTTTTTCTGAACACTCTTATAATCGTTTGGTTATGAAGATTTAGATGTAAGTCTGATAGATTCCGATGAAGACTTAACTTTGGATATTCCAAATTCAAATAGTTTAATTTCTGATCTAAATAACATAATAAACAGTATTCAAAATCCTAAAAAAGAGACTGTACAAAATCATTCATCATTATATTATAGATGATTTCATATATCTTGATAAATGCGACAAAAGAACTAAAAAGTTGGAAAATTAATATAATTGTCTTTTGACTATTTGTCCAACATCTACTATTAGTGAAAGAGTATTTTCCACTTCTAGCTTTATCAAAAGCAAACAAAAAAATCGTCTTAAAACGAAACATTTAAATTGCATATTATTTCTAAAATATTATTTTAGAACTGAAAAATATTTAAAATGTAATATTAAAAAAACTTATTTAATGTCAAACATTTTAAACGTTAAAATTACTAACGTACCTAATTTTACCCAATTTACAAACTTAATGATCTCTATTCATTTGATATGAATATAGTTTTATAATATTAATTTTTAAGATATTATATTAAAAAATATTAAAACCAATAAATAAAATGTTGAAATAAAATACAAGTAAAAAAATATTATAAATTATTTTTTTTTTTAAAGAATGTATTTTTTTTATTTTTATTACTTTATATATTAAATTTCTATTTTTTTTGTTTGTAATTAAAACAATTAACAAATTATATAAGCTTTTTATTCAAGTTAAAAAAAACGAAAAAACCGGTTGACCGGTTTTTTCTGCAAAAACCGAAACCGGTTTTTTTAAAATTCGATTTTTCGAAGAAAACCGAAACCGGTTTTTCCAAAAGGCCGGTTTTTTGAATACTCTACAAAGAACTCATTGCGAAGTAATTGGTAACATATTTGCAGAAACAATTAAAAACTCAATAAAATTTTACTACTAGTTGGTTCGTAATATATATATATATGTGTGTACAGCACATGTTGCGGGGACGGTTTTTCGTTCCACAAGTTACTATGAAGACATTTTGTTACTTTGGATATTGTCCTTAAACTTTTCAATATTCAATTTCAACAGCGCATACATATTATAGGGACTTTTTTGGCTGTATATACAAATGTCTTCAAAGTATGCAAAAATCCTTTAACCTGTTAGTTTTTCCCATTTGTATTTTATCTGGCGAAATGTAGATTTATGTATGTACACACAAAAAATTCTGCAGTTACTACATGTTAAATATATTTATTAATTGAATGTTAATTTGAATGATTATAATAATGGATCGGAAGTTCATGCAAATACGTCTTTTTTGTCGTTAGCTGGAGACCAGCGTTAACCAAATATTTTTGAATTTTTAAAGCATTTAAAAAAACTGAAATTAAATTTATAATATTGAAAAAGTCAATAAAAATTCATATTTTTAAAATTTTAAATACATATTTTTGATTTTTAATACATATTTTATGTACACAAAACACAACCATAAATCATATAATTTATGTAAAGTAACTGTGATGTGATACAACTGTAATTCCAAAACTCGCTTATTACTTACGGTACGAGAAACACTTCTTGATGAAACGCGAATAAGCGAAGTGACCAAAATTTGATTATGATTAGTTACAAAGTTTTCCCTGAGTGTAGTTCATTTATTTACTTCTCGATTTGTATCATGAGATTATATTGGCAAATGTTTTTTTTTTTTGGAGAGTTTTGCATAGTCAAAAAAATCCCAAAAAATGGTTATTATGTAATACAGTATTTTTGGCCAAAATGGCTTTTTGTATTATAGATGAATTAATAAATAAATAAAACGGTCTAGTTCATTTTAATCGTTCTTTGGATTAAACCATTTACCAATATAAAAGGTGTGTTTATGCGGCAAACTATCAGATTGGAGTACTTTATTATTGTGAATAAACCTTTTAAATTACTTATATCAAACTTGCATAAGAATGACATAAGCAAACGTTAATAGCTTGAGTACGAAAACATCTAATCTTATGAATAATTGAAAAAAATTTCCGAAATAATAAATGAAGTAAAAGCCTGATCTACATACTAGTTCAATAAATTAAAAGAAACGATATGAACTGTAAGGCCCAACTCTAAAAATAGCAGAATTTTTTTTGGGAAATTCGCACTTTAGCATGTTATCAACATTTAACCGAGAAAATAATTAATTTTTTCAAGTTTTTTATTTAAAATTTGCATGAAATTTGAAAGTCGAAAACTTGTAAAAACGATTATCGTCCACTTTCGAAGTTAAATGTCTGTTGTTTTAAATATGTTGTACTATACGACACAAAATCACTGTCCAAATTTGTTACAATAGTTTAAAACTTGTATGTAGGCATTTTTTTGTGGTAGATATTTAACTTCAAATGTGGAAAGCTTATAGAATTTGGGCACTGGATCGTCTGAAATAAAAAAACAATAAATTTAAATTAAAGGCTACCACACGTAGATTATCACTATCTAACCATATCTATTATTTCCCAGTATTGTGGAGACGCAATGTCTTTTACAAAAGAGAATTAACAAAAATTTGGCGATTCATATCCCCAATACTCAAGAATAGTAGATAGGGGTAGTCGACGCGTAAGTCCACATTTAATTTATAAGATTATAATGTACTTAGCACAGCACATTTTTAAATTTTGGCATTCTTTTAAAAGCTGGAATTTTCTTTTCACTTGAAAATTAATCGGATTAAATAGTGCCTCGCTTAAGTAACTGTATAGTTTATACAGAAGAAGCTGAAACAATTTCAGTGGAATTATTTAAATGATGGAATTATTTAAAATGGATTTGGACAATTTTGAAATACATAAATTTCTGAAATACAAATGAATAATTATTATATAAATATGAACAATTTTAAAATACAAATATAATTTTCTTAAATACAAATGAATAATTTTCAAATGTAAATATTTGCAATATTTATGAAAGGTTTTTATATAATTTTAAACAATATTTGGCCAATCTTAAAATAATTTTGAAGAAGATTAAAACATTTTTGGACTGCTTTGAAACATTTCTCAACAATTTTAAAAATATTTTGGACAAATTCAAAACATTTTTGAATAATTTTAAAGCATTTCGTACAATTTTAAAACATTTTTGCACAATTATAATTTTTATACACACTTTTAAAATATTTTTGGATAATTTTGAAATAAAACTAAAAATGGTGTAATTGTGACCGCATTTTCTTTGTATTTGTTGTTGAAAAAGCCACAAAAAATTATATTTAAATTATTGTTTGAAAAATACAAAAAATGTATACCTGTGGTCCGTTTCTGTATATAGTGAGAAAAGTTTTCACATCGAGAAATTTATGGTCACCATACTCTATATATGGTGACTTAATAGATGATGCATTTTTTCTAGATTTTTTTAGAGCTTTTAACTTGTAAAGCTCTTGACATATTTAATTTTGTAAAATTTCTTACTAGATAAAAAAATAATATGAATACAGCGCCTTCTTTAATTGCATGTGACTCACCCTATAGAAAGCAGAACAACGTTGCATTTTGCAAAAACTTTATCGTTGCGAGAAATACAGGACCAATGTACTGATATGAATTTAAATTTTATCAATTATATTATCGTTTTGTATGAACATTTGTGAAATTCACTCTTAGAAATAGGGGAAAGGAGTGCAGCATGAAACGTTTGCATTTTAAACGCCTAAAACTTCGCTAAAAATGCGTACATAAGCATTCTGTAAAAGCTAAAATATTTTTAAAAAATGAGCATAAATATTTTTTTGCAAAAATATAGATTTATCAAAATTTTATATGTTTCAAGGGTTATCCCGTAACTATATGAAAAGTTGCCACATCGAAATATGTAACTCTACCATATTTAGGATAGGAAGTCACATAATGTTAAATTTTCCTAAAGATATATACAAAAATTTACCTAAATACAATTTTGATATTAGTGAATAAACCTGTGCTTAATATAAAAGTTGAATTTTTGAACGCGACAAATTTGCACGTAGTTACAGATTAACACCATTAATGCATTATTTTGAAAAATCAGTTAAATTTTTTTAAATTAACTTTCTTTTTTTAACCTATTTTATTTCTAGACCTAAATTTGTTGTAGTCGTGTGCGCAATGCTAAAGAAAACACCTCTTGGAAGAAAATTTGTGTGAACGCATCGTTTGAACGTTGTGAATGTAACGTTTCAAGGTACACTCGTTTCATGGTATAACAATTTCGGACGTACACAAATATTTGAAACCGTTTTGAGAAATTTGATTTACGTGATATTCCTACGAAAATGTCTGTGACTCTAGTAGTTGTTAAAATCAAATGTAATTTTTTAATAAAATGAATAATATTCGATGAGTTTTAACTTTTGAACAGACCTCTTGTAATTGGTCTTAAAGACCAAATATCAAATTCTTAAGATATTCGTTATTTTTGAGATTAATATTAATTGGAGTCACCAAAGCAAATACGTTTTATACTCTTATGCATAAAGTTTTTAAGTACATCGATGGCCTAACATAATTTTATTATTTCTTTAGAGGTAAAGGAATAAACTTAATAAAATCATTTGAAAATAAAAAAATTTTATCAGCTCTCACTTTTTGGAGCAACTTTACGTAATTATTGATTCGAAACCGATTTAGTTATTTTAAATTTTGAAAATTATTTCCAAAAACTAAATAGTTATATGTTTTGTATTTCACCTGGATAATAAATTAAAAAAAAAATAATAATAAAACAGACGTATTTTATGAGTATTTTCCTTATATAAATTGTCCATTTTTAAATACTACATCGTTCTTTTCTTTGAATATTTAAATAATACATAACTAAAATATAAATAATTTTCAATTTATTTTTTTATAAACTTATAAATTAAGAATCTAATTGTTCAAAAAAGAAACACAAATAAAAAAACATTAGAAAATTATAGATAATCGCTTTTTTTTCATCCTTGCAAACAAATGCGATGTTTGTTTTATAATATTTTTGTAGGATTGCTAATAAAAATATAAAACGAATTTACTTTTGCTGCCTGATTCCATTAAATCATTTCTAAAGTCTGGATCAGCCAGACGTAAACGTATATCTGTATAGAAATTTAAATAATATAAATATGAGATATTTTGTCTCTACTGCTAGCTAATCCATGCTTAAAGCATTGAACTAACTTAAAAAGTTATTCAAAAAAGTAAATTACAAAGATTTTTTTTAATTTCAGTTTTATTTTAAATGAAATTAATTTTTGTTTTGCAAAAATTCCGTTTTTATTTAAACAAGAAAATTTGAAAATTTCTTAGTAGTAATTATACAAATTTCTCTAGATAAACGTTTGAAATGTTTTACAGAATCACTATATAGTGGTGTTTAGAGTTTGCATCTAAACATAGAAACATCGTTTACAAAAAGAAAAAATTAAGAAAGAAGTTACATTTTTTATACCATATTTTATAAAAAAAAATATTTGTTTATACATATTTTGCAGTTTGATTGGCCAAGAGAAGTCGTAATGTAGTTAGTTGAGATGGTACAATATTATGGGTGCCTTTAATAATTTTTCTGCTTTTAATTTTTTCTTATTTTAATTTTTCCAATAAATATTTTATTCGTAATTCAGCCTCTGTTTCAAACTTAGAAAAAATTCAAAGGCGCCAAAATAATATTTTACGAATGATTACAATCGCACCCTGGTATATTAAAAACTCGAACATTCACAAAGATTTAAACGTGCTTTCAGTTAAAGTAGAAAAAGCTAAAAATGCTCCACCGTATTTAAATAAGCTTGAAACGCACCCAAATCCGCTGGCACGTAACATCGAAATGATCGTGGTTACGTTCGACTAAGAAGGAGGGATATTGCTACTCTTGGCCAAACATCAGACAGATGACCCCTAAATGATAACAACATCCATGAACTATAAATTTTTTGCCTAGCACTGGCTGGAGTACTTTTTGTTAGTTCATATACATTGAAGATACAATAAATAATATTGATAAAAAAATCAGCTGTTATTGTTGACAAACAGAGCTGGTGTCAGACAAACGTTCTCTGGCACATGTGGACGCAAAAATTATAAATCGTCTGTAAAACATCAATTTTGACAGATAGTCTGTTTTACATATGGTACGAAAATTTGACAAGTCAAATGACAAAAACATATCGTGTATTGGGGCCTTTAACTATCAAGCAACTTTCAATCAAAATTTAAATGTAAAAATAAAAAAATATGTTTTTAGTAAGCTGTTTTCTTTACAGCAAACTAATCATGACAGTCACTGTCCTACTTCATTACTTACGGTCAAGACCAGTTAAGCGGAGTTTATATTATCTGATTTTCCATCTGATTTTACCTAAAGAAAATCAAATTCAAAATCGTTTGAAATGATGCGCTTGCCAAAAAAATCTCTTTGGTAAACCGCTTTGGGTTTACACCTTCCGATCAAAACCTTATGCAATCAGATAAAAACAACTGGTTTAGCTTGTTGCTTAAGATTGATACCATTTGATTCTCATAATTTTGTAAAATATTTTAAAAAACGAAAAAATCAATCTGACTGTCAAAATTTGTAATCGGATTTTCTGTACGTATCAGACAAAATAAGTTTACACCATGGAATTTTTGCTATCTGACTCGTTTTTTTGACTGATCCTATTACTTGTCAAATTTGGTCTCACAGTTTCGGTTTACCAAAAGAACGGATAAATCGAGAAACTAGTCTGCCAGAATAGTCATGCCAAACTGCAAAAACCGGTCAATACGATTTAAACAAAGTAGTACAGTTACTGAATTAAAGCTGTCTGTATAGTAATCAACAATTGTTGTTTACAACTGTTATTACATTTGTTTTTCTATGAAAAAAAAAACAGCTACTATAACAGTTATTAAAAAAAAAACAACGTAAAATACTGTAAACGTTATTTAAAGCAGTTATATTTTATATTATAATCAACAACTATCAAAACAGTTAACTTTTGTTTAGTTTATATTCAGTAGTTTTTACCAAAGTTTCTCAGTTGTCTTCGAGTAGTAAAAATTTGACATTTATTTTTATGACATTGTTCGTTTTTCTGCATTTGTTATCTGTTTTTTAACAGTTAAAAACCACGCAGTTAAAAAAAAACTTTTTGAATGTACTTTTTTATAATTAAAAATACCATTAATAAAAAAATATTTTTTCTAAAAAAAATTACTTTACCATACAAAGCAAAATTTTCCTATAAAAAATTTAAAATTTTATTAAAAAACACCATTTTGTAAAAAAATCAAGATAATCAACAACTACCAAAACAGTTAACTTTTGTTTAGTTTATATTCAGTAGTTTTTACCAAAGTTTCTCAGTTGTCTTCGAGTAGTAAAAATTTGACATTTATTTTTATGACATTGTTCGTTTTACTGCATTTGTTATCTGTTTTTTAACAGCTAAAAACCACGCAGTTAAAAAAAAAAAACTTTTTTGAATGTACTTTTTTATAATTCAAAATACCCTTAATAAAAAAATATTTTTTCTAAAAAAAAATACTTTACCATACAAAGCAAAATTTTCCTATAAAAAATGTAAAATTTTATTAAAAAACACCATTTTGCAAAAAAATCAAGAAGAGTACTTTTTCCAAAAATCTTCATCTAGAAAAATAAAACCTTCTCCAAAAAAATGGAACTTTAGAAAAATTTATAAGAATGCCATTGCATAACAATACCTTGTTATCCCGATTACAAAAACAAACAAAAAATCATACAAAAAGTAAACAAAAAAAAAAACCCTAGAATGTCAAACAAAAAACCCATATTCTCCTAATGACTAACTAGAATATAGGTACAGTTTTGTGATGGAAAAAGCTTTATTTTTTTAAATAAAAAGTTTTTTTTTCTTAGAAAAAGGTGCTTTTTTCACAAAAAAATATAAATTTTTAGGAAAAAATACTTGCTTTGGAAAAGGATATTTTCCTTAAAATTTTATTTCCTTATAAAAATTAAATTTTAATTTTGTAAGTAAATAAGCGTGTAATTTTTCCAACTTTTGCTTTTTATCAATTATTATTCGGTTTATTATAGCACTAGGTGTAAAACTTATGTGGTGACAATTTGAGAAAAATCGGAAGTTCAACTCTAGGCGACCTACACCAAAGTTTTCGATATTGAGTATTTTTTTTTATAAATTACTATTACAAAAATATATATAATTTTTACCTAATTTTGCTACTTCATTTTTACCCAAAATGGTGTTTTTCATTTCAGAGTTCAAAATTCGTTGGTCAAATTTTGGCTGAACATGCCCACCTACTGAGTATTTTTTACTTTAAATTCTTTAATTTCGAGTAGAAGTATATGAAACTGTATAAAATTTGTTTTTTTATTAAAGTCATCTTTCAAAACTAAAAACTTTAATGGTCTTAAAAAGCTTTTCCATATCCTACTTGGGAATAGTTAATTAAATAGACTAATTAATTGGAGATTTCATTGATTAGTGCCAATGGCCCTGTTCAATGCCTAAAACGATGAGAAAAAGCATTTATTTACAAATGTATTTGTTTTGGTTAAATAATAATTTAACCAGTGCTAGTTAGTTTTTAAATTTTACATTTTTTCTTAATTTCCCTTTTTCTCAATACAATTATTTTAGAAACAATTCTTTATTCCAAAATTACAATTAGTTGTTTTAAGTCATTGGTGTACATTTCATTACCATTGATTTAATAAAATTCAAAAAAAAATTAATTCGCATTGAATTGTAATGCAATTTTTTGGCATTAGTATTGACATCAATGTCGAACTCGTAACCTGCTTTTCTTATAAACCAATGCATTTTTTTTTGTACCACTGCACATTAGGTCAAATGACAGCTTTTTCTGTGCTAAATTGATAAAAATCAAAGTGCCGTTTTACTATTTTTGTTGTTGTTTTTTAATTGGAAATGCTTCAAAACAAAGACGTGTGATGTTTTTTTGCGTTAAAAAAAAAGCACCGTTACACATTTGTACGTCAAAGTCAATCAATGCAATTTTTTATACAAACGTGCTAGAGTGTTCAATAGTGCAAGATCAACTTTAAGTTTGTATTTCTCGATTTGTGTTTATTATAATTTATTAATTTAAATGGAAAATAAAGAGACAGGTAAGTACTACTGTTTATAATTATAACTGCTTTATATTTATGTCGATGTACTTGAAAAGAACTCATTATACAACATTACCTTAAAAGGGTTCAGTTTTTTTTAAACTTTTACATTCCTTAATCGTTTAAAAATTTTGACCCCATCTGACCTCTTTCAAATTGAAAAAGTGGATTAAATATAATGTAATGAGTTAATTTTGGTTTGTGGCAAATTGCGATTATTTGCGCTTTATAAGTTATGCCTTTTCTTGTAGGTTACCTCTGTATCAAAAAAATGATCTGTTTGAAATATGGCGAAAAGAATGCAATAAGAAAGACAAATTTGATGCAGTTTTCAAACACGTTGTTGACAAAATCAAACTTAATACTATTTCGGATGAAATGGATAAAAATATAAAGCAAACAATAAATTTTTTTTGCGTAAAATTGGCTCAAAAGTGGGAAAAATGTCACAGAAAGATAAATGTCTTTAAGGATCAAAATCATACGTGGCTAAATTCTGAATTACATTTTGTGGTAAGTGATATTTCAAAAAACCCTTCTTCTACCGGTGTTGGACGTCCAGCTATCCCATTCAGCGCAAAATCAGAATTTGGAAAAAGAAGAGAAGCCGCAAATCTTTCAACTGAGAAAGCTGATATTAACCTTCTCGTTCGTGCAGCAGCAACATCGGCTCGTAAACAAGGTGATTCCGATTTGGCTGCAGTCCTGAAAGAAAGTATGGAAAGTCCGACAAGGCCATCAAAAATGCGGAAAATGTGTAATCAAGATACCAAAAAACAAATTCCACTTTCTGCGGATGAGCTTTCCTTCTGGAATACAATTTTTCAAAAGAACAATATAATGCAATACGGCACGAAAGCAAATCGAGAAACTGCGATATTTATCCACACTATAATAAAATTACAGCCGCAAAATTAAAATGCCGACCTCAGGTTATAACAGCAAATGAGACCCTTGCTAAAGTTTCATTGCAATCTAGCTTACTTCATACGGCTGAAAGAATTGTTGAAATGCAAAAAGAAGTAGTTCAAGCTGTAATGGAAGCGGAGGAGACAGATTTTTTAAGCTCCGAATTAATATTAAGCTACGGGTTTGATAGTAGCACTGGTCAAGCTCAATTTAAGCAAGCATTTAATGAGCCAAGTTCGTCAAAAAACTGCGATGCATCCCTTTTAGCTACTTCAGTTATTCCCTTACGTTTAATGTCCTTATCGGGAAAGCCAATTTGGAACAACAGCACACCGCAATCTGTAAGATTGTGTCGTCCCATTAAACTGGAGTACGTAAAGGAGACAAAAGAAGTTGTTCTAAAAGAAGAACAGGACTTAAAAAATGAAATTGACGCTTTGACAAACCTTCGGATATCAATTGGTGAGGGAAAATTCGTTGAAGTTTCATTTAAATTATTTTTAACACTAATTGATGGAAAAGTTTTGAACATTATAACTGGAACAAAACCAAACCAGGCTTGTCCCATTTGTGCTGCTACACCTAAGGACTTCATGAACACATTCGATTATAAAAGTGAAGTATTCTGTGCAAAAGAGGAAAACTTAAAGTTTGGACTTAGCCCCCTTCATTGCTGGATACGATTTTTCGAATTTGTTTTACATTTAGGCTATAAATGCAAATTAAAAAAGTGGGAGATACGAGGAGATGATAAAGTAACTATCTTAAAAAGAAAAGAAACAATACAAAATGATTTTTGGAGAAAGCTTGGACTTCGCGTGGACATGCCAAGAGTAGGTGGTTTTGGTTCCACAAATGACGGAAACACTGCTCGTCGAGCTTTTACTGAGCATGATATTTTTTCTGAAATATCTGATGTTGACAAAGATATAATATTTCGATTCAAAATCATTTTGATTTGCTTATCCTGCCAGTTCAAAATCGATTCAAATAAATTTGAAATATATTGCTTTGAAACAGCAAAACGTTTTCAGGAGCTATATCCCTGGTTGCCAATGACTGCCACGGTCCATAAAGTGCTCATACACTCAAGACAAATAATAGAAAATAGCGCACTACCAATAGGTTCTCTTGGAGAAGAAGCTTCTGAATCGCGACACAAAATATACAAAGCCGATCGGTTGCTTCACGCCCGCAAAAAGAGCCGCACCAATAACCTGTTAGATGTATTTAATAGGGCTGTCGATACTTCAGATCCATTAATTTCCACAACTTTTTTAACCAGACGCTTACAAAAGCGTAAACGTTCTTCACTTCCACCTGAAGTTATTGAGCTATTATGTTGCAGCGAATCAATAGAAGAATTTCAGCTTAGAAACCAAGACGAAGAAATTAATGATATTGATGAAATTGATGAAAGTGAAGAAGCTTTTTTTGATTTAAATTTACAAAATGAATTAGATTTAAGCAATTTCTAAATGTTATAATATAATAAAAAAATAAATCAATTCAATGTATTATGTTTGTTTTAATGGTTGAAAAAGGGTTAATCATTGGTCGTTGATGGGTTAAATTCCATTTTTTAAAATAGGGTTAAACTTATTTATGGAATTGTTACAGGCTTTGGTTTGAATACCATGTTTTTGTATGGATGTTTTTGTATTGGTTGAAAAAGGGTTATTAATGGTCGTTAATGGGTTAAATTCCATTTTTTTAAATAGGGTTAAACTTACTTATGGAATTCTTACAGGTTTTGGTTTGAATACCATGTTTTTGTAGTAGTTATTAATTTCGCACAGAAAAATTTTCATTTGACCTATAGTGCACTGGCACTTTTGATTTATATTCATGTTTTATAAAAAAAGAAATAAAAAAATTACTAATACAATACAATTTTTTTAAACATATTTAAAGACCATAAGTTTTTTTTATTATTTTGCCAAAGCAATGAGAACGTTGAAAATTAGCGCAAACCCACAAATGACCGCTGTTATCAATCGAGTAACACATAACCGACCGTCGCCAACGGTTTGTCGTTCGTTTTTTCCTGCAAATAATATATTGTATTTGAAAGCCAACTTACAAACATTGGAAAAGGTTAATCTTACCACTTAGTTGCAAAGATTAGCATGATGTGGAAAAAACCAAAAAATTGGTAGCCCATAAAATTTGTGAAAAAATTAATATCAAACATATTTTTGCGTACTGAAGATCAAATGTAAATTGAGCATAAACGAAATGTGACAACTTCAAAGGATTGTTTTTCGTTGTTCAACCGCAAGGCGGATGAGTTTTAGCGCCATTTAATAGCAATGGATACAACATGGTTTCATTACAACATACCGGAGACCTAGCAGCAGCCTAAACAATAGGTTTCCCGGGCAAACTAGCGACGAAGGCCAAGGTGGGCTTATCGGTCATAAGATAATGACCAACGGTTTTTGAAATATACTCGTCACAATCCACAATGTATTCCCTTTAAAAAGGAAAAACAATAAATAGTGAATATTATGCCAACTTAATCCAACGATTCACCGAGAAACGTTAGATTTGACAAACATTTCTTTTATGCTAAAAAAAACTGTCTCCTTCAAAAAGTCACGTTAAATATTAGTAAATTGCAAATTACAATTAACCTCGTTATAAAACAAGCAGAAAGTCTTGCTAAATATTATAAAAAAAAATTGTTGTGTCTACAAAATTTTAGTTAAGTTAAAGTTATATTTAGTTGAATGCCAATAACATCAACAGAAATATTTGCTAAAAATAATAGACTGCAGATTTAAAAGGGTAGATTTTTATTCTCATAAAACAAATTAAAAAAACTCACGAGCGTTGTGGTGCAGTGGTTAACGCGGTCGACTAGGTTAGGTTTAAAAAGAGAAATGTCAAAAAATATGACAAAGCTTGGTATGCGCTTCCATCTAGCAGTGGTTTATTGTAACTATCTATCACTGGAACTCCGCCCTGTGCACGAAATTGATTAGTCTCCTCCAGTCCATTCTAAAGTTTGAATATTGTCGCCAGTTAAGTCTTGAGATCCAATTCTTGCATAGACCGGACAGCCACAAAGATAGTGTTTCTAAAGTCTCGTCATCCTTCCCAGCGCTGACCCGGAGACTTGTACGACCTAGTCTCCGGGTCAGCGATGAATGTGAGAATACTTGATAACATACTAAGTTCCCTTAAACACAGTTTTAAATGTCCCTTAGCTTCCCCTTCTTATCCCGGCTTCCAAATAGAATCCTGGTGGTCGTTTCTACTCCCGCGGTGTTCTTTATTGTTCTATTAGTAATGACAGTCCGTTCACGTAGTTCATCTCCGGTTTCACGTTCTTTAAGTTAAGTGTGCTCAGAGGGAGGACCTTTTCTGCCCAATTCTTCGGCCATCTCGTTCAATCAATATTAATTTCGTGATGCTATTATTATAACTTAAAATGCGGTATTTTGATCCGGAAGGCGGAAGCATTTTCCAGAAGAGCGTTGGACTATTGCACAGAAAGTTGCGAAATTGATCCCCAGCGACGGATAAATCAATACATATGAGTCTTTTTACCTACATACACATTGCAGCGCCCTCCTTCTCCCATATCATCTAACCCAATCAGAGTAAAATAACATAACACGACATGAACAAAAAAGCTTCAACAAGTTTGCTAACGCTCCATTAGCTGGCACGAAACAGCATTTTACCGTCTCGCCCAGTTCGAGTGTTGCTATATTTAAGGGCATTCATCTTTCATCTCTTCTCTATCCCCTTTCCAAAGAAAGTATCACATTAATTGGAAGAATTTCTCATATTTAGCAGTTTTATTTTTATCTAGTATTTTCGAAAAAACAAATCAGAAAATTTTACCGGTTTTATCTGCAGGTCCTTTTTTAACTAATTTAAATTTAGCTTAGAAAAAATTTGTGTAACTGTAATGATTTTTACTAGAATGAATTTTGACTATTACAATCATTAGGGGAAAGCGTTGTACTTTGAAACCGTTATAAAGGGTGGTTAAATTTTAAGGGCCGATGTTGAATGTGAACAACACCTAAACGTCAAGTTTTTTTTCTGCATTTCATTTGACATTTCTCAATTTCAGACTAACTCAGGCTTATTATGAAAATGAGCGTTCAAATCAAAATGCATACCGTGCACTTCGTGATTTTTTCGGTCAATTTAATCGTCCAAATGTGCGTACAATCGGAAAAATCGTGCAAAAATTTGAGCAAACCGGGTCTGTAGGAGATGTGAAAACATCAGTGCATGCTCGTACAGCTCGTACTACAGAAAATATTGCTGCTGTTAGCGATAGTGGGCTGAAGAGCCGTGCCCAAGAATTGCACCTCTCACGCTCGTCGTTAATGAACTTTATGCATAAAGACTTTACACGCTTACAAGGTGCAATTGACTCAAGAACGAAAGCCTCTTGACCATTCCAAACGTCGTCAATGGTCAGAATGGTGGCAAGAAATGGCAACAGTGGAAGAAAATCATCTTCAGTGATGAGGCACATTTTCACCTCAGTGGATTCGTCAATAAGCAGAATTGCCGCATTTGGGCGAATGATAATCCAAGAGTGATTGTCGAAAAACCACAAAGAGTGACTGATTGGGCCGTATTTTTCCCGAAATGAGGCCGGTCAGGCAGTAACTGTGAATGGTGTTTGCTATCGTGAGATGATAACGAACTTTTTATGGCCCGAATTGGAAGATATGGATGTGCACGATATGTGGTTTCAACGGGACGGTGCCACTTGCCACACAGCTAACGAAACAATGGCTCTTTTGCGCGACAAATTCAATGGCCGTGTTTTCTCACGTGGTGGCGATGTCAATTGGCCGCCAAGATAATGTGATTTGACACCGTTGGACTTCTTTCTTTAGGCTTAGGGAAAGAAAAGGTGTACGTCGATAAGCCAGCAACAATTCAAGAGCTAAAATATGCCTCAGCGTCATCGAAAATTAGGACCATCGTATGGAGGTGTGCCGCCGAGGTCGCGGCGGCCATTTGGCCGATATTTTGTTCCATACATAATTGAACCATACCATATTATCAAAATAAAAAGAAATGACAATAATTCCCTAAATAATTTGTGTTTTATTCAAAATCAACATCGCCCCTTAAAATTTAACCACAATCGAAGTGTTTCCAAAGTGATTTATTTTGTCTTATTACTGCCTGTAAAGTCTGTAATTGCGAAACCTAAATGGTGGCTGTAACTTGAAATGTACAGGGTGGTCTAATTACAGGTATCTTTTTAAATTATATGTTATTTTGACACTGATATATTTTTTTTGTATGAAACATTGACTAGCAGTCAGTCCCCACAAGGCAAAATGAGTCGCTTTACGCTTGAACAACTTTGAGAAAAGAAATCACCCACTGCGCGTGATGTACACAGTTTGTGCAAAAAGTTCGTGAGACTGGAACATGAGTGTTGTCCACTATCAAGCCAGTCTCATGAACTTTTTGCACAAACTTGCTTACAGCACGCGCGGTGGGTGTTTTATTTCGGATTATATGAAATGATTTTATTTGAAACGCTTTAACCCTCTCCGTCGGGATATTTTTGGAGTAACTCTCTGCATATTCTAAGAGATATGGCTAAAAACGTTTGTTCTGCATACTCAGAAATACTTAAATCGTCCTTTTATCTTGGAACATATAATCCTATTAATCATAATTCGTGTGACATAAGATTTCAATAAGCACTTTTCGTGGGATATAAGATTCCAATAAGTGTTCTTAATGGGCAAATTATCAACCGCAACTGCTTAAATTTCAACGATGTTGTGAAATACATTATCAGCGATTACACGCTGACATGTAGGACGTATTGTCCCAGTAGTCCACAAAGGGTTAAGGTACAACACATTCCCCTGTTATAGTCCAATGCATGAACGTTTTGAGTCTTTTTAAAATAATTTTTTGAAATTGTTGATTTTTTTCGATAAAAAAATAAATATATAAAAATAAAGGTTTTTGATTTCTAAAATTTTATAATAGGACTGTTTTTTAATCACCGGCTTTAATTTATTTCGTTAAAAATTCAATATGTATTCACTTTCTTAATTTAAAATAAATTATGTTTTTATCTAAATCTAACACTTAGAGCTAGTTTTTTTATGTGAGTTAAACATGGTTTTAGTTAAACTGAAAATAAATTTAAACTGGCTTTGATCCCACCTGTTGTTTTTCTTTGGTAGTTTAAGAGATGACAGAAAAGGTAATGCTGCCATATTTTATTCCAACAAAATTTTATATTTTATAACCAAACATATGGTAGCATTGAATATATGTAATAAAAAATAAAAAAAAATATTTTTTTCAAAAGCACGTATTCATGAATATAAATAAATACAAAAATAAAAAATATTTAAAATATAAAAAATTAAATAATAACATAAAAAAATAAAGGAACCCAAGCCCTCAACGAATATTTCAACAAGAGAAATTGAGTATGTAATGGTATTAGTTGGATACGCTTTTCATCAGTTTTGTGTATTTCGGCATTTGAAACTTAGGTTTAACTGGCCATCTTGCGCAGTTAAACTCAAGTTAAAGCAAAATAAACTGGATCTCAAAAACAGCATTCCAAGTTAAAACAAGTTAAACCAAAAAACAAGGTTGAACTACATGCAAAAAACTAGCTCTTACTCGCTAATATATTATCTTTTCTGTGTTTACATTTTTGAAATAAATTTTAATTTTTTCTTTCACACTATACTAGCGATTAAGTGTTTTATTCGGAAAAAAATATAAATTTATTTCAAATTTAAAAACCAATATGGAATTTTTTTTACAAAATAAAACAAATCCACAAATAAATTTGATGATTAATAAACAGACCTAATATTTCTGTTCAGCATGCCAAAATTAGTTATAAATTATGTATCACTTTCATTGCAAGTCGCCAAGGGATAAGCTTTCCGATTTTCTTTAAATTCGCACCACATTTGTTTCAGATCTAGTGCTACAATAACTGGAAACAGGAAGAAAAATTAGTTCATATGTACTAATGTGCATATTAAAAACAAAAACTATATCAAAAAGGTACTTTCACAAAAAAAATATTTTGTTGGAATTTTTTTTTTTTTTTTTGTAAAAAATTTTACTTTTTTAAAGAAATGTAAAATTAATTCATAATAATTCGTAATTTCATTAACTTAAAAAAAAAAAAATAAATATAAATAAATAATTCTTTTAACTTCTGGTTATGGTGTGCAAAGAAACAAAAACTTAAAAAATATTTTAAATGATATCACACACACTAATATGTCGACTGTTTACATTATTAATTTTTTTAAATCAGCACTATTATTATTGTTAAAAAAATCGTTGTTATAATAATAATGATGATGAAGATTTGACATAAAAAATAATTATAATAATAAGTAGTGGCATAAGAGTTTTTTGTTTTATAATTACTATCATTATTATTATTAGTAAATTTTGTTGTGGCTGTGTTGTGGCTGTTGTGGTTCATATATTAGAACTTGTCTTATATACGTCGCCATTGGAGCATTGCCTGCATACTGCTGCCTTTAGACACGTAAGATCTCACATGCTTTATTATAGCAAATTGCAATCCAATCGGGTTGTGTTGCACCCCATTGAATTTGATTGACTTCACCTTCGGCGGCTGTATAAGCTAAAATTGGATCCTCGATTGCACGTGGCATTTGCTGTATATCCCAAATCAGTGCTTGGTGATCATCACCGGCAGTGCATATATGACAGGAACTGCAAAAAAAAGAAGAGCAAATTAATTTTGCTATTAGAAAGACTGAATTAAGTGAATTGGAAACAACAACATAGCTGATTATTAAAATTACAAGTATATTTTAGGAATCTAACATCAATAGGTGGTAAAATTTTCTTTATTAAAAAAAAAAAAAAAATACTAAAGGGTATATTGTAGAGCCTACGGGTAGACCGGAGACCGGTTAGACCGGTCGACCGGTTCTCACGGTCTACCCAGTCTTTACGGTCTAGACCGGTCGACCGGGTAGACCGGTCTACCCGCTTAACCGGTCATTAGTACTTTTTCAAAATGTAAGCTTTTGGTACTTTTAATTAAATAATAGAAAAATTGTCACAACTTATATAATTTAAAAAAAAAAAACAAACTAAAAAAATTTTATAAAATAAAAATTGAGAAATTTTTTTTTAAATTCGAAATTTTTAAAAATCGTATAATTTTGCAAAAATCGAAAAAATCCAATATTTTTTAAAAATCGAAAAAAATTTAAAAAAAAAAACCGAAAAATGTTTAAAAAATTGGAAAAGAAGTTTAAAAATCGAAAATTTTTTAAAACTTAAAAAATTTAAAAATTCATAAATAAAAATCAATAAATTTAGTAAAAATTAGAAATTTTTTTTAAAAATGAAAAAATTTTGCAAAAATCGAAAAGTTTTGTCAAAATTGAAAATTTTTTAAAAATTGATAAATTTTTTTAATAATCGAAAAATAATGAATATATATAAAAATTCACAAATTTTATAAAAATCCATAAAATTAGTAAAAATTCGAAATTTTTTTTAAAAATACAAAATTTTGTAAAAATTTAATAAATTTCAATCAATTTTATAAACAAATACAAATTTTATCAAATCCATAAGTTTTATAAAAATATATATGTATTATTCTTATGAATGCCTGCATATAATATTTCGTATACAAGACATTTATGAATCCCAGCAAAACTTTGGTAATGAGTACGATATACTCATGCATTACTTTGTAATGGTAGCTCGTTACATTTGTATTATTTGCAAGCATAAAGTAATGAGTTACCGATCATTGATAATGTATTGCATGATTTATAAACGTAAAGTAATAATCTAAAAATTTTTGAAAATCTTTTTTTAAGACTCATTACTTTTTGTTTTTTGTAAGCAAAATTGTAATGTATGTAGGTTTCGACATCACGAACGAAAACATGAGGAGCGTTGATAGCTCAGTGGGTAGAGTTCTCGGCTGGCATCCAGTTCCCAGGTTCGATTCCCATCATGACCACATTATATTTAATAACGTTTGATATATTTGTAATAATTTCTTATTCAAAATATGTTTTTTTATTAAAGTATATTTGTAGACACATTACTTTTCCCACCCTAGTAACCATATAAGTAACCACTTACTTAATCACCTCTAACTTAATGGCTCTATACATTACTTTGAGGCTCATCGCCTGTAAAATTCATCAATGAAGTAAGGTGTAAAGAAATGCATTGTCCCTATGGCTACACAATACTTTACACATTATTTGGTAATATGTGGTTTTTGGTCGCATTTAACAACAAAAAAATATATAATAGAAAAGGATAAAAAAATATCAAAATATACATAAAATTTTATTGTTGTTCTTATTGAGTATGTAGGATGCTCAGTATGTAAAACTTGTTGTTGTTGGTGATTATTGTATGAGAAATGTAAAATAAATTTATATCGCCAATTTTAAAAATAAAATTTACCAGAACAATAAAAACTCTTAAAAAGTTTTATTTTATTTTATTCTTGTTTTTTTATTATATTAAAGTTTGTATGAAATTTGAAACGAAAAGACGTATTTATTTCTTTATTTATTCTAATCTATAATCCAACATTTTTAGTAAAAAAATATTAACTTTTGTTATTTTTTGATTTGTTTGTTTTGTTTTTTTTTTTTTAAATTAATTAACTAAATATTTAATTTTGGAATTTTCAAATTTTAGCACTTTCAACTTAAAAACTTAGAAAAAACTAAATTTATTTAAATTCAACGTAAAATTTAAGTTCTCTGCACGTATTGTTGAATACCTTTTATATTATATACTAATATATTTATATAACATATTCTATATTTATTATATTTTATTATTATTGTTATTAAAATATATTTTATATATTTATTTTTAATATTTTTGTTATATTTTTAGTTTTTATATATTTTAAGAAAACGTATGAATATTTTTTTTTTCTAAATTTAATATTATTAAAAAATCTAAATCTAATATAGTTAAAAAAAATATAATAAAAAAGTACATTCAGACCAGCGTTTTTAATTATATTTTGTAATTATTTAGTTGTGTAACTTTTTCATAATGCAATGTTTTGAATACCTGACATTTACCACGTCTATAGTTAAAGGTATATGTAATTTCAGAAACAATTGCTCTGTAATTAAATACATAAAGTAGTTAGTATTCCCTATGTCTGGTTTAAGCTGAGAAAACGTATTCTTACAGCCATATGCATAGACACTTAGTTGGTTACAGACTTAATTTAAATTATGTGTGCTAATACACACAGTGCAAAATTTTCACCCGTTCTGCTATATCTTGTTCAGTTATTAAGATATGTTCAATATAAATTGAAATCTGCAATTTAAATGGAAACGCTTGCTTAATGAAGAGCTATTTTGAAAATAATTTTGTTTCAAAGTTGAAAAAAAATTTACAATTTGATCTCAAAATTATGAACATTATTTTTTACAAAATTTCTACGTATTACGAAGCAGGTCGACAAAAAAGACCGTAGCTATTTCATACAAATGTATGAAAAGTAAAGGACTTTCTGAATTCAAGAGTCAGTTTCAGAATATTTTTGGTTCACAAGTTGAGAAATATTTGTTAGGTTTAAGTCAGAACTACGTCTATATCATTTCTCCAAAATTTCAATTCATTTAGATTCACGCCATAAAAACATCGTACATGGGACCGAAAAAGACCGTGGCTATTTCATACAAATGTATGCAAAGTACAGGACTTTTTGTCTTCAAGAGCCGGTTGCGGAATATTTTTGTTCCACAAGTTGAAAAATATTTGTCAGATTTAAGTCAGAACTACGTCTAGATCTTTTCTGCAAAATTTCAATTCATTATGATCCACAGCATAAAAACGCCGTACATGGGACCTAAAAAGACCGTGGCTATTTCATACAAATGCATGCAAAGTAAAGGACTTTCTGTTTTCCAGAGCCGTTTTCGGAATATTTTCGTTCCACAAGTTGAAAAATATTTGTCAGGCTTAAGTCAGAACTACGTCTAGATCATAACTGCAAAATTTCAATTCATTATGATCCTCGGCATAAAAACGCCGTACATGGGACCGAAAAAGACCGTGGCTATTTCATACAAATGTATGCAAAGTAAAGGACTTTCTGTTTTCCAGAGCCGGTTTCGGAATATTTTTGTTCCACAAATTGAAAAATATTTGTCAGATCTACGTCTAGATCATTTCTGCAAAATTTCAATTCATTATGATCCACGGCATAAAAACGCCGTACATGGGACCGAAAAAGACCGTGGCTATTTCATACAAATGTATGCAAAGTAAAGGACTTTCTGTTTTCCATAGCCGTTTTCGGAATATTTTCGTTCCACAAGTTGAAAAATATTTGTCAGGTTTAAGTCAGAACTACGTCTAGATCATATCTGCGAAATTTCAATTCATTATGATCCACGGCATAAAAACGCCGTACATGGGAGAGAAAAAGACCGTGGATATTTCATACAAATGTATGCAAAGTAAAGGACTTTCTGTCTTCCAGAGCCGTTTTCAGAATATTTTCGTTCCACAAGGGCAAAAACATTTTTCACGTTTAAGTCAGATCTACGTCTAGATCATTTCTGCAAAATTTCAATTCATTATGATCCACGGCATAAAAACGCCGTACATGGGAGAGAAAAAGGCCGTGGCTATTTCATACAAATGTATGAAAAGTAAAGGACTTTCTGACTTCAAAACCCTGTTTCGAAATTTTTTTCCTCTACAAGTTAAATGAATTTTTTCAATATTAAGTAAGAATGGGGCCGAAAAAGACCGTGGCTTTGTCATATACGGTACATACCATAAATTTGTAGTAACCACGGTAGGAAAAAACAATTTCAAAATTTTACTATTGTTAGCTATGTTTTTATTACTGTTTACTTTGTTTTGAAGTTAAATAATGATCATTGACTTTAAATAAGCCACTAAAATTTATAAGTGTTTGTGGTGTAGTAGGTAGAAAAAATATTTGTTTTAATTAAAATCAGCTTATTATTGGTTTAGCCCACTCACCATTTTTGTAATAATAGAGGCGATTGGATTATATATAATACAGAGATCCCCAAAACACCGCACATGTGCGAATGCTCTCACACAAATGAAAAGAGCATGAGAAGATAATTTGTATTTTTATTAAATACAAACATTTAGTCTCATTTTGGTTTTATTCAGGGTTGCCATTTTTATCTTATATTATTTTTATGACCAGGTTGTGTAGTCGCTTGTACTAGATAACACTGCAAATGTTTCATTTATTTATTTATTTGAAATTCTATACACAAGACCAATGTCTCTTATTACAGTATAGAATTATGCATTTGTGTGATACAATTATTGAAAAATAAAAAAAATAAACTAAATTTTAGAACAAATAATAATTTTAAATTTACACAATATCTTGGTTAAAAGGATATAATTAAATAATTAAATAAGTAATTATCAAAAAGCATATAAAATATTAATTTTTGTTTTGAAATTTTGTGCGTTACTTATAATTTGTAATTGGTATGGGATTGAATTCCAAAGCCGGATTGCATTTATGAAAAATTGCCAGTTGGAAATTAAACTACGACGTTTAAGTGGTTTTATTCTTTTACATCTCTCGGAATTTGAGATAATGAGACGATCGTACAGATATACAGGCTGCTTAGTGTACACAACCTTGTGTAGAAATATTAAGACCCTTGTTTTGAGTAATTCATCAAGCTGTAAACCATAGAGTTTGGCTGTTGTTGTTGTTGAAATGGGTTCATATCTTTTCTTTCCGTAGACTTAACGTGTTATATTTCTAAACACGGAGTTAAGTTTATCTCTACTGACAGCATCGCATTCGACAACAATTCACATCCATACATTAGAATTGGCATTAGATAGGTTTTAGCAATGAGAGATCTAATTTTGACAGGTGTACAATGTTGTGTTGACCAAAGTGTTCTAAGCATCGGAAAAGTACGACCACATGCATAATTTATGTGGTCGGACCAAGTGAGAGTTCTATTGAAAAAAATTCCTAGGTTTTTAGCTGATTTTACAGCTTCTATACGTTCATTATTCAGATAAACATCAGGAATCAAAACTGTTCTATTCAATCGCGGCTGAATAACAAGGCATTTAGATTTCTTAGGGTTTATACTAAGACCATTTGCTGTAGCCCAAACATTAACCCTTTGTAGTTCTGCATTTAGAGCAGTTACACATTGCTGAGTCTGTGATACATCACAGCTGATATAAAGTTGTACATCGTCAGCATACATTCTCACCTTACAGCACTGGAGTTGATTCGGAAGATCATTCGCGTAGATTGAGAACAGAAGAGGCCCCACAATTGATCCCTGTGGAACACCTCTTCTAATTGGCAATGATTTAGATTTGACAGAGATACTTTGAACAAATTGATATCTATTACAAAGATAGGACGACATTAAAAGTGTAGCAGTATTAGAAAATCGGAACATATTCCTAAGCTTATAACATAATATATTGTGATCAACAGTATCGAAAGCTTTAGAGTGATCCAAAAGAATTAAAAAGTTGGTTTTACTTTCATCTATCTCTTTTCTTATATCCTCAGTGACATCGACTAGGGCAGTAATACAGCTGTGTTTTTTCCGAAAGCCAGACTGTGGATCAGTTAAAAGATTATGTTCGTTCAGGAATAGCGACATTTGGTTATGAATTATTCTCTCAAACGCTTTTGACAAAAAAGGCAAGATAGCAATTGGCCTATATTCATTATTCGTTTTTTGTATTGGAATAATTTTAGAGATCTTCCAGTTTTGAGGATAGCAACTAGTTGTTATAATTTGATTAAATATATGAGTGATCAATGGCAAAATTTGTGGGAGAAGAATTTTAAGAAATTTCGGGTGTATTTCGTCCACACCAACAGCATTAGATTTAATAGACATACAACATGTAAAAACATCAGTTTGGCTTACGCAATCAAAACTAAACTGGTCAACTGAGAAGTTATCATGATTATTAAAATAGTTGTTATAAAATTTAATGTTAGCTTCTACCATTGGAATATTAACAAACTTTTCATTTACAGCATCAGGATCAATGGATACTGGTTCTTTGTTCACATCTTTGCCGATGCCGATTTCTCTAATTGTTTGCCACGTTTTCTTCGATCCTAAGGCAGTTGAAAATTTTTCGGCATAGTATTTCGATTTGGCATACTTAATAATCTTACGTGAATTTTTTCTTGCTTCACGGTATTCAAAATGCAATTCTGCCGTTTTAAACTTTTTCCATCTTGAGTAGGCGAGGTCTCTTTTGTCAATAGATTGTTGAATCCTGGGTGAAAACCAAGGATTTTTGTTTGGACGTATTATTTTTGTCTTTAGCGGTACTAAAAGATTGAACAAATCTACTATATTCCGTTCAAGAAAAGAAAGTTTATCATTCACAGATATCATGTAATATAGAGCAATTCCACATGAAAACGATCAAAATTGGCAAATTTTTGGACGACCCCTCTCCGATTTTAAAATAAATAGTCTCAATCGATTGCCCAGCAAAAAATAATGTACCTACATATTTTTTTTTTTTTTTATAGTGACTGGTTTAGTGGTGGTGTACACCACTGTCATGTGACAAAATTGAAGAATTCTTCATAAGGGACCTCATTGAAAGTTGTTTAAAAAAAAACTACTAAAGAGATCGCAACGAGTGATAGCTCGTTGGAAAGGTATTGAATCAGGCTTTAATTGAAAAATAAAATTTTCCTAATTTTTCACAGAAATTTACCTTTTTTCCCATGAAAATTAAATTTTCCGATTTTCCACAGAAGCTCCTAAATTTTCCGGCTAATTTTATTTTTTTTTTTGGATTCCTCATAATTTTTGCTTTAAGAATCAGCAATAAAAAAATGGGCCCCGACTCCTTGTTTGGACAGGAGAAGAGCATTTAAGAGACCACCTTGTTCTCATTGTTTTTATATTTTTTATAATTGAATTATTTAACATTATTTTATTTTATTATTAAAAATACATTTTAAAAATTATTTTACAGTTAAAAATACATTTATGAAGAAAAAATCAATTTTTTTTAAGAGCCCCAAGTTGAGTGTGTAGTGAATATGGTCTGCCTGCCTTCACAAGATCGGCCATAAATCCATGGATAATAGCAGCAGTGGCATGTAATGGCACACCAAACCCGACTGAGGCTACAGGTCATAAAATGTTTTGTAAATTTTTTAAATTACCAGGTAATAAATATTTCGCCTAAAATGACACGTGCAGAAACAAGTCATAAAACACGGATTTTCCATAAATATGGCGAAATATTTATTACCTGGTAATTTAAAAAAGTTACAAAACATTTTATGACCTGTGGCCGGCTTATTGGCAGTAACCAATTGAGTCCCTCTTTAAAAAACATTTTATGACCAGTAGTTCACGCAAATTTTCCTATTAAAGAGAAGCAAATATCGCTTATTTTTGTTTACCTATTTTTTACCAAAAAATAAATATAAATACTTCACACACTCTGAGTCAAATTTCAGTTGAATACTAAACGTGAAAGTGTTAAAGTGTTTTTTTTGTAAAGTAAAGAGTGAAGCTGTAAAGACAATTTAAAGTAAAATGAATAAATTTTGCTGCAATCCGTTTAACAAGAGTGGACATCGTTTGAAAAAGATAAAAGTATTAAAATTAACTGGTGTTTCGAAGCGATACATGAATGAATTAAATATACAATACGGTGAAGAAGCAGAATTCATTTGCCCCAAGTGTAAAATCGATTTGTCTCAACAAGCAAATGCATTGAAGCAAATGCAACCACAATCCGAGAGTGAAATGACAATTGAACAAAATGTTTCATCTGATAGTGAGGCAGACATTCCGATGGTCAATATGTCTTTGAGTCATTTGAATGAGGCTATTACCACTTTAGGTGAAACGCCTATTAGAAAAAGAAAGTTGCGAAGTGAAAAATACAGGAAAGATAAAAAAGGCAAGGTTATGAGTGCAATCGCGACAATATTTGATGAAGGCTCTGATAACGAATGCAGTCAAGCAGATGACGTTGATGACGGCAAACAAATGATTGAGCAGTTGAAAAGAAAATTCAATTTAGCGACCACTTTTCCGGAGAAATATCTCATTTTATCTGTGCTGCCTCAATCATGGTCTATACGCAAGATTTCTGAACAGTTTCAAACATCTTTTTACATCGCGAGAAGAAGCAAAGAATTAGTTCGACAGAAGGGCATATTGGCGACTCCCACCAAGAAATTTGGCTCAAGGACCCTCAGCGAAGCAACGGTGAAATTGATTCAAGATTTTTACTGCAATGATGACAACAGCCGCGCCTGCCCAGGTACACGTGACTATGTTATCACACGTGAAGATGGAGTAAAAGTACACAAGCAGCGCAGATTATTATTATGTAATCTATCCGAAGCATACCATCAGTTCAAAGAGAAATACCCAGCAGAAAAAGTGGGATTTTCTAAGTTTGCCATCCTACGACCAAAAGAATGCGTGCTGGCATTAGACAGGCACGGAACGCATTCAGTCTGCGTTTGCATTTTTCATCAAAACATCAAATTAATGTTCTTTCCATGCAAGAAATTGAAAGTATTTCACGGTGAAATTGAAACATATAGGGACCTCCTGTCGAAGTCATTGTGCGCATACCCCACGGAAAATTGTCATCTGTCCAAATGCGACAATTGTCCGAAGATTGACGAGCTAGAGCAATATTTGGCGGAAAAGTTTGAACAGCTGTTAATTCAGGAGGTGCATTTCAAACAGTGGATAATTAGCAGCGGCAGATGTTCCCTTGAGACCGTGGTAAAGCAGATTCCGGAATTCATCGAGGAATTCGGATTCAAGTCGAATGAACTGAAGGCGCACCATTTCATATCCGAGGTGCAATCGAAATTTCTAAAGGAAAGTAAGGAGAAATTAGCCCAAAATGAATTCATTGTGATAAGCGACTTTGCCGAGAATTACACTTTTCTCGTTCAGGATGAAATTCAGGCTTATCACTGGGCAAACGACCAGTGCACGGTGCATCCTTTTTGCATTTATTTCAAAAACGAAGATAACGAACTACAGACCGTAAGCCTTGTTGTTGTCGCGGAGAGTTTAGCTCATAATTATGTGTCCGTTTATTTATTTCAAATGAAACTGTTTGAATTCTTAAGATCAAAATTCGATGCAATCGACAAAGTAAAGTTTTTCTCAGACGGCGCGGCTTCTCAGTACAAGAATAAAAAAAATTTTTACAATCTTTGCATAATTGAAGAAGAACAAAACTGCAAGGTCGAGTGGCACTTTTTTGCGACGTCCCACGGTAAGGGCCCATGCGATGCGTTAGGGGGAACCCTAAAACGCATGGCGACTAAGGCAAGTTTGCAAAGGCCATATACTGACCAGATCTTAAATGTACAACATTTGTTTTCGTGGATTCAAAGCAAGGAAATTGCCATTAACACAGTTTTATGCACTCAAAAAGAACACGATGCCATAGAGCGACGACTTCAAAACAGATATAATAATGTCAAAACTATAACTGGAACGCAAAAGTTTCATTGCTTCATACCAAATATTTCTGATATGTCAATTAATGTAAAGCGGTACTCTTCGTCTGCCGACGTGCTAAATTTAAAGTTACTTTAATTTTATAATGATGCCAAGACAATTGAAATTTTTAATAAATATTGTAATTAAGTATAAGCAGCAAAATAAGAAAGATTTTTTCTTCATAAATGTATTTTTAACTGTAAAATAATTTTTAAAATGTATTTTTATTAATAAAATAAAATAATGTTAAAAAATTAAAAATAATTCAATTATAAAAAATATAAAAACAATGAGAACAAGGTGGTCTCTTAAATGCTCTTCTCCTGTCCAAACAAGGAGTCGGGGTCCATTTTTTTATTGCTGATTCTTAAAGCAAAAATTATGAGGAATCCAAAAAAAAATAAAATTAGCCGGAAAATTTAGGAGCTTCTGTGGAAAATCGGAAAATTTAATTTTCATGGGAAAAAGGTAAATTTCTGAGAAAAATTAGGAAAATTTTATTTTTCAATTAAAGCCTGATTCAATACCTTTCCAACGAAACAACTTTCAATGAAGTCCCTTATGAAGAATTCTTCAATTTTGTCACATGACAGTGGTCACTATAAAAAAAAAAAAAATATGTAGGTACATTATTTTTTGCTGGGCAATCGATTGAGACTATTTATTTTAAAATCGGAGAGGGGTCGTCCAAAAGGTGATCGCTTTCATATGGAATTGCTCTATAATTGATGCCAATCAACTTTAGAAAATTCATTTTCCAGACGGATGTAGTCTATATTATTAAAATCACGGAATGTAATGAGTTGATTTTCAACATGCAGTTTAAAATTATATGCCATAAAAACAAGATCATGTTTGGAGAAACAAGGCGCCGAAAGTTGATCGTAGAGTAAAACGTTTGGTTGATTACTAGTAAAAAACATGTCTAGTAAGGTACTGCTTGTTGTTGTAAAATGTGTGGGCATAGTTGTGTTAGGAGATGTTAATCCTAGTAACGCCATGCTGGTAGTAAGGCTAGGATCAATCAAGGTATTGCAATTAAAATCTCCAACGATGACAACATCATCATACATTAGTTTGGTTTTCAACCACGGCTAAAAAAACTTTCATACAGATATATTTACCAGGCCTATATACGCAACCCACAAGTAATTTTTTCCCTTCGGAAATTACATCGAGAAATAAATATTCGATCAAATCATTAGAATTTGAATTGCATAATACGTTGAATGTTATGCCCTTTTTTACGTAAATGGCCACGCCGCCAGCATATCCTTCTCTATCAACTCTTTGTAAGATATATCCGTTTATAGAGACTGTAGAATGGGAGAATGCCTTTTTATTTGCCGAAAATTACTTCGGCAAAGCTGAGTGCTTATTACGCCAACGTATTTATTTATTTTTTTGTTTTAAAACCTGTCCTTTTTATAATTATGAATTATATATACTCATATATTAAAAGCTTCTGTTTAAATTCTTTTAAAAACTAGTTTAGTTTAAGCGTTTTCTATTTTTTTAAAAATTAAAACATCATATCTGAAATTAATTTATTATATACGATTTGAAATACATCAATACATCGGAGAAATTTACTCTGATTTGGTTTACAGAACAGTTTTTTTTTTTGTTTATTTTTGTAATAATAAAATTTTATAGAGAACTTTCCAAGCTTTCATTAAAAGTTTATTTTACATTTACTGTTTGTTTGAGTACAAAATAAAATGGTGATTGTGTAGATTTTTTCGAATTTGTTCGGGGACAGCGACAAATATGTCTTGGCAGCCCTGGTAAAGTGAGAAAAAAATAAATTACGCTCAAAAACAAACAACCAACACAAACATAAATGTGAATGTATGTGTGTGGGGATCACTGATATAATATGAATATCCTGTTTCTAATTCTGAAACCCGTTTTTCGATATCTGGCATCATAACTGAGATAACTAATATCAACGTTGATATAAAATTAAAAATGAAAACAATTTTCATTGTTTTTCTTTTAAATGTTTATGCAAACTTATAATAAGCTGACGATTAATTAAATGCGTTTTGTGAGTGTGCTTATTTGCTTATACATTTCTCAGATCATATAAATGTGAAACTTTGTTGTATGTTTTGTTCTTTTGAATACCGAGATAAAATTAAAACAAGTAAGAGCGGCTAAATTCGGCTATGCCGAATCTTATATACCCTTCACCATGGTTGGGAAAAAGCTGAAGTTTATATATGGACATATATGGAATGGACAGATTTATATACGGACGCCTTTAAGAGGAAATTAACCATTTAGTTTGGTGATAAAACTTGGACTCGGGAAGATTTATGGTTCCAGAAAATAGGTATTTAAAAAAAATTTATGTTTTGGGTCAATGATTTCTGCTGTGGTTGCAGTTTTTGGTCATCCTTCGCGTGGATCGTCTTTAAGGCTGGTACGACCACGTTTAAATTCACCAGCCCAAAATTCAACGGTGCGTTTTGAAGGTGAGGACTCATTATACACTTTTAAAAATTGTTCATAAGTTTTCTTTGCTTTTAAACCCTTCAAAACAAAGAATCTAATGACTGCACGATATTCAATTTTTTCCATATTAAAAAAAATTAATGACACGTCAACTTCAAATGGCTTGTAAACAAAGAAAGAATTGACAGATTGACTTGCAACTTTGCACGTGTTCTCAGAACAGTTATACCAACTTGGAAAAAAAAGTTTGGAGCTAGCAGTGCCATCTCTTGGTGAGCGCAGGAACTTTTCAACCAACCTGTATATTGTTATATAGTATAATTATACACTTGTTTTCACATTGATGAGTTGAATGAGCTAAATGATTCAACTCAATAGTGGGTATGATAAGCATTTTCCTAAAATTATAAAAACAAATGCGTAGATTAATAAATCATACAAATTTGGGATTGTAAGAGTATCATGTCGACGCTGGATTCATATTTATTACAACTTGTATTGTTATTGTGAGTATGTGTACATATGAGGAGTTTATTTTAAATGACTCTACTCACTTGTATTTAAAATTTCATGAGTCACTATGAATTGCGTAAAAACGATTCATTATTGATCTCTGAGACGCATCACGTAGTGTCTAAACATGAGATTAGTTACAATGTGTAAGATAATTTTCACCTGTTCTGTTGCGCGATATGTCGCTGGTAGCTTATAGAAATTGCCACCTCCTATGATAAGCCCATGTTAAAGTTACCGGTTTCATATAAGAAAAAACTCGTGGACTGGTTTCTGCCACAAAGCTCCGGTCACGTGACCAACTCTGTGGCTGGTCCATTTCCATAGGGTTGTTATATAGTAGCATTTAATAATCGTATATACCCTTATCCTTATACGTTTGGTTATGTAAGTTGAAGAAAATAAATTCGACATTTAAGAAATTGTAAACATGTTTGGAACCGGTTCTAAAATTACTAGTTCTATCTATAACTACTGGAACCACTGGTGGTGTAACTAGTTCTGAAATCCATGCAAAGGAGTAATGTTTGAAATACATCTGTATTGGGAACAAGTGATTTAGACATCCGTTGACAAAATCTGAGACTAGTTCCAAAACAACTGCATACAGCTACTTAAAAAACTTGGAAAATTTTTAATATTTCTTCCACCTTTAACAAAAAAAATGTTTTAGAAATTTCTGATTTAAAATGGTGAGACGGCACAGGAACTATTCATGAAAAGAAAGTCAACGAAATGTAGGAAGGAAGAAAAGACAACTTAATACTAATTAAATAACTAACTCCTCCAAATATCTTTCGTTCCTATTTTCGTAATGAAGATTTCTTCGTCCATGGTTACCGCTTCGACTATTTTGGAATATTTTCTCTCATAATACAATACTTTTGTAACGACTGTATTTTCCGGGGTATAATTGGCCTTTTGTCCAGGAGTCATTTACAAGAAACTTTATACACGTAATTTCGTTTTCACAATAATGGTTATTTATTCAATTTCTTTGCTATAATGGTTTTAAATCTACAACTCCGATGCTTTCGGTTGACTTTTGGGCTCGTCTACGCCCTTCGGTTTTGCCTCGGTTGTGCCCGATGTTCTCAGCTGTCTCTCGTGTCCACTGGCACTGGGCCCTTCGGCTTCTCTTGGCTCTACTCGATGCTTTCGGCTGACTCGGGTTTTCTACTTGGTTGTTGTCTCGGCTATGTTCGGCGATTTCGGCTGACTCTCGGGTTTTCTGTGCACTTCGTTGCGGTTTCAGCTCTATTTAGTGCTGTCGGCCGATTCTCAGTTCTTCTATGCTCTGCTGGGCTGTTTCAGCTCTGAGCAATTCTCTCGACTGACTCCGCGCCCCGGTGCACTTCGGGTTGTTTCGGTAGAGCTCGTAAAATCTGAATTAAAAAATTATTAAAATAAGTATCACTTCGTGTTTATAGGGAAACACTAGTGGAAAGAAAATATATGTTTACAAAATCCACTTCATGTTTTCGCGCAAACACTGGTGGCAGGAAATTATACGATTACAAACTCCACTTCGTGTTTTCGAGCAAACACTGATGGCCTGAACAAATAACATTCACTACGTCCACTTCGTGTCTTTATGAAACTGGTTGCCTACTTAACCCTCACTTCGTAATTTAGTATTTAATATCCGCTTCGTGTCTTTAAGAAACACTGGTCAATTTAACGTCCACTTCGTATTTTTGGGAAACACTGGTGGTCTATTCTACGTCCACTCCGTATTTTTGGGAAACACTGGTGGCCCACTTCGTGTCTGTGAGAAACACTGATGGTATACTTCATATTTTTACGAAACACTGGTGGTCTACTCTACTAGTAAATTAGTTCTTTGGTTTACTTAATTTGTACTCACTGTATTTTCCTCAGATGCGTCTACTTCAGCCGTCACAATAAGAATAAATTCTACTTGCAAATGTCTCGCCTTTTATGCTACACACAGACGAAGCAACTAGTAGAAACATATGTTTCTTTTAATGTTAATGACGATGGAACCAAAAACGAAACCATAAACATCGTCAGCGAGGTGCTTGCACATACATTCATTCTAAAATACAATTCACCATCCAATCTTTTCATAACATCTGTAAATTAATCGCTAATAATAATAGGTGTGTTCGACGTACGTTACCGCGGGTGCCCGCCGGAACCCAATCTTACCAGAAAGCGTTTCTTGTAACAAAAATTGGGTAAATAAGAGTGTTCATGAGAGAGTAATTGTGTTTCCCTTTTTACCAGAACTTACCCGTACTTTTTGTTTGGGTAAAATAGTAAAATTGTCAAATCATCAGCTGTTGCTAATAAATTAACTGTTTTGCATTTTTGAAAAAAAAAAATTAAAGTTAAATAAAAGTTTAAAATGAACAACTTTTCCTTCTTAATAATGAAAAATACATTTGAAAATGTAAATATATATTTGCAATTTCAAATATATTTATTAATTAAGCTGTTTTTTAATATGAATAAATTTGACGTTTATTTTTGGGTATGAAATGTGGTTTTGTGCGTTCGCAGTATTTTGGGCATTTTTATGGTTTTGTGAGAGAATTTTTAACTTACTCTCATTTTACCAGACTATCCAATATTACCTCATACAGACCTAATAATTGCAACACGTTACCTCGTAAATATATTGATAGAATGTATATTTTTTTATTTAACAAAAATACATATTTTTGAATTAAAAAATATTTTTATGCAAAATTAACTAATCGATATTGACTATTGAAAAATGTTTAAAAAAATAAATTATTTTAAATTATGAAATTTCGAAATATTCGAAAGCAGGTAGCACAGCAGGTACAATGCATAGACAATAAAATTATGTTTCTTAATAAAATTTTAAAATAGGGAATCTATGCCAACCAAAGCAATATACTAGAGCCCCCCTTACCCGGTTTTACGGTCGACCGGACGACCGGGTAGACTGGTCTACCCGGTTAACCGGGTTGTAGTACTTTTTGCAAATGTACATTTTTGGTACTTTTAAATAAATAATAGAAAAATTCATTTTATACAAATTTGTAAAAAAAAGTAGAAAAGTTTTATAAAAATCGAAAAATTTTTTAAAAATCGAAAATTTTTTTAAAATCAAAGACATTTTAAAAATCGAAAAAATTTTTTAAAATTGATAATATAAAAATCCATAAAAAATTCCATAAATTTAGTACAAATTTAACAATCTTTTTAAAAACCCAAAATTTTTTAAAAATTTATAAATAAAAAAAATGATAAATTTTATAAAAATAGATCAACTTTTTAAAAATCTATAATATTATATATTTTCAAAATTGTTAACGAATTTATAACGCTATTGTTGTTGTTGACTAATGAGTATGTTGGTATACACGTGTGTGTGTATGATATGATGTGCTAACATATGCATATTAAGGTGCCCCTTATTGTATGAGGAATGTGATATAATTTTTTTTTCACATATTGCATTACCTACAATAATAAAATTCACAGAAAAACTCTTACCTAAAATTTTAATACTCTTCATCGTACATTAGAGGATTCCCTAATGCAGGTACGTACACCCAGAGAACATTATCGGTTGTGGCTACCGTATTTGCTGCCGAATATTTGCGGTTACGGCAACTTTCTTCATAATAAATTATATTTTTATTGGGAAAAGCCAATATTAAGTTGTTGTTCATTTGACATAAATGTCATAGGGAATACCAGTGATGTCAAAAGTGACAGCTGTCAAACGAGTGAACAAAAACCGTATGGTGAGGGTTGTTGTTGTAACTCATGTCCTAGGCGATAAAGAGATTTAAAAACAATGTATACAAAAAAACAAGTAAGAGCGGCTAAATTCGGCTATGCCGAATCTTATATACCCTTCACCATGGTTGGGAAAATAGTGAAGTTTATATATGGACATATATGGAATGGACAGATTTATATACGGACATCTTTAAGTGGAAATTTACCATTTAGTTTAGTGATAAAAATGTATGTTTTGGTCATAACTACTTTCAGCAAATATGTTCTACTAAAGATTTTCGATCTTTGGATATATAAGACGTATCCATAGGTCATATTACATTTTAGTTTTTATAAAAATTTTGATGTTTTTAGCCCATTTATGGAGTATTTAATTACGGTCTTACCGTTCTTAAGATATAAATTAATCTATTTTGTGCCACGCCCAATTCAAGGATCCCGCCCACATTTGGTCAGATGTTGTGTATTGATAACCAAGATGCTTGCACCTTATTTGGAAACTTTTCCTCTTTCCGTTCTCCAATTATACAGAAAAGCTGACCAACATCGTTAAGATAACTGTGCTGGACGCATTTGTTTTGTTAAAAAAAATAAAAAAATAACAAAAAGTCTTAAGAAAATAAAAAAAAAGTGTTAAAAATATATAAAAATAAAAAAGTTGAATAGACGGGCTCGATCGCGCGACTAAAAGAAAAAAAGTATTTGTGACAAAGCGCTTAGACCACTGAGCCATTGAAGGACATAAGCAAACGTCGTTAATAGAAGTAAATAAAGAGTTTTCGTTTAAAACAGATTTGTTTGGGTTTTATTTAAATGACAAACCTTTGTATGGATTTGTTGTTTGGTGAGGAGGTGAAAGACAAAAAGTTCAACAAATAAAATAAAAACAACAACAACAACAATCACGATCATAATGCCAATCAGTGTTGTCATATTTTTTTTCAAAAATCTTTTTAGTTCTAAAAAAAGCTTTTTTCGACCAAAAAAATATTTTTTTACAAATCGTTAAAAGAAATCACTAGAACTGCATGTGTTTTATTTCTACAAATATGTTTGATTTAGCTGGCAAACTTGCATTTGGGATTTTATTTCGCTTTTTTATTACAAAATATTTTTAATTTATTTAGCTTAATTTTAAAAATTTTAAGGAAAATAGTTTATAATTTTTTTTTCTTATAAATTATTATATGTTATGATCTAAAATAGTTGCACTCAAAGGGAAATTATGTATAAAATTTTCTTAATATATGAGAAAATGGTTTAAAAATCTGTTTATAAATTCTTTTAAATCGGAGCAAAAAATAGAAATAAAACCGTTTGTATTTTGTTTGTATCAGAGGGTTTTTATACAAATTTTAATGTTTTTAGACTATTTATGGATTATTTAATTATTAATATAAAATTTTATTTAAATTAATTATTTAATGTTAAAAAAGTCTTAAGAAAATAAAAAAAAATGTACAAAAAAAAGTTTAATTGTGTCTTCAGTAGGATTCGAACTCGCGTTCTTAGAGAAAAAAAGTATTTGTGACATAGCGTTTAGACAGCCATGAAGGCTATATGGAATCATTGTTTATAGAGTTAAATGAGCAGTTTTCGTTCAATAGAGATTTGTTTGGGTTTTATTTAAATGAGAAATCTTTGTATGTGTTTGTTGTTTGTGTATAAAAGGTGAAGAGGTGAAAGAAAAGAAATTGATGTGTTTGTTATGCGTAATATTCAACATACATATAAAAAAAAAAAAAACAAAGGAATTTTACGGAAAAAATTAGAGGTAGTCCTGGTTTTTTGCTAATATCTCAGCCATTTATCAACCGATCTGGCTGATTTTTAATAGCAAGCAAAAATGGATCACATTTAACAGAAATATATAACAGTCAAGTCCTCATCATGTCTGGGGTCTTCGGAAAACCCATTTCAACACACAGACGTACATCGTTAAATCAACTTCGCTCTTTATAAGGACCCAGAATATATATACCTTATAGGGTCTAAGATCAATATTCTAGAAATTACAAACGGAATGACAAACTTATATATGTATACCCTTCCACCTGTGGTGAAGGGTATAATAATGTGTAAAAGTGAACAACTACACAGCATGTTTTAAAACATATGATCACCAAAAGTATCAAAAAGATACCATAACTGTATTAACTAAAATTTTACCTATCTTGTTGTTTCATAAACTTAGTACAAACTCTCAACACATTTTATACATATTGTAATAACAAAAACGAGTTTATTGTTTTTATAACATTTTTGCACATAATTAATGTATTTTTATACCCTTCACCACAGGTGGAAGGGATATATAAGTTTGTCATTCCGTTTATAATTTCTACAATATTGATCTGAGACCCTATAAAGTATATATATTCTGGGTCCTTATGAAGAGCGAAGTTGATTTAACGATGTCCGTCTGTGTGTTGAAATGGGTTTTCCGAAGAACCCAGACATGATGGGGATTTGATTGTTTTTTATTTCTGTTACATGTGATCCATTTCTGTTTGCTGTTAAAAATCAGACAAATCGGTTAATAAATGGCTGAGATATTAGCAAAAAACCAGGACTGCCTCTAATTTTTTCCGTAAAATCCCTTTGTTTAATATGTATGTAGAATTTTACGCATAACAAACACATCCATGTGTTAAAATTCTTTTCTTTCATCTCCACCTTTTATACACAAACAACACACATGTCATTTAAATAAAAACTAAACAAATCTCTAATGAACGAAGACTTTTATATATGTACCTCTATTGACGATGATTTTGTGTGAGCTTCAATAGCTCAGTTGTCTAGACGCTATGTTATAAAAACCCTCTGATACAAACAAAATACAAACGTTTTTATACCCTTCACCACAGGTGGAAGGGTCGCGGGTTCGAATCCCGGTCAATTCACTTTTTTTTTGTACATTTTTTTTTATTTCCTTAAGATTTTTTTTGTCTATTTTTTGTTTTTTTTTAACATTTAATAATTAATTAAATAAAAATTTATATTAATAATTAAATAATCCATAAATAGGCTAAAAACATCAAAATTTTTATAAAAACCCTCTGATACAAACAAAATACAAACGGTTTTATTTCTATTTTTTGCTTCGATTTAAAAGAATTTATAAAAAGATTTTTAAACCATTTTATTTCTCATATATTAAGAAAATTTTATACATAATTTCCCTTTGAGTGCAACTATTTTAGGTCATAACTTATAATAATTTATAAAAAAAATTATAAACTATTTTCCTTCAAATTTTTAAAATTAAGCTAAAGAAATTAAAAATATTTTTAATAAAAAAGCGAAATAAAATCCCAAATGCAAATTCGCCAGCTTAATCAAACGTTTTTGTAGAAATAAAACACATGCAGTACTAGTGATTTCTTTTAACGATTTGTTAAAATTCTTTTCTTTCACCTCTTCACCTTTTATACACAAACAACAAACACTATTCCAGAGCTGTAATATGACCTATGGATACGTCTTATACCTATATAGCAAAAGATCGAAAATCAATAGTATAACATATTTGCTGAAAAAACTTGGAAATATCGGTTCAGATACAAAAAATGTATGTTTTGGGCATTTCAACACACAGACGGACATCGTTAAATCAACTTCGCTCTTCATAAGGACCCAGAATATATATACTTTATAGGGTCTCAGATCAATATTGTAGAAATTATAAACGGAATGACAAACTTATATATCCCTTCCACCTGTGGTGAAGGGTATAAAAATACATTAATTATGTGCAAAAATGTTATAAAAACAATAAACTAGTTTTTGTTATTACAATATGTATAAAATGTGTTGAGAGTTTGTACTAAGTTTATGAAACAACAAGATAGGTAAAATTTTAGTTAATACAGTTATGTTGCACTTCTATGGTATCTTTTTGATACTTTTGGTGATCATATGTTTTAAAACATGCTGTGTAGTTGTTCACTTTTACACATTATTATACCCTTCACCACAGGTGGAAGGGTATACATATATAAGTTTGTCATTCCGTTTGTAATTTCTAGAATATTGATCTTAGACCCTATAAGGTATATATATTCTGGGTCCTTATAAAGAGCGAAGTTGATTTAACGATGTAGGTCTGTGTGTTGAAATGGGTTTTCCGAAGACCCCAGACATGATGAGGACTTGACTGTTATATATTTCTGTTAAATGTGATCCATTTTTGCTTGCTATTAAAAATCAGCCAGATCGGTTGATAAATGGCTGAGATATTAGCAAAAAACCAGGACTACCTCTAGTTTTTTCCGTAAAATTCCTTTGTTTTTTTTTTATATGTATGTTGAATATTACGCATAACAAACACATCAATTTCTTTTCTTTCACCTCTTCACCTTTTATACACAAACAACAAACACATACAAAGATTTCTCATTTAAATAAAACCCAAACAAATCTCTATTGAACGAAAACTGCTCATTTAACTCTATAAACAATGATTCCATATAGCCTTCATGGCTGTCTAAACGCTATGTCACAAATACTTTTTTTCTCTAAGAACGCGAGTTCGAATCCTACTGAAGACACAATTAAACTTTTTTTTGTACATTTTTTTTTATTTTCTTAAGACTTTTTTAACATTAAATAATTAATTTAAATAAAATTTTATATTAATAATTAAATAATCCATAAATAGGCTAAAAACATCTAAATTTGTATAAAAACCCTCTGATACAAACAAATACAAACGGTTTTTTTTCTATTTTTTGCTCCGATTTAAAAGAATTTATAAACAGATTTTTAAACCATTTTCTCATATATTAAGAAAATTTTATACATAATTTCCCTTTGAGTGCAACTATTTTAGGTCATAACTTATAATAATTTATAAAAAAAAAATTATAAACAATTTTCCTTCAAATTTTTAAAATTAAGCTAAATAAATTAAAAATATTTTGTAATAAAAAAAGCGAAACAAAATCCCAAATGCAAGTTTGCCAGCTAAATCAAACTTTTTTGTAAAAAAAATAAAACCCTTGCAGTTCTAGTGATTTCATTTAACGATTTGCTGAACTTCTTTTCTTTCACCTCTTCACCTTTTATACACAACCAACAAACACATACAAAGATTTCTCATTTAAATAAAAACCAAACAAATCCCTTTTGAACGAAAACTGTTCATTTAACTTTATAAACGATGATTCCATATAGCCTTCATAGCCGAGTCGTCTAAACGCTATGTCACAAATACTTTTTTTCTCTAAGAACGCGAGTTCGAATCCTACTGAAGACACAATCAACTTTTTTTTTGACATTTTTTTTTTATTTTCTTAAGACTTTTTTTATTTTTTTGTTTTTTTAACATTAAATAATTAATTTAAATAAAATTTTATATTAATAATTAAATAATCCATAAATAGTCTAAAAACATTAAAATTTGTATAAAAACCCTCTGATACAAACAAAATACAAACGGTTTTATTTCTATTTTTTGCTCCGATTTAAAAGAATTTATAAACAGATTTTTAAACCATTTTCTCATATATTAAGAAAATTTTATACATAATTTCCCTTTGAGTGCAACTATTTTAGATCATAACATATAATAATTTATAAGAAAAAAAAATTATAAACTATTTTCCTTAAAATTTTTAAAATTAAGCTAAATAAATTAAAAATATTTTGTAATAAAAAAGCGAAATAAAATCCCAAATGCAAGTTTGCCAGCTAAATCAAACATATTTGTAGAAATAAAACACATGCAGTTCTAGTGATTTCTTTTAACGATTTGTAAAAAAATATTTTTTTGGTCGAAAAAAGCTTTTTTTAGAACTAAAAAGATTTTTGAAAAAAAATATGACAACACTGATTGGCATTATGATCGTGATTGTTGTTGTTGTTGTTTTTATTTTATTTGTTGAACTTTTTGTCTTTCACCTCCTCACCAAACAACAAATCCATACAAAGGTTTGTCATTTAAATAAAACCCAAACAAATCTGTTTTAAACGAAAACTCTTTATTTACTTCTATTAACGACGTTTGCTTATGTCCTTCAATGGCTCAGTGGTCTAAGCGCTTTGTCACAAATACTTTTTTTCTTTTAGTCGCGCGATCGAGCCCGTCTATTCAACTTTTTTATTTTTATATATTTTTAACACTTTTTTTTTATTTTCTTAAGACTTTTTGTTATTTTTTTATTTTTTTTAACAAAACAAATGCGTCCAGCACAGTTATCTTAACGATGTTGGTCAGCTTTTCTGTATAATTGGAGAACGGAAAGAGGAAAAGTTTCCAAATAAGGTGCAAGCATCTTGGTTATCAATACACAACATCTGACCAAATGTGGGCGGGATCCTTGAATTGGGCGTGGCACAAAATAGATTAATTTATATCTTAAGAACGGTAAGACCGTAATTAAATACTCCATAAATGGGCTAAAAACATCAAAATTTTTATAAAAACTAAAATGTAATATGACCTATGGATACGTCTTATATATCCAAAGATCGAAAATCTTTAGTAGAACATATTTGCTGAAAGTAGTTATGACCAAAACATACATTTTTATCACTAAACTAAATGGTAAATTTCCACTTAAAGATGTCCGTATATAAATCTGTCCATTCCATATATGTCCATTTATAAACTTCACTATTTTCCCAACCATGGTGAAGGGTATATAAGATTCGGCATAGCCGAATTTAGCCGCTCTTACTTGTTTATTTTGTATACATTGTTTTTAAATCTCTTTATCGCCTAGGACATGAGTTACAACAACAACCCTCACCATACGGTTTTTGTTCACTCGTTTGACAGCTGTCACTTTTGACATCACTGGTATTCCCTATGACATTTATGTCAAATGAACAACAACTTAATATTGGCTTTTCCCAATAAAAATATAATTTATTATGAAGAAAGTTGCCGTAACCGCAAATATTCGGCAGCAAATACGGTAGCCACAACCGATAATGTTCTCTGGGTGTACGTACCTGCATTAGGGAATCCTCTAATGTACGATGAAGAGTATTAAAATTTTAGGTAAGTTTTTCTGTGAATTTTATTATTGTAGGTAATGCAATATGTGAAAAAAAATTATATCACATTCCTCATACAATAAGGGGCACCTTAATATGCATATGTTAGCACATCATATCATACACACACACGTGTATACCAACATACTCATTAGTCAACAACAACAATAGCGTTATAAATTCGTTAACAATTTTGAAAATATATAATATTATAGATTTTTAAAAAGTTGATCTATTTTTATAAAATTTATCATTTTTTTTATTTATAAATTTTTAAAAAATTTTGGGTTTTTAAAAAGATTGTTAAATTTGTACTAAATTTATGGAATTTTTTATGGATTTTTATATTATCAATTTTAAAAAATTTTTTCGATTTTTAAAATGTCTTTGATTTTAAAAAAATTTTCGATTTTTAAAAAATTTTTCGATTTTTATAAAACTTTTCTACTTTTTTTTTACAAATTTATATAAAATGAATTTTTCTATTATTTATTTAAAAGTACCAAAAATGTACATTTGCAAAAAGTACTACAACCCGGTTAACCGGGTAGACCAGTCTACCCGGTCGTCCGGTCGACCGTAAAACCGGGTAAGGGGGGCTCTAGTATATTGCTTTGGTTGGCATAGATTCCCTATTTTAAAATTTTATTAAGAAACATAATTTTATTGTCTATGCATTGTAAATTCAACTGTGCTACCTGCTTTCGAATATTTCGAAATTTCATAATTTAAAATAATTTATTTTTTTAAACATTTTTCAATAGTCAATATCGATTAGTTAATTTTGCATAAAAATATTTTTTAATTCAAAAATATGTATTTTTGTTAAATAAAAAAATATACATTCTATCAATATATTCACGAGGTAACGTGTTGCAATTATTAGGTCTGTATGAGGTAATTTTGGATAGTCTGGTAAAATGAGAGTAAGTTAAAAATTCTCTCACAAAACCATAAAAATGCCCAAAATACTGCGAACGCACAAAACCACATTTCATACCCAAAAATAAACGTCAAATTTATTCATATTAAAAAACAGCTTAATTAATAAATATATTTGAAATTGCAAATATATATTTACATTTTCAAATGTATTTTTCATTATTAAGAAGGAAAAGTTGTTCATTTTAAACTTTTATTTAACTTTAATTTTTTTTTTCAAAAATGCAAAACAGTTAATTTATTAGCAACAGCTGATGATTTGACAATTTTACTATTTTACCCAAACAAAAAGTACGGGTAAGTTCTGGTAAAAAGGGAAACACAATTACTCTCTCATGAACACTCTTATTTACCCAATTTTTGTTACAAGAAACGCTTTCTGGTAAGATTGGGTTCCGGCGGGCACCCGCGGTAACGTACGTCGAACACACCTATTATTATTAGCGATTAATTTACAGATGTTATGAAAAGATTGGATGGTGAATTGTATTTTAGAATGAATGTATGTGCAAGCACCTCGCTGACGATGTTTATGGTTTCGTTTTTGGTTCCATCGTCATTAACATTAAAAGAAACATATGTTTCTACTAGTTGCTTCGTCTGTGTGTAGCATAAAAGGCGAGACATTTGCAAGTAGAATTTATTCTTATTGTGACGGCTGAAGTAGACGCATCTGAGGAAAATACAGTGAGTACAAATTAAGTAAACCAAAGAACTAATTTACTAGTAGAGTAGACCACCAGTGTTTCGTAAAAATATGAAGTATACCATCAGTGTTTCTCACAGACACGAAGTGGGCCACCAGTGTTTCCCAAAAATACGGAGTGGACGTAGAATAGACCACCAGTGTTTCCCAAAAATACGAAGTGGACGTAAAATTGACCAGTGTTTCTTAAAGACACGAAGCGGATATTAAATACTAAATTACGAAGTGAGGGTTAAGTAGGCAACCAGTTTCATAAAGACACGAAGTGGACGTAGTGAATGTTATTTGTTCAGGCCATCAGTGTTTGCTCGAAAACACGAAGTGGAGTTTGTAATCGTATAATTTCCTGCCACCAGTGTTTGCGCGAAAACATGAAGTGGATTTTGTAAACATATATTTTCTTTCCACTAGTGTTTCCCATAAACACGAAGTGATACTTATTTTAATAATTTTTTAATTCAGATTTTACGAGCTCTACCGAAACAACCCGAAGTGCACCGGGGCGCGGAGTCAGTCGAGAGAATTGCTCAGAGCTGAAACAGCCCAGCAGAGCATAGAAGAACTGAGAATCGGCCGACAGCACTAAATAGAGCTGAAACCGCAACGAAGTGCACAGAAAACCCGAGAGTCAGCCGAAATCGCCGAACATAGCCGAGACAACAACCAAGTAGAAAACCCGAGTCAGCCGAAAGCATCGAGTAGAGCCAAGAGAAGCCGAAGGGCCCAGTGGACACGAGAGACAGCTGAGAACATCGGGCACAACCGAGGCAAAACCGAAGGGCGTAGACGAGCCCAAAAAGTCAACCGAAAGCATCGGAGTTGTAGATTTAAAACCATTATAGCAAAGAAATTGAATAAATAACCATTATTGTGAAAACGAAATTACGTGTATAAAGTTTCTTGTAAATGACTCCTGGACAAAAGGCCAATTATACCCCGGAAAATACAGTCGTTACAATAGTATTGTATTATGAGAGAAAATATTCCAAAATAGTCGAAGCGGTAACCATGGACGAAGAAATCTTCATTACGAAAATAGGAACGAAAGAGATTTGGAGGAGTTAGTTATTTAATTAGTATTAAGTTGTCTTTTCTTCCTTCCTACATTTCGTTGACTTTCTTTTCATGAATAGTTCCTGTGCCGTCTTACCATTTTAAATCAGAAATTTCTAAAACATTTTTTTTGTTAAAGGTGGAAGAAATATTAAAAATTTTCCAAGTTTTTTAAGTAGCTGTATGCAGTTGTTTTGGAACTAGTCTCAGATTTTGTCAACGGATGTCTAAATCACTTGTTCCCAATACAGATGTATTTCAAACATTACTCCTTTGCATGTTACTCCTAGTTACACCACCAGTGGTTCCAGTAGTTATAGATAGAACTAGTAATTTTAGAACCGGTTCCAAACATGTTTACAATTTCTTAAATGTCGAATTTATTTTCTTCAACTTACATAACCAAACGTATAAGGATAAGGGTATATACGATTATTAAATGCTACTATATAACAACCCTATGGAAATGGACCAGTCACAGAGTTGGTCACGTGACCGGAGCTTTGTGGCAGAAACCAGTCCACGAGTTTTTTCTTATATGAAACCGGTAACTTTAACATGGGCTTATCATAGGAGGTGGCAATTTCTATAAGCTACCAGCGACATATCGCGCAACAGAACAGGTGAAAATTATCTTACACATTGTAACTAATCTCATGTTTAGACACTACGTGATGCGTCTCAGAGATCAATAATGAATCGTTTTTACGCAATTCATAGTGACTCATGAAATTTTAAATACAAGTGAGTAGAGTCATTTAAAATAAACTCCTCATATGTACACATACTCACAATAACAATACAAGTTGTAATAAATATGAATCCAGCGTCGACATCATACTCTTACAATCCCAAATTTGTATGATTTATTAATCTACGCATTTGTTTTTATAATTTTAGGAAAATGCTTATCATACCCACTATTGAGTTGAATCATTTAGCTCATTCAACTCATCAATGTGAAAACAAGTGTATAATTATACTATATAACAATATACAGGTTGGTTGAAAAGTTCCTGCGCTCACCAAGAGATGGCACTGCTAGCTCCAAACTTTTTTTTCCAAGTTGGTATAACTGTCCTGAGAACACGTGCAAAGTTGCAAGTCAATCTGTCAATTCTTTCTTTGTTTACAAGCCATTTGAAGTTGACGTCATTAATTTTTTTTAATATGGAAAAAATTGAATATCGTGCAGTCATTAGATTCTTTGTTTTGAAGGGTTTAAAAGCAAAGAAAACTTATGAACAATTTTTCAAAGTGTATAAGGAGTCCTCACATTCAAAACGCACGGTTGAATTTTGGGCTGGTGAATTTAAACGTGGTCGTACCAGCCTTAAAGACGATCCACGCGAAGGATGACCAAAAACTGCAACCACAGCAGAAATCATTGAGCAGATACATGACTAAGCGTGAAATTGCCAATGCCATAAGCATCTCAGACGAACGAGTACTCCATATTTTACATGAAGAATTACGTATGAAAAAACTGTTTGGAAAGTTAGTGCCGCACACATTAACAATTCAACAAAAACTGGATCGAACACAAATTTCTCAGCGTAATTTGGAGCGTTTTAAGCCGAAGAAAACCGACTTCTTGCGTCGTTTTATAACTATGGATGAGACTTGGATCTACCACCATGATCCTAAATTGAAACAAGAACGTTTACAGTGGACTGAAGCTGGTTGTTCAGCTCCAAAGCAGGTGAAGTCACAACGATCAGCAAAGAAGGTTATGGCATCAGTTTTTTGGGATGCAAAAAAAAATTTTGTTGATTGATTATCTTCAGAAAGGTAAAACAATCAACTCTGAATATTATTGCAGCCTTTTGGATCAGCTGGATGAAAAAATTCGTGAGAAAAGACCTGGTTTAAAGAAGAAGAAAATCATTTTTCATCAAGACAATGCACCTGCTCACAAAAGTGTTGACGATGGCTAAATTCAAAGAATTAAAGTACGAATTGCTTGAACATCCACCGTATTCACCAGATTTGGCTCCCAGTGACTACTATCTCTTCAGAAATCTCAAACAATTCCTTCGTGGAGAGCATTTTTCGTCGAATGAAGAGGCCATAGCAGCCGTAGACGGTTATTTTGCAGAGCTTCCGGAAAATTATTATAAGGATGGGATAAAATTATTGGAAGATTATTGGAACAAGTGTATTGAGCTTCTAGAAGATTATATTGAATAAAAAAATATATTTCGTAACAAAAACAGTATTCTTTCATTTCGAGCGCAGGAACTTTTCAACTAACCTGTACATAGGTAGAACATTGTAAGTTTATTTATAAACATTTCAGGGAGGTTAAAAATTTATTATTTGTATGAAAAAAAAAAATTAATGACAATATTGAGATTGAGGAAAAAATCAATAGCGGAATTTTTCAATTAGTGCAAAAACGTAAGGGCAAAAGCGAAATATGGATAATTTTTGTTTATAGAGAAAATAATAAGACACGTATTTTTTTTGTAGCTGCCCAATCTCACATTTAGGGTTTAAAAAGTGGGGTCTAAAATTACCTCATTTTACGTTTTTTTCATTATATATATATATATGTATATATATATATATATATATATATATATATATATATATATATCAAATTAAAGGTATTTTGATGGCGTGTTTAAATCGAACAAAAATGTACAATATTTTTTGTTAGTCAAAAAAGTCTGTTTCGAATATTCAAAAAACGTTACTTTTGTATGGGAATTGCAGCTGGTTAAAACTCCAAATCACATATATTGAAGTTTATTTTATTAAAATGTAGGGGTGTCTGAGGGTTTTTTGATATTTGATCGTATGGTTTTAATTCGACTATCCCCAAATAGCTTTTTTCATGCATATTTAAAAAATTGAAAACTGTGGCAAACCTGGGTTTTTTGCGAGTACTTTCACGCTACATAAAAATAAATTTGATTTTCATAAAATAACAAGAATTATATATTTTGGCTACCCGTCTTAAACGTGGGATTGGGTTGCTATAAAAAACACGTGTCTCTTGTTTTGCTCCTCTATATCTGAATGTCATTAAGATCCGAGATTTCGGGATTAGTTCAGTTCCCTTTATTATTAAGCTTTAATTAAAAAATAAATAAATTTAAATCCAGTGTTTTGGTCCTGAGATATTTTTATTTCAGTAAAATCACTTTTTTTAAAAAATGAAAAATTTGGCAATATCCCAAACACACACACAACCTCAAAATGAGTATTTTAATGTTCGTATTCCGAGTCATACTTATTTTGCATATACATTGAGTGAAGGAAAGTCTAAATCAACAACGTCATGAATGTTATAAGTTATGAGTATGATGACTATTTCAAACTTTAGAATATGACCTTCGTCAAAATTTCAGTAAGTATAAATACAACAAATCATAAATCATCATTCAACTCTACTCACTTTTTCACTACTCATTGCAGAGGGTCAATTCTCGTTTTGTGAAACGGTGAAATGAAAAGTTTTTTCACGTTTTCATAGTACTTTTGATTCGCGTTCTGTGAAAAAATGTAAAGAAATATCAAAACGTTTTCATATGAAAAAAAAGTGGAACGAAACAAGATTTTTTCACGATTGCACAGCACTGGCGATTCTTGTTTTGTGTAACAGTGCAAACAACTGTCAAAATATTTTCATATGAAAAAATTGTTTACACAGACTATTTATAAGTGAAATAAACATAAAGAAGATTGTAAGAGGAAAGCGTGCCAGCCAAAGCCAAAAGGAGTATTTAATTAATTATTAAGAAACATGCTTTTCTTATTACATTGCAAACGATAAGTAAGTAGCTTAATAACCATGACCACACTTTTATTAATACCATATTTACAGATTTGTAACTGCAGATGGTGCCAAATTTAGAGACGAAAAGTGTCACGAATTAGCGGCGAGCCTTAAGAGTTTTAGTGGGACCCAAAAAGACGGTGAATATTTTGTATTTATATTCTTTATAAAATGTTTTTTTTTCTTTAAGGAATATTAGACTTCATACACGCACCAAATATAGTTCACTTATAGCAAGCCGACATAAATCCGTGCTCATCGGTGGTCATCTTGAACGGATTTTGGCCATCACGAAGTATGCGTCTCAGCACTCTCAAAAAATTCCTATAAATTATTAAATTATTTACTGCAATGAAATGCTTGTAACATCATTGTCTTACCTTTGTTCATCCCGAATTCTTTGAGTAATATCCAATAATACAATTAATCCAGACATTTTTATATAATTATTTAAAATAATTCACTTTTGTTTACGTTTTTCTCTGTTTTGACATTTGCTTTAAATTTTGGATAACACAGTTACAAAAGCTTCATGGGTACAGTGCGATTGAAACATGTTTTTCATGATACATACGAGAATCGCAAATTATGTATTTGTGAAAAGTTCGAGTGAAAAGTGCTTATGAAAACGAAAATGAAAAGTTTTTTTTCACTTCACATTATCACAGAACGAGAATTGACTCCCAGATCTCTGATGTGTATCAGAGCTAGTGCAAAATGAAACGATATGTGACTAGCCCAAATGTACATATCAATCGCAATGTGTAATGTCGCAGAACTTGTAAGGAATGAATAGTTTTATGACATATCACTTGACTGTTGCAAGTGAACATGACACAGAGCAAACGAAAAATAATTAGCATGTAACCTGTCAATATTTCTTCCGCTTGTGTCATATTAAGTGTTTTAATGTTTTATTTGATTTAAAGTTTTTAGTAGTATAAAAATTTGCGACTTTACTCGAGCGAATACAAAAATGGAGCAAACAAAAGGATTAGTAAAATAAAGAGAAAAAGCTTAAATTCTACAACGACGATCACATTGCAAAACAGAGTTGCCAACTATTAAATATTTAACACTCCTTCTCAATGTGGAAACTCGAATTATCACAAAACTTCAATATATGTTCCAAGAAATATTTTTTATATGGTATAAGATATAATTATTTATGATAAAATATTTGTAAACAAATTTGAGATATTGTTATATATACTACCATATCTAGAGTATTTTTGATATAATAAAAGATATAATTTGACATAATTATATGTGGCCCCATGTCAGTGATTTCGGACATAAATTTTTTGTACTTTTAATTGAGGGGCTTAAAAGCAAAGTAGTACAAGTATTTTAATGTTCGTGTTAGATACGGCAATCAACACTTAATATTAATATTTATCACTGTACAAAAATTCAGACCTGTGTGATTACCACAAATCAATCATCTGTTTCGTGCCAAAGGGGTACAAGTGCGTTGTATATTACAAGTGCGTTTTATAATAAAAACAAAAATATTGTTAAACTTTGGAATTACACTGCAATAGAAACTATCGATCATAAGTTTTTAAAATCTGGTCATTCCTACATGGAATGTGATCAAGATTTTGGTCTGATAGAGAAGAGAAAAAGGGTAGTTACTATAGTTTATACACCGAATGATTGGGTTGGCTTAGTTAGACAATCAAGCAAAAAGTTTAATGTTATAAGGATGGCCCCATCTGACTCAAAAGTTTTAGTAAAATGGACAGTTTTGTCACAAACACTGTGAACAGAATGCGAGAAGTCAGTTGGTTGCACATGAAGAAAGAGACTTCTGACATTGTGTATTGCAAATATAACTCATTGAACGAACACCAAGAATTTGTAGAAACTGTTATGTATAGAAGAACTGGGAGGAAGCGTGTATCCGTAATTGTACTACCACAACTTTACGAGGGCGGGTGCTAATAAAGCTCCCAAAATACAACAACCTGCAAAAGCTTTTATTATTCATACCGCCAGTACACCACCTGCTTATTGTTCTGCCACACGAAGAGGGTACAAAAAAAATAATGTCCAAGAAGATGATATTAACCACACAGATGACGATCTTTTATCAGAATACGAGCACTAACTCTTTAACTAACTATATTATACTGCCTATTTAAACTTTTTACCTTAACTATTGTAAATAAACACGTTTTACCACTTATTTTTTCAAATTGCATTCATTTTATCTATTCTTTAATATGACACGATGGTGTATAATATGACTATTTTAAAACATAAAAAAAATTAAAAATAACTACATACATTGCCGGTTGTATTAAAAGAAAAGTACTTTTTTTTATAAAAAAAACTTTTCGGTTTATTTAAAACCACAATTTTACATAAAGATTAGGTGTCAGATACATTTGTTCAAAAAACTGTCAAGTAGTGTAACGAATAAAATAAAATTGATGCAGTAAAGGAAAAATAAAATTTTGTTTACTGGCAAAGGGGTACAAGGGAACAATTTCCGGACCCCCAACGGAAAAAATAATTTTTTTATATTAATTATATTTTTATATATTAATATATTAATTATATATTAATTTACTGTATATTACTTAGTGGATCACTTTAATAGTTTATTAAAAAATTTGCCTGTATTACGAAGCCATAATCATAGTTAAAATAAAGTATACTTTAAGAGTTCTAAAGTCGACTTTTCTTAAAAATATACTTTAAGCATACTATAGACAAGTAAAAGTATACTTTAATCGCTTAAGTCTGCTTTAAAATTAAAACTAGCTGAAGTTGACTCTATCCAATTTAACAACACACAACAGCTGTTTTCCGCCAAGAAAATTTTTGTGAAAAAGAAAGATGTTTGAATTGCAAATTATTAAAAGGAAAATTATATCAATAAATACGATATTTTGCATAACATTTATTAAGTTAATAAATTTTTATTAATAAAAATACACTTTTCAATCCTTTTTATAAAGTTTTTTCCTTTTTACATTTTGCAATTGCAAATCTTTTATTTACACACTTTTCATTTTTTCGGCAAATATAAAATCAGCTGATCAATGTTGCCACCTGCTTCTTTTTTAGTACAAAATATATATGCTGGCATTTGGTACATTTGATGTGATACCCATTTAAAGCCGGTTCAACTTAAAACTGGCTTTAATTCTGACTATAATAGCAAAATAGATAATAACAAGTTTTTAATTTAAAGTTGTTTTTAAAAAAAGCCGACTTTAGTGCGGGACTATGATTACGGGCCAATGGCCCGTAAATTAAATTAACAGGAACAAAAAAACTTTGGGCCTTAATTTCTCAGAATCTTACTTTTTGCACTTATACCCCTTTGCTTTTAAGACCCACAATTTATTTTTGTTTCCTTATTAATATTTTTTTACAAAACTTTCGGGACAACAAGAACAAGATATTAGAACCTGTGGTTCTAATTTCTGAAATTTTTGTTGTTTTTATTTTTACAACAAAATAAGTTTTTTTTAAAATAATTTTAAACTAAATTGGGGAAACACCGAATTATATGTATTAAACTCTCTAAAACTAGAACCTGTGGTTTAATAACCACAAAGTTTGGTTTTTGTCCATTTAAGTAAAAATAACATCGGGGAAGAATTACAGAGTTATTCGTGGTGGTTTCGGTCATATGCATGTGGAAATTCAAAGTGAGTTTTTCATTCGGGTCAAAGTTTTTAAAAATTTAATTTCGGATATTAAGGCTAATTTAATGTTAATAAATAAAAATTGTTTAGTGTTAAACTAAAGCTTGCGTAACTAGTTTTATTATTATTTCATCATTTTCTGTGAAAAAAATCCAGAAATTAGAACTTATTAGAACAACCCGAGAAACAAAGTGGTTCAAATTTGTGAGACCTTACTGTATATATAATATTATATAAAGTTATATAATTATATTAAATCTGTACCAATTTAGTATCATTAATTCAGCCATAATATTTTTTCCAAATTTCCGAATATATAATTATGTTATATATAAGTCCCGAAGTCTAGTAAAGTCAGCCTTTATGTATAGCAGAGGGTCAATTCTCGTTCTGTGAAACGGTGAAATGAAAAGTTTTTTCACGTTTTCATAGTACTTTTGATTCGCGTTCTGTGAAAAAATGTAAAGAAATATCAAAACGTTTTCATATGAAAAAAAAGTGGAACGAAACAAGATTTTTTCACGATTGCACAGCACTGGCGATTCTTGTTTTGTGTAACAGTGCAAACAACTGTCAAAATATTTTCATATGAAAAAATTGTTTACACAGACTATTTATAAGTGAAATAAACATGGAGAAGATTGTAAGAGGAAAGCGTGGCAGCGAAAGCCAAAAGGAGTATTTAATGAATTATTAAGAAAAGCATGTGGACATTGCAAACGATAAGTAAGTAGCTTAATAACCATAATCACACTTTTATTAATCCCATATTTACAGATTTGTAACTGCAGATGGTGCCAAATTTAGAGACGAAAAGTGTAACGAATTAGCGGCGAGCCTTAACAGTTTTAGTGGGACCCAAAAGGACAGTGTAAAATGGCAAAAGTATGGCATATTTATTTATAGTTTATTTATATTCTTTATGAATTTTTTTTCTTTAAGTAATATTAGACTTCATACGCGCACCAAATATAGTTCACTTAAAGTAAGCCGATATAAAACCATGAAGTGCTTGTCGGTTGTCATCTCGAATGGATTGTGGTCAGCACTCTCAAAAAATTCCTATAAAATATTAAATTATTTACTGGAATGAAATGCTTGTAACATCATTGTCTTACCTTTGTTCATCCGGAATTCTTTGAGTATTATCCAATAATACAATTAATCCAGATATTTTTATATAGTTATTTAAAATAATTCACTTTTGTTTACGTTTTTCTCTGTTTTGACATTTGCTTTAAATTTTGGATAACACAGTTACAAAATTTTCATGGGTACAGTGCGAATGAAACATTTTTTTCATAATACATACGAGAATCGCAATTTATGTTTTTGTGAAAAGTTCGAGTGAAAAGTGCTTATGAAAACGAAAATGAAAAGTTTTTTTCACTTCACATTATCACAGAACGAGAATTGACCCTCAGGTGTGCTTATCCTGGCAAAGGCATTGTTTTTTTTAGAATATTAATATTTTTATACCCTCCACCATATATGGTGTAGGTATATATCAGTTTGTCATTCCGTTTGTAACATGTCGAAATATAGGTTTAGGACCCCATAAAGTATATATGTGAGCGCCCCGGTAGGCTAGTTAGTAGCGTGCTAGCTTATCAGTGCGGGGGTCGTGGGTTCGATTCCCACCAGAGGCTCTGGTCTGTTTTCGCTACAACGAGCCGATGGCCTTTGTTGCTAGTGCTCAGTTAGGGTATTAGGATATAATTTGTAATTATATTTGTTTCGCATCCAAAAAAGTTTTTCACCTCAAAAATTTTTTTTCACCACCATAATTTTACTTCAAAAATTTTTTACAGTATTTGTATCAAAAACAGTAGGGAACATTTTTTTATGTTATTGGTGGAGGGTATTCAAAGATTTGGCACAGTCGAATTTAAGCCTTTTTACTTGTTTTTAATTTATTTTTTTTTCTATTTTTTATACGTTTTTTTAATAAACTAGATTCCGTGTAAATTATATTGTTGGATCTAATCTGATACAATTCGATCTGACATTTTTCGAATAAAATTAGATATTACTTTATCCCTATATATATTGCTGGCTCTAATTTGATCTGCCACTTTTCGGATCAATTCATATATTAATTAATTATAAAATTGGATATGATTAAATATTATGCCAGGTTATTTTTTTTACCCGGAAAGACAGGATTTTTGAAATTTCTACGAGGAGGGGAAGTCTCCCCCTAGAAAACAAAATTTAATATATGTGTATTTTCATCTGGTGACTGGGCAATCCCGGGCTTAAGGCCGGGTAAAATTTCTTTTACGCTAGTTGACATATATACAACATACCTGTGCGGCGCCCACGCAATACCGTTGACGCATGCTCTATGATTGCTCAGTCTTGCAACAGGTGTACAAGGAACACGAACGTCTAATATTATAACTTCACATGAGTCCATAGCAACAGTGGCCAAATAGTTTGGATCCTGTTTATTCCATGCTAAACGCAATAAAGCTGTATGTGTGGGATCCTTTAAAAATATGTAACACATGAAACATAATTTATTTAATATTTTAAATTAGGAAGACTCATTTTAAATCAATTTTAAAATTATTGAAATATTTATACTCTAAGAAGACATATTTTCAAGTACTACCAATTGCATTAATTGTCAACTGTTGTCCATCAAATATTCTAATAAAGATCACTAACCTCGTAAATAATCGTCGAATGTTCTAAATGTCTCAAATCGAACATGCGAACTGAACCATCTGCACCTACGGAAGCAAACATGTCACGACCACCACCAGCCCTTGAAAAGGCGATATCGTATACTTCCTTATCGTGAGCAATTAATTGTGTCTTTACATGGCCTGCAACATAAACACGCCCATGTGGTTGACCAGTCTCTAGACCCCATATAGTACATGTCGTATCGATAGATGAAGTCCCAACTAAATTGGGATCGACTTCATTCCAATCGAATGATGTTAGGGGTGCACAGAAATCGCTGTTTTTATTATTATTGAGTACACATTCCAAACGCGTATCTGGTTCACCAGCTCTCCAAACACGTAAATAATCACCACTCGTGGCCAGTAGATCAGGATATATTCCCTTTGAATCGGGTATCCACATAATTTTTGTAGTTGGATATGGATGATCAAAAGTGCTGGGAATGATAACGAGAAATACAAATTTATACTTTATAACAAATACTCAATCGTTCGCTTATTATTTACCTTTTAGCACTAAATTCACTTGTGTCTTCATCCAAACTTATTATTTGAACTTTATTATTGTATTCTTCGATAAAACTACCAAGAGCTAAACGAAATCGTTTATCTGGACGTACGCTCCAATTCATCGAGTACAATGGCCATGGTGCCAAATATTTGTAGATTTCTTTTCGTTTTCCCGCGGTTGCTGACATTACTGTCTGAAGAGATAAATTATATAATTATAAATTATATATATATATATATTTTAAACATACCAAATATTAAATAATCCTAGCATTTTTTGATTCAAATATATTGTATATTGTCAAAAATGTGAGGAAAATTAAATATCGCGACAAATTGTCATATAAGGATTTTTCAGACTACTTTAATGGTTTTATTAATAAATACTAGAGCAAATAAAAGAAAACTTGGCCACTTTTAAATTCTTAGAAAGCTTCTTACTATCGAAAACCGTGATTTTTTTAAATTTTAAAGAGTAACCCGAATTTAATTTCATTTAAAGGGGGATTTTCTTAAAAGAAGACAAAGAACAAGAAACTGGAAATTTAAATGATACAATGAAAGTGGAAACTATCTATAACTAGTTTTTTATTTTAATACCATCCACCATATGGTGAGGGTATACATGAGTTTGTCATTCCGTTTGTAACATGTCGAAATATAGGTCTAAGACGCCATAAAGTATATATATTCGTGATCCTTATGGAATTTTAAGTCGATTTAGCGATGTTTGTCTGTCTGTTAAAATGGCGATCACGATGCGAAGACGCAAGCGGGGGTGCCTATTTTTACCCAGATTATTGGATATCCTCCCGCAGTTTGATATTAAAAATAAGCAAAATCGGTCCAGCGGTTAAAAAGTTATGAGTAAAAATGTGAATATACCTCTAAATTTTTCATAGAAATTGGTGTATTTTAGTATAATTTCATAGTAGCGACTAGTACATAATATATTTTCTCATATTTTTACACCAGTCGCTTAGAAATTAATAATATTTTGTATTCACCTCAAATATTTTTCACCTAGATGAGTTCAAAAATTTTTTTTTTTACCACTCAGGTGAAAATATTCATATATCATCATATATGGCTTCATATATGATCGTATATGTTTTCATATATGAACATATATGTCATGTATGGAAGCATATATGGGCCAATACATTTAAAGATGAAGTTCATATATGGCAATATATGAATCCATATATGGCAATATATGGTAATATATTGCATATGTTGGTCCATATATTGATTCATATACGCCATATATATTCATATATGAGTACATATATTATTCCATATATGGGGTAATATATTATAATTTTTATCAGATATTGCCATATATGAGGGAAATTTAAACCTTTGTTCTACCGAATTAAGATACAGTTTGAATTCTTATGTGAAAGGCAGAAACGTAATTCGATTAAGTGACTTATACTAGGTATTGTATTTCAGTTATCAACTCTTCATTTAATGTAACAAATCATACTTTGTTGTTTATTTTTTTATTATTTATTTATTCCATTTTTAATACTGTTTTTTAACAATTTTAATACTGTTTTTTAATAATAACAAGAAAGTTTGAATTAATTCAATTGTTATATAAAATGATAGTATCTCCATCTAAAAATAATATTGGTAGTCTTTTCCCAAAATTTATGTGTGTTTTTTTACCTTAAATTTATTGCATGTAAAAATCCACTTTTTCCTTGAAATTAATGTTGATTTAATGTTACTTCATTTAATTTTTAATATACCGGCATATAGAAAAAGTACTCATATATGACCATATATAAACACTCATATATGTCCATATATGACCATATACCCTCAAATTTCTGATCCAAGCATATATATGAATCCATATATGTAGCCATATATGACCATATATGAACATTTTCACCTGGGGAGTAAAAATATTCGTTTTCTGTTATGACATCGAAAACAAATGCAATCTTGTCTTGAAATACATGAAATATAAATTACATGATTTAGAATTTTTTTACAAAAAAAAATTAAAAATTGTCTATTATATTTCCTAAAGGCTACTCAGCACTTGCTTTAAGTTGGTTTGTTAAAAAAGTTAAAAATTTGTATTAAGAAATTTTATTAAAAAATTAAATTATTTTTTTTGGTTAAAATAAATTCAAATATTTTTATTTATATACTACTAGAAAAAATGTAACGTGCGTCACGTAGCGTGCGTCCCAAAGTGTTTACGGCTGTTAAAAAAATTAAGTTTTATGCCATACGAAAAAACCGTTATATCCCAAAAACACTATGTTAAAGTTGAAGGTATCTATTTTAAAAGACCAAATATACAGTTTTTTTAAAAAACAATTAATATAATATACAATAATATATGATAATGCATACTGTCACATGTATTTATATATGATAATATATTATTAGATAAGGCCACATATGATTATATTTACAACCAGCTCCAGTCCACTGTAAACTTTCTTGTTTCAATTTAGGATCATGGTGGTAGATTCAAGTCTCATCCATAGTTATAAAACGACACAAGAAGTCGGTTTTATTCGGCTTAAAACGCTCCAAATTGCGCTGAGAAATTTGTTTTCGATCCAGTTTTTGTTGAATTGTTAATGTGTGCGGCACTAACTTTCTAAACAGTTTTTTCATACGTAATTCTTCAAGTAAAATATGGAGTACTTGTTCATCTGAGATGCCTATGGCATTAGCAATTTCACGCTTAGTCAAACTTGGATATTCACTAACCAAATTATGTACCTGCTGAATGATTTCTGCTGTGGTTGCAGTTTTTGGTCGTCCTTCGCGTGGATCGTCTTTAAGGCTGGTACGACCACGTTTAAATTCACCAACCCAAAATTTAACGGTGCGTTTTGAAGGTGAGGACTCCTTATACTTTTCTAACAATTGTTCATAAATTTCCTTTGCTTTTAAACCCTTCAAAACAAAGAATCTAATGACTGCACGATATTCAATTTTTTCCATATTAAAAAAAATCAATGACACGTCAACTTCAAATGGCTTGTAAACAAAGAAAGAATTGACAGAATGACTTGCAACATTGCATGTGTTCTCAGGACAGTTACACCAACTTGAGAAAAAAAGTTTGGAGCTAGCAGTGCCATCTCTTGGTGAGCGCAGGAACTTTTCAACCAACCTGTAAACATTTTACTCGGGTATACATGACTTCCATAGAACTAATACCAGTTCCCAAACGATTCCCTAGACAATTTCAAATAAAAATCATGGGTGAAACCGCCAATTTAGAACTTGTATTGGCTTAGAAGAGCTAGATGTAGAACTTAATACAAATAAAAAACATGCATTTATAAATACAAATTATACATATTTATTGTTTTTTTTTCTTTTCGTAATAAAACAAAATTTTCATTAGTTTTTTTCTCGCGTGAAAATGTGCCTTAAGAGCGACTGCAATTTTTTATCACCTTACAAATAAAAAGAAGAATAACAAGTAACAGCGGCTAAATTCGGCTATGCCGAATCTTATATACCCTTCACCATGGTTGGGAAAATAGTGAAGTTTATATACGGACATATATGGAATGGACAGATTTATATACGGACATCTTTAAGTGGAAATTTACCATTTAGTTTAGTGATAAAACTTTGAATCTAAAAGATTTATGGTTCCCGAAAATTGGTATTTTTTTAGGTTTTGGTCATAACTACTTTCAGCAAATATGTTCTACTAAAGATTTTCGATCTTTGGATATATAAGACGTATCCATAGGTCATATTACATTTTAGTTTTTATAAAAATTTTGATGTTTTTAGCCCCATTTATGGAGTATTTAATTGCGGTCTTACCGTTCTTAAGATATAAATTAATCTATTTTGTGCCACGCCCAATTTAAGGATCCCGCCCACATTTGGTCAGATGTTGTGTATTGATAACCAAGATGCTTGTACCTTATTTGGAAACTTTTCCTCTTTCCGTTCTCCAATTATACAGAAAAGCTGACCAACATCGTTAAGACAACTGTGCTGGACGCATTTGTTTTGTTAAAAAAAAAATAAAAAAATAATAAAAAGTCTTAAGAAAATAAAAAAAGTGTTAAAAAATATAAAAATAAAAAAGTTGAATAGACGGGGCTCGATAGCGCGACTAAAAGAAAAAAAGTATTTGTGACAAAGCGCATAGACCACTGAGCAAACGTCGTTAATAAGTTAGAAGTAAATAAAGAGTTTTCGTTTAAAACAGATTTGTTTGGGTTTTACTTAAATGACAAACCTTTGTATGGATTTATTGTTTGTGGGTAAAAGGTGAGGAGGTGAAAGACAAAAAGTTCAACAAATAAAATAAAAACAACAACAATCACGATCATAATGCCAATCAGTGTTGTCATATTTTTTTTTCAAAAATCTTTTTAGTTCTAAAAAAAGCTTTTTCGACCAAAAAAATATTTTTTTACAAATCGTTAAAAGAAATCACTAGAACTGCATGTGTTTTATTTCTACAAAAAAGTTTGATTTAGCTGGCAAACTTGTATTTGGGATTTTATTTCGCTTTTTTATTACAAAATATTTTTAATTTATTTAGCTTAATTTTAAACATTTGAAGGAAAATAGTTTATAATTTTTTTTTATAAATTATTATAAGTTATGACATAAAATAGTTGCACTCGAAGGGAAATTATGTATAAAATTTTCTTAATATAATATAGAAATAAAATGGTTTAAAAATCTTTTTATAAATTCATTTAAATCGGAGCAAAAAATAGAAATAAAACCGTTTGTATTTTGTTTGTATCAGAGGGTTTTTATAAAAATTTTGATGTTTTTACCCTATTTATGGATTATTTAATTATTAATATAAAATTTTATTTAAATTAATTATTAAATGTTAAAAAAAAAACAAAAAATAAACAAAAAAAACCTTAAGAAAATAAAAAAAAAGTGTACAAAAAAAAAGTGAATTGACCAGGATTCGAACCCGCGACCCTTCCACCTGTAGTGAAGAATATAAAAACGTTTGTTTTTTGTTTGTATCAGAGGGTTTTTATAAAAATGTTGATGTTTTTAGCCTATTTATGGACAATTTAATTATTAATATAAAATTTTATATAAATTAATTATTAAATGTAAAAAAAAACCAAAAATAAACAAAAAAAAGTCTTAAGAAAATAATAAAAAAAAAAAATGTACAAAAAAAAAGTGAATTGACCGAGATTCGAACCTCGAACCCGCGGCCTTAGAGAAAAAAAGGATTTGTGACATAGCGTCTAGACAACTCAGCTATTGAAGCTCACACAAAATCATCGTCAATAGAGGTACATATAGAAAAGTCTTCGTTCATTAGAGATTTCTTTAGTTTTTATTTAAATGACAAATCACTGTATGTGTGTTGTTTGTGTATAAAAGGTGGAGATGAAAGAAAAGAATTTTAACACATGGATGTGTGTTATGCTTAATATTCTACATACATATTAAACAAAGGGATTTTACCGAAAAAATTAGAGGTAGTCCTGGTTTTTTGCTAATATCTCAGCCATTTATTAACCGATCTGTCTGATTTTTAATAGCAAACAGAAATGGATCACATGTAATAGAAATAAAAAACAATCAAGTCCTCATCATGTCTGGGTTCTTCGGAAAACCCATTTCAACACACAGACGGACAGACGGAAATCAACTTCGCGCTTCATAAGGACCCAGAATATATATACTTTATAGGGTCTAAGATCAATATTGTAGAAATTACAAACGGAATGACAAACTTATATATACCCTTCCACCTGTGGTGAAGGGTATAAAAAGGACTTACAAATAAAAATCATGGATGAAAACGCCAATTTAGAACCTGTATTGGCTTAGAAGAACTAGGTGTAGAACTTAATACAAATAAATAACATGCGTTTATAAATACAAATTATACATATTTATTGTTTTTTTTTTTCTTTTCATAATAAAAGAAAATTTTCATTAGTTTTTTCTCGCGTGAAAATGTGCTTAAAGAGCGACTGCAGATTTTTTATTACCTTACAATTATTGAAGGCTAAAAAGAAGAATAAAAATAACTTACTAATAATAGAACAACTTAAACGTATAAGTAAAATCATTAAAACTACAAAAAGACTGATGAACTCTTATTGCAAACAAAATATTAGCATATGTAATGGTGATACAAAAAAGACATGGAGATTTTTAAATAAAGAATTAGGAAGAAACATTTGCAAAGTTGATAATGTAATAGATAAAGAGGAAATCTTTAATATTCATAATTTTGTGTAGAATATTTAATTGTATGATAGAAACGTTGACCTATCCTGAAATTTTAAAAATTTATAAGATTATACCTGTGCCAAAATGTCGTGGTAATAATAATGTTAATATGTATCTGGTTTCTGCAAAGGATCTGGAACTGGGAAAGCTGTTGTGAATGTGGTTAATGACATATGCAATGGTCTTGATAAGGGGTATAGTGGTGTTTCTGGCGTATTTTATGACTTGAGCAAGGCTTTCGATTTAATATACCATTCAATTTTAATCATGAAATTAAAAACTATTTGTGTTGATGATTCAACAATTAAAATATTCAGAAGCTACTTATATAATAGACAGCATTTTGTGCAAACTGTAAATGCAACTAGTGATTTACTACCTGTTGGATCTGGCGTCCCACAAGGAAGTATCCTTGGACCACTGCTTTTTAAGATATTCATTGACGATATAAAAAATATGACTTTTGAAGGAAAATTAACCATGTTTGCTGATGATATATGCTTTTTGTACAATTATAAACATTCTTTGGTTTTACAAACTCAAATAGAATATGATGCAGCGATGTTTATTGAATATGCTCGCCTCAATAAGGTAATTGTTAATGCAGGAAAAACTAAAATTATTAGGTTTCGGCCATATTTATTAAAAATGATTCAGTTAAATATCTTGGAGTGAACTTATCAAACAATTTCTTTGGGATACACATATTAATGTTATTAAATCCAAAATATCTTCTGGTATAGGCATACTGAGAAAATTCAAATATAAACTGAGAACTGAAACAAAGCTTCAACTTTATTATGCGCTAATTCATAGTCATTTCATTTATCTACCGATTTTATATGGATATAGGGATAGTGTTTTAAAATCACTGCAATCAGCTCAAAATAGAGCTTTGAAACTGGTGTATGATTTACCACTGCAATATTCTAATAAGGAATTTTTTAAGAAATATGCAAATACTATTCTCCCTTTAAAAGGAATTTATAAAAAAGATTTACTTTTATTCGTGTTTAAATCGGTAAACGGAATTGGAAATAACGTTGTAGAGTTTAGTCGATATTTTGATTGTTCCAATATGAATACACGTCAAAAATATGTGAGGTGCAGATTAGAATTTACCAAACAAAGAGTTGAATTTGCTGGACCTAATGAATACAATTGTTTATCACTAAATATTAAAGAAATTAAAAGAATTTCTATTTTTAAATTTTATATAAAAAAACACCTGCTTGAAACTTTAGAAACACTTTTGTAAATATTCACTTAAAATTTACTATAAATTTTAAACATCTTTACATTGTAATTTTTTTTTCTTTTTTTTTAATTTAATTAAGAATTAATATAATGCTGCCAACAAGCCTCTATTAAAGTCAATATGGCGCAGAGGCATAATAGCTCAGTTGCCTTACTTTCTGGGTAAAGTTCGGTAAAATGAGAGTAAGCACAAAATACTCTCATAAAATGGCAAAATTACCCAAAAGTACGGGAACGCAAAAAACACTTTTCTAGCCCAAAAAAAACGTCAAAATGCATCAGTGATGCCAAATTTTTAGGTGCAATAAGTGTAACACGACAAGTGAAAACGCGCTAATGGAGAAATGCGAAAATTTAAATAAGACTCAAAAAAAATATATTAAAATTGCCCGCCGTTTACAGAGGCAGGAAATTTCGAGATTTTGATACACACATAGTTATTTCTAATAAATATATTTTTCTCATAATTTAATGTTAATGAGCTTTTTTTCATTGTTTTTTCAAAGTGGTGTATATAAAAATCTCGTGATTTCGTGCCAATGTAAAAGAGGGGGTTATAATTTTCAAAAAAAAAGCGGTAAGAAAAATTAAAAGGTGCCGATCTGTCCCTGTTTTATAAACAGAAAATATTTGCAGTTTTTAGAAAGTAAAAAACCGCTTATTGTAACACGAAAAGGGCTAAATTAGCATCGCTGAAGTTCCTTAGTTTTATTTTTTACAATTATAAAACAGCTGTTTTTGTTTATCAACTGTTCTTTTGACAAATTACCCAATTTACCCAAAGAAAAAGTTTGGGTAACTTTCGGTAAAAAGAGAAACACTAATACACTATCATAAACGCTCTCATTTACCCAATTTTCGAGTACGGAAACGCTTTTGGGTAAATTTGGGTAAGTTTGGGAACCCGCGGTAACGTACGGGAACAGACTCAATATGTAATATGTATAAAAAATTTTGAACAAAGAAATAATAAATAAATAAAAATAAATAAAATAGAGTTCCTATTTAACCGTAACCGCGGTTAATTGCACCATTTAACCGTAACCGAATACAAACGTGCAGGACTAATTAAAGGTAGATTTACATTTACAGTCGATGTGTAAATGTAAATCCAATACCTTCTATTACTCAGTATAAGGTTTAAGAATCGGCAAAACAACTAAATTTTGTATTTAGTTTCGGTGCGAGCTAACTAAATCAAATCTAAACTTAATTAAATATGTAAATTTTGTATATATTACTCGATCTCTCTGTTTTAATTATACATTTTTTTTTAATTATCAGCTCGAGATCATAATTACACTGAGGAGCATAACTGTATCACAAACCAACTGCTATCACTTTAACAACCTATAATTTCTATAAATTTTATTCAAATGCAATCAAATTTTTTGTATTATGTTTGTACAAGTGTCTTCTCTCTTTCAAACAGGTTTTATTAAGATCTAATCACAACAACAACTACACGAAGGTATAATGCATTTTCATTTATTAATTCATCTTTATTTACAACTTATCTTTACATATAAAATTACATTTTCGAGATTTTATCTAAAGATACTACAACGAATTTCATTGGTAATCACAGATCTTGATAAAAAAGTATTTACAAATATAAATAATTTTTTTTTGTTATTAAACATAGTGCAATGCTATTATTTAATTATTATGATAATTAAGTGGCGAAGAAATTCGATTGGGACACAAATTTTTTCCAAAGATTAAAAAACAGTGGTGTAAGTGTTCCCACAAATAAAGGCGGTCGTCCGAAAAAAATTAGTGATCGAGATGTACGCCATCTAGCAAATTTAGCTCCCAGCAGCGATGCTGTTACTCCTGCTGTAGATTTAAATATATTACAAATTGACGCTAGTAAGTGAAGAGCTCGTCGAGCTTTAAAAAAAATAGGTGTTGAGGCAGTAAAAAAGAAAAATAAAGCTCTGCTGACCAAACGACATGTGCTGTTACGGAAAAATTTTGTTGCAGCGCACGAGCACTTGACTGTCGCTGATTGGGATATGTTATGTTATTAAACATATGTGTCTATTACTACTTATACTAACAAATATTAAATAATTTCAAGGTTATTTGCTCTGATAAGACTAAAATTAATCGTTTTCAATCCAATGGGAGTCCATGGTATTGGACTAAGGACCCTGATACAATCCAACGAAATTAGGTTCGCCAAACCGTCAAACACGGTGGTGGCTCTATCATGGTTTGGGGTTGTATAACCAAAGATGAAGTGGGATCCTTGGTGCACATCGATGGAATTATGCGCAAGGAACAATATTTGTCCATCCTGCAATAAAATCTTCATGATGTAGTGGAAAAATGGGTCTTGCTGCTGAAAAAGATATTTTTCAGCAAGGTAATGACCCCAAACACATCACACATCCAGTGAAAGACTGGCTCAAAAAGCAAAAATTTGGTGTGATGACGTGGCCTCTATAATCTTGGGATATGAATCCGATCGAGAATTTGTTGAGTCACGTCAAATCGCAGTTTGCAAAATATGTCAGTCCTCCAAAAGTCATGAACGAGTTGTGGGAGCGGACGAAGGAAGTGTGGGAGGCGATTCCTCCAGATTTGGTGCAGAGGTACACACAAAGTCTACCTAATCGCATCCAGAAGCTTAAGAAGGTAAAGGGTTACTGGACCAGTTATTATATATATATTATTGTTTTAAAAATATAAAAAACTAGCTGACCCGGCAAACGTTGTTCTGCCTAGGAATAGGATTACATTATTATCTAGGTAGCTCGCACAAAGTTTGAATATTCTCACAATAATAGTACCCCAGATATGCAATAATAAATTTGTACTTCGTATGGGAGGTGCCACGCCCATTGCTTGGATCCCCCATATTTTTTGGAAGATTATGAATATTATTATCAAAGAAGCTCACACAAAGTTTGAAGACTCCCACTTTAATAGTACCCCAGATATGCAATAATGAATGTTTTCTTCGTATGGGAGGTGCCACGCCCATTGCTTGGATGGCACTCATTTTTTTGGGAGATTATGAGTATTATTATAAAAAAAGCTCACACAAAGTTTGAAGACTCCCACTGTAACAGTACTCCAGATATACAAAAATACATTTTTACTTCGTATGGGAGGTGCCACGCCCATTGTACCCATATAGGTCAATTGTGAATCTAAACCATTCAGGGATCAAATAAAACAGACACAACAAATTTCATCGAAATCGGCCCAGCCGTTAAGGAGGAGTGCAGTCACTAACACACGTACAGGAGAATTATATATATAAAGATAGTGAGTGTAAAACTGTATCATTTTGATGTATTTTGCATTATGGCTTCGTGTATTTGTTTTTGTTATCAGATCTTAATAAAACCTGTTTGAAAGAGAGACGACACGTTTACAAACATAATATAAAAAATTTGATTGCATTTAGAGTATTCAAAAACCGGCCTTTTGAAAAAACCGGTTTCGGTTTTCTTCGAAAAATCGAATTTAAAAAACTGGTTTCGGTTTTTGCAGAAAAAACCAGTCAACCGGTTTTTTCAATTTGAATAAAAAGCTTATATAATTTTTTAATTTTTTTCATTATATATATATATATATATATATATATATATATATATATATATATATATATGAATATATATATATTGTTACGATTTTACACTTTATAAAATCTTTGATTTATTTACCTTTTAAATTAATCGAGTTCTTTCTATATTGCAAATAATAAACACTGTTTGAAATTGTTTATGGCTCCATTTATTTATAACCGTCACTTAAAATTACAGAAATACACTTTAATAGCACACTTTATTGACACGGTATAAATAGACTAAACGTTAGCCACACTTTAGTTCTTCACTCTCTGCGTTTTACTTACGAACTGAACTATTGCGTCACCGAGTACCACTATTTATATGAGTAGTCAGGTATTCTAGTTATTTCCAGTTTATTACAACACTAGAATTTTCCAGCTGTCGAAATTCGTGTGAAGAAATTCCTATTTGTAGAAATTTCTTGTAACAATCACCCTTATTCTAGTTGTCGTTATCGATGTCGTCGTCGTTTTTGAGTCAACATCACTTTGCTTCGACGTCGACATCACTTCGACACCAAATTGGTATTCTAAAACAGTGGTGTAACGACGTCGACAGTTTATCGATTTAAACAAAAACACATCTCTTTCACTAATAGTAGTTGTTGGACAAATAGTCAAGAAACATCTTCATAACCAAACAAACGATTATAAGTCTTCGGAAAAAATAAAAGAGACCAAGTAACCCAGTTGGTGATGTAATTAAAAAAAACTGTTTAACTGAACAAAAAAGACCGGTTTTCGTGTTTCTTCGAATTTACAAAATATTCGAAACCGATCGGTTAAAAAAAAAAAAAGAAACCGGTTGACCGGTTTTTGAATACACTAATTGCATTTGAGTAAAATTTATAGAAATTATACATAGGTTGTTAAGGTGATAGTTGTTGGTTTGTGTACAGTTATTCTTCTCAGTGTAAATGTTAATAACGAATAGTTAGCACTAATATTTAAATGGAAAAAATTGTAAGGCCTTCTTATGAACCACCCAACCCACAAACAACTCCTGGGTTTAAACAGGCTTATATATCACACACCCTAAAGAAATTATGCGAAATTCCTTTTTCATAGTTATAAAATGAGCATTTTCCATCTTTTTATATGTTTGTATAAAAAAGATATTTATAATTTAAATATTAATTAAATATTTTTCAAAGAAATTTCAAACCCGTTTGTCAATTTGTATTTAGTTTAGAATTTATTTAGCTAACTCGCAAAGGTCCTTAATGGAATTATTTAAATTGTATATTTTCTTTTAAAACAATAAAATTCTCGATTCCAATTGTATTACTTCTTTTTATATTAAAAATTCCAATACCACATAAAATCCAAACTGGAATCCCCAAAAATTCAGAATTATTGATAACTCACTAATTACACATAAATTATACAAAATTCAATATTAAAGAATCTGCAATAAAAATCTCATTGATATATAAAGCAATAAGTTAGAATAAAAAGTAACAATAATATAGTCCAAATTAATGGTTACACAGCAAAAACTAAACATATATATCAAATTTCCATAACTATAATAATAGTTTTAATCGAAAGACGTTATTAGATTGTGAAAAAATACGCAAGTAATAAAGCAACTCAATCCACCAACAAGCCATTTGGATTAAATACTATCTCTTAAACGTAGATCTCACAATCCTATAAATTATAATTTGTCGATTTCTCGTAGATCGTGAGAAAACAAAGGTTATATACAAAGCTAAAGGTTAACGACTCCCCACAACATTAATCGTGACAATATTAAATGTTTCTTAGATACTATATTGTTAACACCTATAACAGCCTCAAATCTAACAACATAGTCTTGGGTGACTATGAAGATTCAGAGCTGCCGCTCCCTAGATACACTAGATGCATTTTGGCACAACTTAGATCTGGCTGATGTACAAGACTAAATCAAAACATGTCTATATTAGATTCTATTATACGTGATAGTTGCAATAACTGTAATAATGGTCCTCACAATTCAAGTCATATCTTTTTACCTGCCCAGCAAACCCTACTGAACTGGAACAACTTTAACTATAATATAATAATATTCTATAATTTTCACACGTTGTAATAGTCTTTTAAAAATCTTGCTTACTGTACATATTTTCTCTTAACGCTATTACAATAACGACAACAATGCAAACTGTTAATAAAAACAAATATCGCTTATGAACCTCATGTAGACTTTCCTTGTAAGAAATCAACGGTCAATGGCACTACTAGGTATAAGTATGTGTGAAACAATAACAACAAAAAAGAAAAACAAGTAAACCCCCATCCCCGTCCTTGTTTTAACATTATATATTTTTAATAAAAAAAAACAACACATAATTTCTGCGCAATACTCCTCCATTCTCTATTACTCTTACCCAACAAGAAATTATTTAAAAGTGTCCTCAAGTTTTAAATGAAGACACACATCATAAAATAGTTTTGCACTTACCTAAAATTTACAGATGAATTTAATTCTTATTGATATAAATAATAGCAATGAAGGTGATGATGATGTCAGTCGCCAATTTTAGAGCACACAATTGGTCGGCGAACTTAATCCGGAAAGGTTTTGTGAAAAACACCAATAACACCTTCTCCAATATTCCTTAAAGGAAATAATGCAACAAATTATAGTAACCCAATTATAACATAAATATGAGCAATAATTTATGAACTCAATTAGACTTACAGCAGGAGAAAACGTGTATTATGTGGTATGATTAACGAAAAATTTTTATTTCAAAGTAAAAAAAATTAAAATGTCTCAAATCATTTTCGCCGCTAGTCTGTGTTTTGTTTGGTCAGTAGAGTAGGGGTGCACTGCACAATACCGAAGTAAAAATCTTTCACATGTAGTATATTTAAGTTTTATTGAAAAACAAATTTCACATCTCACTTTAAAATACTTTTGTCGTTCGTTTTATAACAAATTTTTACATCGATTTTAATAGTTTATTTAATTTTTTTAATCCAGACAACACAACAAGGCGAAAATGTATATAACAACGCGTAGATTTTTTCAAACACAGTTGTATAAACCAGTATATTTTTACAAATTTATGTGGCATCTCCATGAACATAACAAATATGAAACAAAATACTTTAAGCGGCCATTAAACGGTCATACTTGGTATGTGAGAATGGTATGCCATCATACTAGTGTAATAGCGAAAAATTCGTGTCAGTTTGGTATGTTGTTATTTCCATGAATTTAACAAGATGCTTACAAGATTTTTAATAACAGCTGGCTGTTAATTAAAAAAAATCAGCTGTTAAGCAAAAGCACGTGCTGCTTAGGTATCTAAGCAATGCTGTTTGAAAATGTAAAGAAATGACTTAAAATAGTATATAAATGTAATAATGTCACAAAAACATATTTTATTTTGTAAAAAAAAGTATATCAATCGATACCAGTTCAACTGTATAAAATAATTTTATATTTTTTTTTTAAATTTGTCAAAAATAGGCCAAAGGATGAAAAGCGCCAATACCACATGACCCAAATGATCGTATGGATCATGCTACAGTCCAACAAGATTTGGTCGTCTGGGCTACTAAAAAGCTAATACTTTTTGGTAGAAACGCTGGATAACTGCTTCTATTTTTTCATTATGTAAATATATATAAAAATACCATGTGTATATTATTGTTACAAGAAATTTCTAGTTGTAGAAATTTCTTCACACGAAAAATCTAGTGTCGTAATAAACTAGAAATAACTAGAATACCTGACTACTCATATAAATACTGGTATTTGGTGACGCAGTAGTTCAATTGATAAATGAAACACAGAGTGTGAAGAACTAAAGTGTGGCTAACGTTTAATCTATCTATATCGTGTGCTATTAAAGTGTTTTTCTGTAATTTTTAGTGACTGTTATAAATAAATAGAGCTATAAATAATTTCAAACAGTGTTTATTATTTGCAATATAGAAAGAACTCGATTTATTTAAAAGGTAAATAAATCAACGATTTTATAAAGGGTAAAATCGTAAGAATTGGTGTCAGAAGTGGGATTGTAAAATAATAAACAGTCATGAAATTGGAGGAGCTTAAGGTGGAGCAACTCAAGAAGGAATTGAGTAAGTTGGAGCTACCGACAGCAGGTAATAAGACAGAATTGCAAAAGCGGCTGATAGAGGAATTCGAGCGGCGTAACATTGACATTGCGACTTACGAATTTGATGAAAAAGAAGCAATGGAGGTTAGTACTCGTAAAACAGAATGTAATATGGAGCTAAGCGCAATGTTTGCTTCGATGATGGAAAAGATAGAAACTTCTAGAGCAGACAACGAAAAACTTGTAAGCAAAACTTTAGGAAACTGCTAAGGCAGACAACACAAAACTATTGGAAACTTCTAGAGCAGACTATAAAAAACTGTTGGAAATTTCTCGAGCAGACAACACGAAACTTTTAGAAGCTTCGAGAGCAGACAACGAGAAACTGTTAGCTAAGATAGAAACGAAGCTGATAACTAAAATTGAAGAAAAACTTCAAGAAAATTCTAGAAGATGGCAGCATACCGTTTAATGTTTTTAAGTTCCAGTATGAGACAGTTGCCGCCAGAAATATGTGGAACAACGAAGAAAAGTATATAGAGTTGATTCTGGCCTTAAAAGGAAACGCTGCAGAAATAATTATGACGACATAATGGTGGCACTGCAGCGAAAGTATGGTGGCGAACACAAAAAAGAAATATACAGAATGGAACTAAGAGGTAGACTGCAGAAATCAAATGAGTCATTGCAAGATTTCGCGACAGAGATTGAACGGTTGGTGCAGCTTACTTATCCAGGCGAAAATCATCCATTCTTAGATCAGTTCAAAATTGAAGCATTTGTGAATGGCGAATTCCATTCTGATGTGAGACATGCGGTATGTGCTACGCAGAAATCGACTTTTGCTGAAACTGTCTCATTCGCGCTGGCCCAAGAGACTGCGAAGGTGATTTTTAAGCCACAAATATTTAAGGTGCGTAACATCGAAGTGACTTCTGAAAGGGAGCAAGATATAAGCACAAAGCTAACAGAAGGATTCAGAGAAGTGCTCACGGAGTTAAAAGATGCATTTAAGCAGGCATTAGGGGAGAAGCAAGTCAAGGCCAAGGATAAATGCTACAACTGTGGTAGAGTGGGACATTTCCAGCGAAATTGCAAAGCACCAAGGAAGAGCCTCCGGGCCGATCAGCAATCACCTAAAGAGTCACCGTTAACTTAAAAGAGCTAGCACTACGGGGCATGAGCTAGCTCCCACAACCGATGGCCCCACAATCTCCATATCAGTAATACATCAGGAGAAAAGCAATCTTACTGCTTATGGGTACATCAACGGGCGAAAGCACATTTTTACGATAGACACAGGAACATCACAGTCAATCATCAGGCCCGATTTAGTGAAAAAGGCAGTTGAACCACTATACGGGGTAAGTCTGCGCACAGCTACTGGGGAGCCTGCCTCTGTCTATGGTAAAATAAATGTAAAACTAACGATTGCCAACATAAGCGTCAATCACGTATTTATTGTTGCCGATATTGTGGACGAAGTAATCATCAGTGCAGATTTCATGATTGGTCACGGCATTAATAAAGGGTGTCCCAAGAAGAACGCAATTTTTAAATCTGGCAACATTCGAAGTGTCATTGTTTGACATTTGAACAATTGTTATTGTTTGCTAGTAGAAGGTACGAGGTTAGTAAAAATGGAGCGCTACACGAATGAACAACGCATTCTCATTGTGAAATTGTTTTACCAAAATGGTGAAAGTTTTGCGGCTACAGTTCGCAAATTGCGATCAATTTGGGGTCACAATAATGCTCCAAAAGAGTCAACTGTAAAGAGATTAATGGATAAATTTGCCGAAACTGGGTATGTTAGTGATGTAAAGACAACAACGCGCCATCGACCAGGTCGATCGACCGAAAATGTCGCAGCTGTACGTGATGATGTCGCTCAAACTCCATCCACCTCAATTCGACACCGAGCTCAGCAAATTGGTGTCTCCAAATCCAGTTTGCAGCGAATTTCGACGAAAGATTTGCATCTTCATGCATACAAAGTTCAATTGACTCAGGAACTGAAGCCAGATGACCATGGACAGCGAAGGGAGTTCGTTAATTGGGTATTGGAGAGACAACATGAAAATGCTGATTTTGCCGATAAAATCATCTTCAGTGACGAGGCCCATTTTCATCTTGATGCTTCGTCAATATGCAGAATTGTCGCATTTGGGGTGAGGAAAATCCTCGAGTGATTCACGAGAAGCAAATGCATCCTCAACGTGTCACTGTGTGGTGTGGTTTTTGGGCTGGAGGAATCATTGGACCTTTTTTTTATGAAAATGAGGCAGGTCAAGCGCAAACAGTCAATGGTGTTCGGTATCGTGAAATGATAACCAGTTTTTTCTTGCCTAGAATTGAAGAAATGAATGTGGAGGGCATGTGGTTCCAACAAGACGGCGCCACATGTCATACAGCCAGAGAAACAATTCAATTGCTGCATCAGTCATTTCCCGGTCGTGTTATTTCGCGTTTTGGAGATCAGAATTGGCCGCCTAGATCGTGCGATTTAACACCATTAGATTTTTTTCTTTGGGGTTTTCTGAAGTCGATGGTTTACGCGAATAAGCCGACGACGACTCAAGCCTTAAAAGAAGAAATTGGACGCTGCATTAATGAAACACCGCAGCATTCATGCAAAACGGTCATTGAAAATTTCATTAAAAGATCGCGTGCATGCCAGCAAAGCCGCGGCGGCCATCTGCACGATATATTGTTCCATACATAACCTCATTCTGTCTACTTTACGATATAATAAAGTTTCACGATTTTTTTTTTAAATATCTGTGTTTTATTTAAAATTTAAAAATTGCGTTCTTCTTGGGACACCCTTTATATATATGGGGCAAAAAGTTATGATTTGGCAGAATGTTGAAATACCCCTTTGTGTTGGATATAAACGCGAGGATCAGGTAAGGAATCAGTTACCAAAAACTACCAGCACGGGCAGAAACTTTAGTATGGGTGCGTATGGAGGGAGATTGTGAGGACAGCAGCTTGTGGGTGGTAGAACCATCAGAAATAAAAAGTGACCTTATAACAGCGAAAGCCCTCGTAAAAACCAGCAAAGACAAAAGAGTTCCTGAACCTATCAAATTCTGAAAAAGTTGTCCGAGCGAACTCTGAAATAGCCAAATGTACTGCGCCAGAAGCAATAATCAGTTGGAACCTTCCAATGCATCCGTTGAAAATCGAGAGATGCTGGCAGAATATGTGGAAAAATGGGCAAAAGAACTGGCGCCGCCTGATAGAAAATAAAGCCAAACAATTAATCACGAAATACGGCTCTGTCTTCGCCATGAGAAACCAAAGTCAAGGAAGAACGGCGATTGTAAAACACCGAATAAATACTGGTGAAGCGAGACCAATAAAGCAGGCGCCCAGAAGTATTCCTCTAGCAAAACGAAATGAAGTAAAGGAGTTAGTCAACGAAATGAAGCGTAGTGGAGTAATCGAACCATCTTCTAGCCCATGGAGGTCGCCTATAGTTTTAGTTAAGAAAAAAGATGGCAGCACCCGATTATGTGTTGATTACAGAAAACTAAACGATATCACCAAGAAGGACAGCTATCCACTACCGAGAATTGACGACACTCTAGATACGCTAGCAGGAACCAAAGTGGTTATTGGCAAGTAGAAATTTGTGACCACGACAAAGAGAAAACTGCCTTTAGCACAGGTAACGGATTATGGCAGTTTAATGTGATGCCCTTTGGACTCTGCAATGCTCCAGCAACATTCGAGCGGTTAATGGAAAATGTGCTTGAAGGACTCCACTGGAAAACTTGCCTAGTGTACCTTGATGACATAATTGTCATGGGAAAAACTTTCGGTGAACACCTGAAGAACTTAGCAGAAGTCTTAATGCGAATATCAGCGGCTGGACTCAAGCTTAGCGCAAAGAAATGTACACTGTTCCAGAGGGAAGTCAAGTATTTAGGGCACCGCGTAACAACAGATGAAGATAAGATTCGGGCTGTAAAAGGTTGGCCGCGTCCGAAAAATCTGCACGAGTTGCGCAGCTTTCTAGGCCTCTGCACATACTACCGACGATTTGTTCCAAACTTTGCCAGTGTGGCTGCAAGTCTACATAAGCTGACTAAGAAGGCGCGACCATTTCATTGGGATGAAGCCCAAGAACAAGCATTCCTAAGGCTCAAAGAGTTATTATGTACGGCACCGATTCTTTGATATTCTGTGGCCGGGGAAAAATTTGTGCTGGATAGCGATGCAAGCGGATACGGAATAGGAGGTGTGCTTTCGCAGGTGATCAATGGAACCGAAAAAGTCATAGGGTATTACAGTCGAGTACTTTCGAAGCCTGAAAGAAACTACTGCGTAAGACGGCGAGAACTCTTGGCGGCGGTAGAATGTGTAAAGCACTACCACAAGTATCTGTATGGTCAGCACTTCCAACTAAGAACCGACCATTCTGCACTCAGGTGGCTGCTGCAATTTAAACAACCAGAAGGGCAGCTAGCTCGTTGGATTGAATCACTTCAAAGCTATGATTTCAGCATCGAGCACAGGAAAGGCATAAAGCATTGCAATGCGGACGCCCTTTCAAGACGCCCCTGCAATTTAGTGTGCAAACATTATTCGAGGGCTGAAGGAAAAGAGTGCATCGTTGATATAAGACTAACGCATATTTAGTCAAGTGTAGCCTGGTCAGCAGCGCAACAAAATTACCCCATACTGTCAACAATTATGTCAAACAAAGCAGAAGACAGGAGGCCTACCCGTGAACAAATATCAGCTGAAAGTCCGCTAATGAAGGCGTATTGGGCCCAGTGGAACAGTCTACGGTTAATTAATCACTGCTTATACCGTATATGGAAAAGTGCGGACGGCAAAACTGAGACAAAGCTAATTGTAGTGCCGTTAAGCAAAATAGACGAAGTGTTAAAAGAGTTCCATGACGATCCCAGTGGTGGTCATCTCGGTGTCACGAAACCCCTAGAGAAGTTTAAACAACGATTCTACTGGGTCGGCTGCCAGCAAGCTGTAAGCGAATGGATAGCAAATTGCGCGCAATGCATCGCAGCAAAAGGACCAGTAAGGAGTAGTAGTGGGCAACTTCAACAATACAACTCAGGTGCCCCATTTGAGCAAATAGCAATGGATGTAGCAGGCTCTTTCCCTGTCAGTGATTCCGGAAACCGTTACGTTCTTGTGGTGATCGACTATTTCAGTAAATGACCTGAGGTATACGCTATACAGAACCAGGAAGCCAGAACGATAATAAGCGCATTTGTGAACAACTGGGTGTGACGGTACGGTGTTCCGATAGAATTACACTCTGACCACGGAAGGAATTTTGAATCTGCTATCTTCAAGGGAATAAGAAAAACAAGAACCACCCCGCTGCATCCGCAATCTGATGGTATGGTCGAAAGATTCAATCAGACTTTAGAGGAATACTTAAGAAAAGTGGTCAGTACTCATCAGAAGGAGTGGGACGAACACATCCCCAAATTTCTGCTGGCATATCGATCGGCTGTTCACGATTCCACCTCCCGGACACCTGTAAAAATTATTTTCGGAACGGAACTTAAATTGCCTGGCGATTTAGAATTTGGTGTTAAGCCCGACGCTAAAGATAAAGACAATGACAACGCCTCCCGGGAACAAGAAGACCTTAACGAGCTTCATGAGTTTGTTCGCAATCGAATTAAAATAATCAGCGATAAGATGAAGGGTCAGCTGGTTCTGCTATTTAACCCGCAACGAAGGAAAGGATTATCTCCCAAACTACAAACGCATTGGGACGGACCCTATAGAGTAATAAAATGGTTGAATGATGTGGTATACTGAATACAGAAAGATCAGAGCCCAAGGTCCAAAATGAAGGCTGTTCATCTAGAACGACTAGCCAACTATGGAAAAGGAATAGCTATGTCTGTTTGAGACGAACAGGCGGCGAACACGCGGCGATGTTACAAGAAATTTCTGGTTGTAGAAATTTCTTCACACGAATTTTGACAGCTGGAAAAATCTAGTGTCGTAATAAACTAGAAATAACTAGAATACCTGACTACTCATATAAATATTGGTATTTGGTGACGCAGTAGTTCAATTGATAAGTAAAATGCAGAGTGTGAAGAACCAAAGTGCGGCTAACGTTTAATCAATCTACATCGTGTAAATAAAGTGTGCTATTAAAGTGCTTTTTTGTAATTTTTAGTGACTGTTATATATAAACAGAGCTATAAATAATTTCAAACAGTGTTTATTATTTGCAATATAGAAAGAACTCTATTTATTTAAAAGGTAAATAATTCAACGATTTTATAAAGGGTAAAATCATAACATTTTATACATATATATATATATATATATATATATATATATATATATATATATGTATACATATGTGCACAGCACATATTGCGGGGACGGGTTTTCGTTCCACAAGTTACTATGAAGACATTTTGTTACTTTGGGGACTGTCTTCAAACTTTTCTTTATTCTACTGTATACACTAAAGAAATTTTACTGGATACCGAGCATTTTATAGGGACTTTTTTGGCTGTATATATAGATTTCTTCAAAGTATGCGCAATGCATACATATATATATATATATATACAAGAAATTTCTATCACTAGAAATTTCTTCACACGAATTTTTACAGCTGGAAAAATCTAGTGTCGTAATAAACTGGAATACTGGTACTCGGTGACGCAGTAGTTCAGTTTATAAAATACAACGCTGGAGTGTTAAGAACTAAAGTGTGGCTAACGTTTAGTTTTACATCTTGCGATTAAGGTGTGCTATTAAAGTGTTTTTCTGTAATTTTTAGTGCTATAAATAAATAGAGCTATAAAAAATTTCAAACAGTGTTTATTATTTGCAATATAGAAAGAACTCGATTTATTTAAAAGGTAAATAAATCAACAATTTTATAAAGGGTAAAATCGTAACAATATATATACATATTGTTGTTACCACTGCTTGTGAATTCATATTTTGAGGATTATAAGTAACGTTCAATTTATTTTTTTTAAAGGGAATTAATAAGATTATGTTACACAGTATATCGTTTCTTATTTTGTAGATATCCAGAATTAACTTTGATCGTTACAAGTATCAAATACATGAAAAATTAGAAGGGTTGCCAGATTATGATATGACAACTCTCGCACTCTTATTACTCACTAATATAGAAAGGTATTGAAATTCAAAATTGACAATACTGATATGTATCTTAATTCCAGAAAATTCATTCCCAACATACCAAATGACTTGAAAAACATATTATTATAAGCTTACAAACACAAGCTATCGTAACAAGTGTAGAAAAATCAAAACGGAACCCTCGTGAAAACATTATGTGTGTATGATTACTATAAGCTTATTCTTGCAATTGTAGAATAAGCTTACAAAAATAATATTGATTTAACTTGCGTATATAAAAGCTTATTTGACTCAATATATATATAAGCTTGTTTACATAATTGTAGAATAAGCTTCACATATAATATATTATTAAATGTTGAAAAAGAGAAATCATAATTATTTTCTTTAATTTAATTTATTTTTTATTTTAATTTTAAATTATAATAACTCATTTAATATATAAAAAATAATAATTCATTTTAAATATAAATAATAATAATTAATTTTAACCATAAATAAAAATTATTATAAAAATAATTAAATTTAATATGCAATTACACGTTCACTTTATAAAATTTACAATTAAATGTACACGCGAAATACGTTTGACAAATTGTATGTATAGAACAAAGACAACAAGACAAGAATGTATTGAAAAATATTTCTATTTCAATCGTCATATTGCGTTGTTCAATATGTGTATGTTGTTTATAGGCATACTTTAGAAACAGTTATGTATAATAATCTTTTCTCAACTGCTTGTGAATTCATATTTTAAAAACATAATAAACAAAATCAAGAAAAGCTTAAAACACACTATTTATATAAGCTTATTCTCAAATTGTATTGCAGTTTGATTGTTATATGGTATATTGGGTTACGTTTAATTATACAAATATACAAGGTTCATTACATTAAAGCTAGATTTACACGATTGAAATCATTTTGAAGTTTTATCAAAATTTTGAAAATTTATTTTGATGTTCTATTTACACGTTTCAAAAATTTGATCAAAATATTCTTTCAATATATTGTTACAAGAAATTTCCACAACTAGAAATTTCTTCGCACGAATTTTGACAGCTGGACAAATCTAGTGTCGTAATAAACTGGAAAGAACTAGAATACCTGACTACTCATACAAATACGGGTATTTATTGACGCAGTAGTTCAGTTCATAAGTAAAACGCAAAGTGTGAAGAACTAAAGTGTGGCTAACGTTTAGTCTATCTGCATCGTGTAAATAAAGTGTGCTATTAAAGTGTTTTTCTGTAATTTTTTAAAGTGTTTTTCTGTAATTTTTAGTGACTGTTATAAATAGAGCTATAAATAATTTCAAACAGTGTTTATTATTTGCAATATAAAAAGAGCTCGATTTATTTAAAAGGTAAACAAATCAACGATTTTATAAAGGGTAAAATCGTAACAATTGGTGTCAGAAGTGGGATTGCAAAATAATAAGCAGTCATGAAATGGGAGGAGCTTAAAGTGGAGCAACTCAAGAAGGAATTGAGTAAGTTGGAGCTACCGACAGCAGGTAATAAGGCAGAATTACAAAAGCGGCTGATAGAGGAATTCGAGCGGCGTAAGATTGACATAGCGACTTACGAATTTGACGAAAAAGAAGCAATGGAGGTTAGTACCCGTAAAACAGAAGGTAATATGGAGTTAAGCGCAATGTTGGCTGCTATGATGGAAAAGATGGAAAAAAATGAGAAACTTCAAGCAACATCTAGAGCCGACAACGACAAACTTTTAACCAAGATGGAGACGAACGAGAAATGAAGATGGAAGAAAAGTTTCAAGAAACTTCTAGAGAAATTGCCGAGGTTTCCAAAAGAGTGACCGACTTAGAGAATGACGTCGAGAAAAAACTGCAAGATCTGGAAAGTAAAATAAATATTTCTCAATGTCAAGAGGGCACAGTACGAATTATTCAGGAAAGTTCTGGTAGAGCAAAGGCCCCCACTTTTGACGGCAGCGTACCGTTTAATGTTTTTAAGTTCCATTTCGAGACAGTTGCCGCCAGAAATATGTGGAACATCGAAGCTATAGAGATAATTCTGGCCTTAAAAGGAAACGCTGCAGAAATTCTAGAAAGTGTGCCAACCACCTGCAGAAATAATTATGACGACATAATGGTGACTGCGAAGGTGATTTCCAAGCCACAAATACTTAAGGTGCGTAACCTCGAAGTGACTGCAGAAAAAGAGGCAGATATGAGCACGAAGTTAACAGAGGCAGTTAAGGAGGCAGTTATAAAGGTATTAGGTGAAAAGCGAAGCAAACTGAAGGACAAATACTACAACTGCGGTAAAATGGATCACTTTCAGCGAAACTGCAAAGCACCAAGGAAGAGCCCTCGGTCCGATCAGCAACCACCTAAAGAGTCACCGTTAAACTAAAAAGAGCTAGCACTACGGGGCATGAGCTAGCTCCCACAACCGATGGCCCCACAATCTCCATATCAGTAGCACAGCAGGGGAAAAGCAATCTTACTGCTTATGGGTGCATCAACGGACAAAAGCACATTTTAACCATAGATACAGGAGCATCACAGTTCATCATCAGGCCCGGTATAATTAGAAAGCCAGTGGAACCATTGCACGGGGTAAGTTTGCGAACAGCTACTGGAAAGCAGGCTTCTGTCTATGGTAAGGTAAATGTGAAACTAAAAATTGCCAACATAAGCGTTATTTTTGCCGATATTGTGGACGAAGTAATTATTGGTGCAGATTTTATGATTTGTCACGGCATTAACCTGCATATGGGGCAAAAAGTTTTGATTTGGCAGAATGTTGAAATACCCCTTTGTGATGGATATTAGCGCGAGGAACAGGTAAGTTACCATCAGCGACCAAAAACTACCAGCACGGGCAGAAACTTTAGTATGGGTGCGTATGGAGGGAGATTGTGAGGACAGCAGCTTGTGGGTGGTAGAACCATCAGAAATGAAAAGTGACCTTATAACAGCGAAAGCCCTCGTAAAAACCAGCAAAGACAAAAGAGTTAATGTAAGAATACTGAACCCATCAAATTCTGAAAAAGTTGTCCGAGCGAACTCTGAAATAGCCAAATGTACTGCGCCAGAAGCAATAATCAGTTGCGAAAAGAACTTGGAACCTTCTAGTGCGTCCGTTTAAGATCGAGAGATGCTGGCAGAATATGTGGAAAAATGGCAAAAGAACTGGCGCCGCCTGATAGAAATAAAGCCAAACAGCTAATCAGGAAATACGGCTCTGTCTTCGCCATGAGAAACCAAAGTCAAGGAAGAACGGCGATTGTAAAACACCGAATAAATACTGGTGAAGCGAGACCAATAAAGTAGGCGCCCAGAAGTATTCCTCTAGCAAAACGAAATGAAGTAAAGGAGTTAGTCAACGAAATGAAGCGTAGTGGAGTTATCGAACCATCTTCTAGCCCATGGAGCTCGGCTATAATTTAAGTTAAGAAAAAAGATGGCAGCACCCGATTCTGTGTTGATTACAGAAAACTAAACGATATCACCAAGAAGGACAGCTATCCACTACCGAGAATTGACGACACTCTAGACACGCTAGCAGGAACCAAATGGTTCTCCACTTTGGACTTGCAAAGTGGTTATTGGCAAGTAGAAATTTGTGACCAAGACAGGAGAAAACTGCCTTTAGCACAGGTGACGGATTATGGCAGTTTAATGTGATGCCCTTTGGACTCTGCAATGCGCCAGCAACATTCCAGCGGTTAATGGAAAATATGCTGAAAGGTATCCACTGGAAAACATGCCTAGTGTACCTTGATGACATAATTGTCATGGGAAAAACTTCGATGAACACCTGAAGAACTCCGCAGAAGTTAGCGGAAAGAAGCTTAGCGCAAAGAAATGTACACTGTTCCAGAGGGAAGTCAAGTATTTGGGGCACCGCGTAACTGTAGAGGGTATATCAACCGATGAAGATAAGATTCGGGCTGTAAAAGATTGGCCTCGTCCGAAAAATCTGCACGAGTTGCGCAGTTTTCTAGGTCTCTGCACATACTACTGACGATGTGTACCAAATTTTGCCAGTGTGGCTGCGAGTTTACATGAGCTGACCAAGAAGGCTCTTGAGCTTCATTGGGGTGAAGCTCAAGAACAAGCATTCCTAAGGCTCAAGGAGTTATTATGTACGGCACCGATTCTTGGATATCCTGTGACCGGGGAAAAATTTGTGCTGGATAGCGATGCAAGCGGATACAGAATAGGAGGTGTGCTTTCGCAGGTTATCAATGGAACCGAAAAAGTCATAGGCTATTACAGTCGAAGCCTGAAAGAAACTACTGCGTACAGCGACGGGTACTCTTGGCGGCGGTAGAATGTGTAAAGCACTACCACAAGTATCTGTACGGTCAGCACTTTCAACTAAGAACCGACCATTCTGCATTCAGGTGGCTGCTGCAATTTAAACAACCAGAAGGGCAGCTAGCTCGTTGGATTGAACGACTTTAAAGATATGATTTCAGCATCAAGCACAGGAAAGGCATAAAGCATTGCAATGCGGACGCCCTTTCAAGACGCCCTGCAGTTTAGAGTGCAAACATTGTTCGAGGGCTGAAGGAAAAGAGTGCATCGTTGACATAGGACTAACGCATATTGAGTCAAGTGAAGCCTGGTCGGCGGCGCAACAAAATGACCCCATACTGTCAAAAATTATGTCAGCCAAAGCAGAGGACAGGAGGCCTTCCCGTGAACAAATATCAGCTGAAAGTCCGCTAATGAAGGCGTATTGGGCCCAGTGGAACAGTCTACGGGTAATTAATCACTGCTACGGTATAAGCATGGGAAAGTGCGGACGGCAAAACTGAGACAAAACTAATTGTGGTGCCGTCAAGCAAAATAGACGAAGTATTAAAAGAGTTCCATGACGGTCCCAGTGGTGGTCATCTCGGTGTCACGAAAACCCTAGAGATGTTAAAACAACGATTCTACTGGGTCGGCTGCCAGCAAGCTGTAAGCGACTGTATAGCAAATTGCGCGCAATGCATCGCAGCTAAAGGACCAGTAAGGAGAAGTCGTGGGCAACTTCAACAATACAACTCGGGTGCCCCATTTGAGCGGATAGCAATGGATGTAGCAGGCCCTTTTCCTGTCAGTGATTCCGGAAACCGTTACGCTCTTGTGGTGATCGACTATTTCCGTAAATGGCCTGAGGTATATACCGAACCAGGAAGCCAGAACGATAATAAGCGCATTTTAGAATTACACTCTGACCAGGGAAGGAAATTTGAATCTATTCAAGGAAATGTGTGAGTTCTATGGAATAAGAAAGACAAGAACCACCCCGCTGCATCCACAATCTGATGGTATGGTCGAAAGATTCAATCGCACTTTAGAGGAATACTTAAGAAAAGTGGTCAGTGCACATCAGAAGGACTGGGACGAACACATCCCTAAATTTCTGCTGGCATACAGATCAGCTGTTCATGATTCCACCTCCCGGACGCCTGCAAAAGTTATTTTCGGAACGGAACTTAAATTGCCTGGCGATTTAGAATTTGGTGTTAAGCCCGCCGCTATAGATAAAGACAACACTTCCCAGGAACAAGAAGACCTTAACGAGCTTCATGAGTTTGTACGCAATAGAATTAAAATAGTCAGCGATAAGATGAAGGCGATGTATGATAGGGCAGCAAATTCCGAAGGATTTAATGATGAGGGTCAGCTGGTTCTGCTATTTAAGCCGCAACGGAAAAAAGGACTATCTCCCAAATTACAAACGCATTGGGACGGCCCTTATAGAGTAATTAAAAGGTTGATTGATGTGGTATACAGAATACAGAAAGATCAGAGCCCAAGGTCCAAAAATGAAGGTTGTTCATCTAGAACGACTAGCCAACTATGGAAAAGGAATAGCTATGTCTGTTCGAGACGAACAGGCTTAAGTGGGCGGCAGTGTTACAAGAAATTTCCACAACTAGAAATTTCTTCACACGAATTTTGACAGCTGGACAAATCTAGTGTCGTAATAAACTGGAAAAAACTAGAATACCTGACTACTCATATAAATATTGGTATTTATTGACGCAGTAGTTCAGTTCATAAGTAAAACGCAAAGTTTGAAGGACTAAAGTGTGGCTAACGTTTAGTCTATCTGCATCGTGTAAATAAAGTGTGCTATTAAAGTGCTTTTCTGTAATTTTTAGTGACTGTTATAAATAAATAGAGCTATAAATAATTTCAAACAGTGTTTATTATTTGCAATATAGAAAGAACTCGATTTATTTAAAAGGTAAATAAATCAATGATTTTATAAAGGGTAAAATCGTAACAATATTTCAATATCTTTTGATAATAATTTGATCAAAATTTGTTGAAGCTAATTTACACTATTGGTAAACTTTTTATATTGAAAATATTGACTTTGATCAGCTGTTTTGCTTCTTCTGTGAAATAAATAATTATTATAAAAAAAAATTATTTATTAAAAAAAAATAAAATTACCTGCTTAATATCGTCACCCCATCAATAGAAAAGGCCAATACTAATATGCGAGAATCTATATGCCCCGGAGAACGCCTGGTAATTACTTTGAGATTTTTAGCGACTGGGGACAGTTACGCAAGTCTGATGTTCTTGTTTAAAAGATCAAGATGATCGATATGCAATATTGTGCCTAAAGTCTGCGTTGCATTATATAAAGTATTAAAAGATGAATTTTTAAAGGTAAAACCTAATTTATTAAATAAAAAAACATATCAAAAATAATATCTATTGGTACAGATGCCAGCAACAGAGGAGGAATGGGAGAGTATTTTCCAAAGTATAAATAAAACGTGGAATTTTCCCAATTCAATCGGGACATTAGATGGAAAACACATCGATATTATAGCACCAGCACACTGTGGAAGCGCATATTTCAATTATAAAAAGAAAAAACAGCATTGTTTTGATGGCGCTTGTGGACGCGAACTACAATTTTGTTTACATCGACTTTGGTGCAAAGGGTAGAGTCCGATGGCGGAGTATTCAGTAGATGTTCGCTATCGAATGGATTATATAATAACACGTTGAATTTGCCGCAACCGAAACCACTGCCCTTAAATTCCAATATTATAAAACCATATAGTTTTCGGAATTAAAACACGAAGGAAAGAATTTTCAATTACAGGTTGTCCAGATTTAGACGTGTTAAAACGTGTTTGGATTAATATCAGCCCGATTTCGCGTTGTCAGAAAAACAATGGAACTTTCCCCACCAAATGTTGTCAAAGTTGTTCTCGCAGTACATGCATTACACAATTTTTGGAATAAACGCAAGTGTGGTACCTATGCACAAACAAGAGACTACGACCAAGTGAATGCGGATGGATCTATAACGGATGGACGACGGCGTGAAGAAGTGCGGACAGAGAATATTTTGTATTCGATAGAACCACTGTGCAATCAAGGTCGTCAAAGCGAAACATTCAAGCTCATTTGCAAGTATTCACGGAATATTTTTTAAATGAAGGAGAAGTTCCATGGCAATACAAGCATATTTATTAAAAATTAATTAAAAACCCAATAAATCGAAATAAAAAGTTCAATTCATTTATTTGGCAACTTAAAATCACATTCTGTTTCTATATAAAAATAAAATTAAAATATTAAAAAGAAATCACATATAAAATATTAAAATAAAAATAAAAAAAATTAAAACAAAGTTAATTGTTTTGCTGTGCTTCAAATGAGTCGATGACATTATTAATTAGAGTTCTCAGTCTGAAAATATAAGTTCGTATCAAATATTATTTGAGTACTATGCATTTCAAACTCACCTGCGAGCATTTGACTCAGAATATGCAGAAAGCTGCTGCCCAATACTCTTCATAGCCCTTTTGCCAACTTATGTCTTTTTTTCCTTGTGACACATTCTGAGATTGGAATTGGCCAAGTTTTTCGTAAACTTCTGAACGCTGACTGTCGATTTCATTTACTTCTTGCACTTTTCTATGCTTTGTAGGAGTACTTTTTTCGAGGGCAGCACTTGCAAGTAAACATTGAGCTTTCGAATTATGAAACTGCCCTTCAACATCATCCCAATCCTCAAAAGCGTAATTAGTTAAGGTCTCGAAGTTTGATTCTGTACCTCCTCTCCTCCTCTAAAAAGTGTAGAGCTGCAAAATATTCATATTTTGATACATAAGTAGCGCCACTTTGTCCACTTTTGGAGGTATTTATTTTTTTGTGCCCCGCCTTCAATATTTAATACTTTTAAATGTGATCAAAACATCAAAAAAAACAATTTACATCATAGCGTAATCACATAGAGTTAAATTCTGCTTTGCAGTCGGCTATGCAATGATTCGTTGCAGCAGCAATTTCTGACCAGCACTTCTCCTTTTCATTTCGGTTTCTGTACCCATCAATTTTAAAATTCGAAATCGGTTCGAATACTTCAACCATTTCTTTGAACAGTCTCAGTTCATCTCCTGTCCACTTTTTCTGTTGCTTGCGATTGTTGCGCAAATTATCATTTATGGTATCACTTTTAAAAATATTGATATTTTATTCCATTACATTGCCACTTGCCGCAACAAACATATGTAAATAAAAACAGCTGCTATGTATTGAATCAAAAGAATGAAGATGCTGTCAAATTATTTATAGTTATCAATATTGCCAGATGCGATTTTGATGCTTATTTACACGGCATCAATAAAATCTTCAAAAGTTTTGTTCAAAAAATTTTGATCAATTAATTTTGAAGAAATTTTGCTGTTTACACGAGTTTGAAGCATTTTGAAGAGCAATTTTGAAGAAAATTTCAATCGTGTAAATCTAGCTTAACATTTGAAGCATGTATTGAAGAATTAATCAATCAGAATTCGTGTTGACGCTCTTGTTTGTCGTTGAGGTATAAGTTGACTTGCAGAAGCATCTGGCTGATTTGGTGAAGAAAATTGTTGACTTGAGGACGGTTGTGAATTAAGTAAAAGTTGTTGTGAATGTGAAGTAGAATGTTGTTGTGTATTTTGATCAGTTGAGTTTTCGGGTAGTACCACTACGTCTTCTATATTCGCTCCATCTTGAATGCTTTCCTCTACAGGATTAGCAGGAAGTTGCTCATCTGAAGTATCAGGAACTGTAGGCCGCACATTTGTAGAATGCAGTTGGTTAATTTGTCTCTTAAAAGCGAACCCGTTGTCTAGCGTCACGATGTAGTGAAGATTTCCAAGCTTTTTGGTGATTCTAACAAGTTTCCAAATTGCTTTGCTGTTTGCGTTGTAAAGAGCCTTAACTCTCTCCGCCTCGGCTAATTGTCTTGCCATATAAGTTGGAAATTGAGTCATGTTAAATTTTACAGGTTTAAAGGCGTCCAATCGTATACGAATCTGCTTCCCTAAGTATTGTTCTGATGGCGTTTTGTTACTTTTGAGAGGAGGCCACACCTTAATCTTAAAAGTATTTATTGAACTTTGTCCTGAATTGACATTGCTTTTTTCCATTGTAGTTAATTTGTGTTTTAGAGTTTGCACGTTTTTTTCTGCCAACCCGTTTGTAGCCGGGTGACCCGGTGCTATGAACTTTTGAAAAATTCCCCTATATTTGCTGAATGTTCTGAATTCCTCGCTTGTGAATATCTCTGCAGTATCTGAGACCAATAAGTTTGGAAACCCATTCCTTGAAAAAATAGTTTTTAAAATTTCTATTGTTGAAATTGATGATGGTGCAGATTTAACGATTCCAAATTCAGTCCATTTCGATTTTGCATCTATTACCACTAGGAAATAATGTCTTTGAAAAGGACCAGAATAGTCAATGTTGCAATTTTCATCCGACTCCTCCCATGGATGTAGTTCGGCTTTTGCTGGGGAACTTCGGAACGCTGCACATGACTGACACGAACGTACTAAATTATAATGTAATTATCGATCGATTTCAAATAAAAATAACGACATGCTAGCTGCTTCATTTTAGTGATACCAAGGTGTGTTAAATGAAGTTCTTGTAAAACACATGGTTGAAGTCTTGTCGGAATTACGACTCTTTGGCCACGAAATAAAACATCACCATCTATTGTATATTCAGATTCGATTTCATCACGTTTACTAACAAGTTTGTTTTTGTTATTATGAAGTTTTCGTATGATTTGTAATAATTCTTTATTCTTGCAGGTTTCCTCCCGGAGTGATTTAAAATTTATTTTTAAGTTACTAACTGGATGTATGCTTGCATTGCATAATAGGTGTACTTCCTGACCGAATTTACCGTGTTCCGTTGCACCGTACTAGGCGTTGTATTCTGCATACTTTGTGCCATTTGTTGCATTTGCGTTAACATTGTTTTTTTGTTGCTGCATGATTTGGCTAAATTGTTTAGCATTCATGACGTAACAATTCTATTTTCCTTTTGCTTCTCGCACTTGAAATGGTTTTCTTGGTAATTTATTTATCAACCAATATACGTTTATCCTCGTCACCAATTTTTTGCACCGTACTAGGCATTGTATTCTGCATACTTCGTACCATTTGTTGCATGTGCGTTAACATTGTTTGTTGTTGCTGCATGAATTGGCTAAATTGCTTAGCATCCATGACGTAACAATTATATTTTCCTTTTGCCTCTCGCACTTGAAATACTTTTCCTGGTAATTTATTTATCAATCAATATACATCCCATCCTCGTCGCTTGTTGTAACCACGGTAAATAAAAGGAATACGTTGAAGATTATTAAATAACTTTCAATTTATTTATTTTAAAAGGGAATTAATAAGATGATGATGATGTTGCCAGATTATGATATAACATATATATATATATATATATATATATATATATATATATATATATATATATATATATATATATATATATATAATAATAGGGCCAAGTGTTCCGTTGCTTGATTCCTAAAGTTCGGCGTAGTAATTATTACTAAATCGAAATTTAGGAGACAGGCAGCAAGAACACATGGGGTCCTTGAAGCGTATACACAGCACATCGATCGATTATGCCTTAGCCTATCAGGACTCCAATGACCGTCAATGCGTGGAGTTTAAGCGAGACTTATCCAGATTCAGACGTGGTTCCTTGTGATGAACGACACGGAGTCTCATCTGCGGCTGGATAATCCATGCTTCAATCCACATCCTGCTCGAGGTGGCTCTGCTTTTACAGAACATGGCGGATCTAGAGCGGACACTCGATAGAAACCCGTAATACCAGGTGTTATCTGTACCGTGACTATGGGAAGAATAGCACTACGTTAGTGTGTTTTTGAACGGTGGCCTCCAGGGCGTGGCGTACCCTGGTTGTATCAGCTCACTGGTAGCACAGGGCTCTGCTACTATGTGTTCTGTTTTTCTTACCTTTTAAGATGGACTTGAATAATCTAACAAATAAAGAGCAAGAGAAGACCGATGTAGGTCTCACCTTAGGTGGCAAAGAGGTTTTAAACCTAAAAGGCACAGAGGAAGCAATAGTTTCGGCTGAGCAGACATTGGGCGCTCTGGAACCCAATGTTGCCGAACCCATGGATGTTAGTAGTTTAACTCAGGACCCTCCGGGCCCTATTTCGGACACAACTACGAAATTCCCAACGGACGAGGAGGATGAGCTGTTAAGCTCCCAGCCTGTAAGTGCCGTCACAGTCCCAGGCGATCGGTCGAAACCGAAGACTGAGCGCGTGAAGCTCTGCGGGGCGGCTCGCAAACGCTTGCGGACGTACCTGGCTGAAGGTATTGACCTAGAGTTTGCGCGGCGGCTTTGTCAGTTGCCTATGCGCGAGGTCCGTAAGGAGGTCAAAGAGCTCACAGGTAGCAGGAAAAGGGTGCACTCAGATGGCTCAACACCACCTGACACTAGACATCCCGCAAAGCGGACAGCTGATATGGCTGTAGGCGCTATACTGCCGCAACCATCCTTGCCAGTTCCGGCCAATCAGCGAAAACAAGAGGTATCCTACAAGGATGCAGTTGCCACCGTGAAGATTGGTGTTATTCCACCTGATTTCCTGGCAACTAGATGGACGGATGAGCAGCTCTACTCCATCCAAAGAGCTGTGCTGCACAAAATAGCGGAGCTGAGTAAGAGAACAATTAAGCCCAGTTTCTCGAGTTGCTCCTTTAAGCCAGGTGGCTCAGTTTTGTTTGTTACGGCAAGGACAAGGCGCAGTGGCTGGAGACTCATGTCCCCACTCTAAAGCCATGGAGCGACGCTGTGTTGAAGGTGGTTGCGCAGGAAAAAGTGTCGAAGGCCCAAGTGTTCGTGGGTTATTTTCCCGAGAAGGAGGATACGTCTAATGATTTAATTCTTAGATTAGTTGAGGGCCAGAACTGCGAGCTTTCGGTTGGGTATTGGAAGGTGTTGAATAGGGTTATCAAGGGTGGCATAGTTAAGCTCACCCTGTCTATTGACCCTATCTCAGCTGACATACTCAAGCGAAAGGATCACAGGGTGAATTTTAGGCTTGGGTCGGGCGTGACATATCCAAGCAGGCAAAGGCAAGCATTTCTGCAGCCACGGCCAAATCCGACACACGAGTTGTTACTAGCTCACATACGTCGGATGATAAACCGTGCTGTTCGAAGGACCTTGCTATGCCTAGTTCTACTGAGCCCACAACTAAAAAATGGGTCGATTTTAAGGCTTCCGAAAGGCGGAAAAAGAGTGAGAGGCACTCGGCAGGAGAAGCTAAATTCAAATCGTGGCAGAAAGGTGGCAAAACGTGCTGCCAAACGCAAATAATGGCTGCCAAGAAAGCTGGAGCACCAAAGCACCTCAGGTGCTTACAAGTGAACCTTCACCATGCAAAGGCGGCATCGGACATCGCCAGCAGAAGGTTCACAACAGATGTCCTGGATGTAATGTTCATCCAGGAGCCTTGGGTGCACAATGGAGCCATAAAAGGGCTCAATGCAAGTCAAGGTAAGCTGATCTATAATTCTCAATTAACTAGGCCCAGAGTGGCCATCTTTGTGAGAAATAGTCTAACCTTTCTTCCAATTTCAGAATTTGTCTTGGGAGATTTGGTAGCAATCTCCGCAATGTTACCCTCCCTTTCCGGGGTACATGAGGTAGTACTCGCCTCCGCGTACTTGCCTGGCGACGTAGAAGCGGCACCAACAGCTGAGGTCTCGGCCTTGGTTGAATATTGCCGAAAGAGGTTAGTGAGCTGGATCCTAGCTTGCAACACCAACGCACATCACACGGTATGGGGGAGTAAAGATGTCAACAAACGTGGTGAGTACCTGCTAGAATTTATATGTAGAAATAATATAAACATAGCGAACAGGGGTGACGTACCGACTTTTAGGAATGCAATTAGGTCAGAGGTCTTGGATCTCACTCTTACGAGCTCCAATTTGTCTTTTGCCATCTCTAACTGGCATGTCTCCAATGAACTATCAATGTCTGACCATCAACATCTGGTCTTTGATGTTATCGGTTCATTGGATTCTAATCAGGTTTATCGTAATCCTAGACGTACGACGTACGTCATCACTTGAAGAGCGATACCAACTTTTCCAAGGGGTTAATTCTGAGCTCATGGGAAATTTGAGGATTTAGCTTCTGCTTACGCTGCGAGCTGTCCACAAAGGACCAGGAGGACGAAAAGGGATGTTCCATGGTGGAACAATGGTTTCGAGGAGCTCAGAAGTAAAGCCAGAAAGCTCTTTAATAATGCCAAGCGAACAGGTGACTGGATCACCTATAAGGCTGCACTCACTGCATTCAACAGGGAACTACGCAGATCCAAAAGGTCCACGTGGCGCAGTTATTGTGAGAGGATCTCGAATCTTCCAGAAGCTGTGCGACTTTAAAAGGCCCTATCACGGGATCATACGAATGGTATCTGTACTTTGAGGAGACCAGATGGTTCCTACACTGAATCTCTCGTCGAAACCTGCAAACTCCTGCTAGATACGCACTTCCCGGGATGCGTAATCTCCGGCGGGTCGGATGCCACTTGGGGAATCCCAAACCTGACGGGGAGGAATGTACGAGGTCTATCTTTCAGGAGAACAGGGTAAGGTGGGCGGTGAATGAGTTTTCTCCATACAAATCTCCAGGTCCGAACGGGGTCTATCCATGCCTTTTGCAGCAGGGGTTGTACGCAATTATCCCAAGGCTGGTTAGGATATTTAGATCCAGTCTGCAATTTGGTCATGTACCATCACCGTGTAGAGAGGTGAAAGTGGTCTTCATACCAAAGGCAGGGAGAAAATACGAACAGTTGCCTAAATCATATAGACCAATTGGCCTCAGCTCGTTTCTCCTTAAGACTATGGAGAAAGTCTTGGATCGCTATATTAGGGACACTTACCTCGCACGGCGACCGATACACGGTCTTCAGTTCGCGTATCAGCGGGGAAAGTCTACCGAAACAGCTGTTTATCACGTTGTCGATATGGTTGAGAGGGCACTAGGGGCAAAGCACATTGCCTTTTGTGCCTTTATAGATATACAAGGCGCCTTTGATAGCACGTCCTACGGTGCGATTAAAGGGGCCATGCTGCGTAAGGGTATCTCTCCAATCATAGTGGATTGGACTCTAGAGATGCTAAGGTCCAGGGTCTGAACTCAGGACTGTGAATGCGACCAGAGGATGTCCTCAGGGAGGTGTTTTATCGCCATTATTATGGACACTGGTCATAGATGAGTTGCTCGAGGGTCTAAACGACCAGGGTTCAAGACCTACGGCTACGCAGATGATCTTGTCATATCCGTCGTTGGATGGGATGACAGGACGATCTCAAAGCGCATGCAAGAGGCTCTGAACTTTACTCTTTCATGGTGCCAGGGAAGGGGCTTATCCATCAACCCGTCGAAGACGATACTGGTACCATTTACAAACAGAAGGAAGGTTAATCTATCAAGGCCCGTTGTGGGGGGCATGGTGATAGATTACTCTGATAAGGTTAGGTACTTGGGGGTTACTCTTGACAAATCTCTAACCTGGAATGATCATATTGACTCGCTATCCAAAAAGGCCACCAGAGCCCTTTATGCCTGCCAAAGGCTCTTTGGGAGGACATTGGGTCTGAGTCCGCGGATGGTGTATTGGTCATTCATTACTATTGTCAAACCTATGATCACCTATGCGGCCATCGCATGGTGGCCTAAGGTCGAGCAGTCGAAAACGATGAATGCGATAAGAGGATCTACCGTCTGGCGTGCATTGGTATAACGGGCACCAGCGGGACGTGTCCTACGGATGCCATCGGGGCCATGCTGGGAATTCCTCCATTGCATATCTCTGTAATCGAGGCGGCCGTCATGGACTCAACTAGACTTAGGGAATTCGGTAGCATGAGAAGCGGCGACCTAAGGGGTCACATGAGGATCGCCAAGGTTCTTATGGACGACCCAATCAGAAAGGTCACGGATAAGATGCTGCCGGAACAGATTTTGGTCAGGTATTTTGACGCTATGTCTTTTGATATGAGCATGTGGACCAACCGGACTTGGTAATCGAAGTTGGGGCCCAGTTATGGTTCACAGATGGCTCGAAACAGCTGAATAAGGATACGGGTGCGGGGGTTTTAGGACCCGGTTTCCAGCGCGCCCTTCCCATGGGCAAATATCCCTCCATTTTTCAGGCGGAAATCTACGACATATGTGTGTGTGTGGAGGAATGCCTACGGAGGCGTGTGGTCAGATCTCGTATCTATATTCTCTCTGACAGTCAGGCGGCACTCAGGTCTCTTATGTCATCTAAACTTGTCATGGAATGTATTACGGCACTCAACCGACTCGGTAGGAGCAACTCCCTTACCCTGAACCTTTCTGCGGGGTGCCCGTGGGCTATATTCGGGAGAAGCTCAGGTTGTGGAGAGAGTCGAGATTTTACGATTATTGGCAAACATCTCCTGGCCAACGACAGGCTAAGAGATTTATATCTATGCCCTTAGTCGAAGGGACCTAAGGACCCTAACTGGATACTTTACTGGGCATTGCGATCTTAGGTACCATAGGCACAAGAAGGGTCAATCGGACACTGAGCTGTGCAGGTTTTGCGGTTTGGAATCGGAGACGTCAGAGCATGTCCTCTGCGATTGTCCTGGGCTTTGTGTCAGGAGGATCAAGTTTTTGGGTGACATTTGGAACACTTCACCCGGCAAGGTTCTTGGTTTCATCAATAGCTTGAACCTTTAGGGTGATTCTGGGCAGCAGAAAAGACCTACTGTGGTCGCGATGCGTAGTGCCATTTGAAATAATAATAAATAATAATATATATATATATATATATATATATATATATATATGTGTGCACAGCACATGTTCCGGGGACGGGTTTTCGTTCCACAAGTTACTATGAAGACATTTTGTTACTGTGGGGACTGTCCTTAAACTTTTTGTTATTCTACTGTTTACACTGAGGACATTTTACTGGATTCAGCGCATATTATAGGGACTTTTTTGGCTGTGTATACAGATGTCTTCAAAGTATGCATAATGAATATATATATATATATATATATATATATTCATTTAATTTAAATTTTTTTAATCATAGTCCCGCTTTTTTTAAAAACAACTTTAAATTAAAAACTTGTTATTATCTATTTTGCTATTATAGTCAGAATTAAAGCCAGTTTTAAGTTGAACCGGCTTTAAATGGGTTTCACATCAAATGTATCAAATGCCCGCATACATTTTGTACTAAAAAAGAAGCAGGTGGCAACATTGATGAGCTGATTTTATATTTGCCGAAAAAAATGAAGTGTGTAAATAATAGATTTGCAATTGCAAAATGTAAAAAGAAAAAAACTTTATAAAAAAGGATTAAAAAGTGTATTTTTATTAATAAAAATGTATTAACTTAATAAATGTTATGCAAAATATCGTGTTTATTGATTAAACTTTTTTTTTTTTCAAAAAAATTTTCTTGGCGGAAAACAGCTTTTGTGTGTTGTTTAATTGGATAGAGTCAACTTCAGCTAGTTTTAATTTTAAAGCAGACTTTAGCGATTAAAGTATACTTTTACTTGTCTATAGTATGCCTAAAGTATACTTTTAAGAAAAGTCGGCTTTAGAACTCTTAAAGTATACTTTATTTTTACTATGATATATATTAATATTTTTTTAATATAATATTTTTTATTTTTTTTATTTATTTAGTAGTATTTCAAATACTTTCAATGTATCTTACAAATACGTTTCATAAAATGTGTATATATATATATATATATATTCTAAATGCTCTGTTGCGTATTATTTCTTACAAAGTTTATTACATTCCTTTTAAAAACATTAACATTTCTTTAATTTTTTACAAAATTTGGTAACATATTGTATAACTGAAGTCCTTTAAAAAATAATGATTTTTGCATTGTATTTGTTGTTGCCCTCATCAGTCTAAAGTTATCCATATTTCTAAGGCCGTAAGGTTGAATGTCTCCAACATAAGTTAATTGTTCTGTTAGATATTCTGGTGCATTTCCCATTTTCAGTTTTTGTATAAAATTTATTGTATTAAATTCCAATCGATGTTGGATGTTTAGCCATTTTAATGCATTTAGCATGTGTTGTATTGGTGTATATCTGTTGTATTTTAAAATTGAGCGCATTGCTTTATTCTGCAGTTTTTGGAGTCTATCTATTTGTGTTTTATTGCAGCATGTATATAAAATTGTTGGTCCAAACTCAAAATGTGGTTTTATCATTGTGTTATAAATGTTTATTGCTGTTATTATTGAAACTTTGCTTCTTATTCTTTTAAAAAATCCGATCTTTTTACCAATTTTTTGCATATAAATTCAATATGTTTTTTTAGTTTTAATTCTTTATCTATTATAAATCCCAAATACTTTATATTATCAACTTTTTCCATTATTTTATTATTTATTTTCAATATTGATTCACTATTCATGTTAATTTCCATCAATTTCGTTTTATTTTCATTAAGTTTTAGTTTATTAATTTTTAACCAATTATTTATCGTTGCCATGTATCCGTTTCCGTAAAAATTAAAGTATAATCTGCATATAATACAATTTCACATTATTTTATTATATTTGGCATATCATTTATGTAAATAATAAATAATAATGCCCCTAGGATCGAACCCTGTGGAACTTTAAAATCATTACTTATTGGGTTAGATTTAACACCATTCACTTTTGTTATTTGCCTTCTATGCGTGAGATATGATTCAAACCATTTTAATTCATTATCTCTAATACCGTACATGTATAATTTTTGTATCAATATATTTCTATCTATTGTTTCAAAAACTCTTTTAAAATCCAAGAAAATTGCCATAATTTTTTTATTTTTCTCTGGTTTTTTCCACCGATTTATAACGTAATTAACTGCTGTTTCGCACGAAAATTTCTTACGAAAACCCGATTGATATTTAGAAAATAGGTTGTTCTTTTCCATATAATTTTCCACTTTTTCAATAATTTTCTCACATGTCTTCAATGTATTTATTGGGCGGAATTCTTCACATTTTTTGGTTTTAGCAATTTTTTCTATTGGAGTTACCATTGATTCCTTCCAGTTCTCTGGGAAAGTTCCAGTATCAAGCGATTTATTTATTAAATTTAGCATTTTGTTGCCTATTAGGCTCCAGTTATCCAGGATAATTTTCGTTGATACTTTGTTATAGTCAGGTTTGTTTTTTAGATTTTTACATATTTTTTTTAGTTATTGTAAGGTTATTGCACGGAACTTAAATTTATGGTTTATCACAGATAATTGGTTGACGTATTGCACATATTCTATTGTATCTCTAATTTCCTTAATATTATTTACAAAATAATTATTAAAATGACTAGCTATTCTAGTTTTCTTTACATTCTATTTGGTTAAATATCACAGATTGAATAACATTTTGGTTGTTTTTAAGTACTAGGTTTTTTATTTCTTTCCACATTTGTTTTTGATCTTTAGTATTGCTTATTTTATTATTAATATATTTATCTTTTTCATTATTTATTTTAGTTTTGTATGTATTTCTTATTTCTTTATATTCATTCCATGCTGCAATAGTATTTCCATTTTTGGCTGCATTATATTTGGTAATTTTTTGTCTTTTTATAAATTTTAGTTCGTTATTAAACCATTTTTTAGTATTATTATTTTCTTTAAATATTTTCTTACACGTAAATTTCCTTATAGTATTTTCAATGCATGAGTCAAAAAAGGCCACATTATTATTTAAATTATTATTTTCACTTCTATTTATTAACATAGATATTTCTCTTTTAAATGCATTTCTATTATATTTAAATATTTCAATTTCCTTAGTATGATTTGTTTCATCATTTTCATTATTACACTCTATTATTATGTCTATTGATTCATGATCTGAGGGTCAATTCTTGTTCTGTGATAATGTGAAGTGAAAAAAAACTTTTCATTTTCGTTTTCATAAGCACTTTTCACTCGAACTTTTCACAAATACATAAATTGCGATTCTCGTATGTATTATGAAAAAAATGTTTCATTCGCACTGTACCCATGAAAATTTTGTAACTGTGTTACCCAAAATTTAAAACAAATGTCAAAACAGAGAAAAACGTAAACAAAAGTGAATTAAGTTCGTAAAATTTATTTTAAATAATTTTATAAAAATATCTGAATTAATTGTATGGATATTGCTCAAAGAATTCCGGATGAATAAAGGTAAGGCAATGATGTTACAAGCATTTAATTGCAGTAAATAATTTAATAATTTATAGGAATTTTTTGAGAGTGCTGAGACGCATACTTCGTGCTGACCACAATCCATTCGAGATGACAACCGACAAGCACTTCATTGATTTATATCGGCTTACTTTAAATGAACTATATTTGGTGCGCGTATGAAGTCTAATATTACTTAAAGAAAAAAAATTTCATAAAGAATATAAATAAACTATAAATAAATATGCCATACTTTTGCCATTTTTCACTGTCCTTTTGGGTCCCACTAAAACTGGTGAGGCTCGCCGCTAATTCGTTACACTTTTCGTCTCTAAATTTGGCACCATCTGCAGTTACAAATCTGTAAATATGGGATTAATAAAAGTGTGATTATGGTTATTAAGCTACTTACTTATCGTTTGCAATGTCCACATGCTTTTCTTAATAATTAATTAAATACCCCTTTTGGCTTTCGCTGGCACGCTTTCCTCTTACAATCTTCTATTTTTTTTTTTCACTTATAAATAGTCTGTGTAAACAATTTTTTCATATGAAAATATTTTGACAGTTGTTTGCACTGTTACACAAAACAAGAATCGCCAGTGCTGTGCAATCGTGAAAAAATCTTGTTTCGTTTCACTTTTTTTTTTCATATGAAAACGTTTTGATATTTCTTTACATTTTTTCACAGAACGCGAATCAAAAGTACTATGAAAACGTGAAAAAACTTTTCATTTCACCGTTTCACAGAACGAGAATTGACCCTCTGATATCTTATTTTTATTATTATTTTTCACTGATATTATGCTGTTGTTAGTTATAATGTAATCAATTATTGTTCTAGAGTTTGCTGTTATTCTTGTATATTCCGAAACAATTTGTGTAAGACCATTATCATTAAGGATGCCCTCCATTTTATTTCTGTATGTTCCTTCCTTAGACCAATCTATGTTGAAGTCTCCTGCTATTAAAATGTCACAGTTTTTATCATAAAGTTCTTCTATAGTTTCTTCAAAGACTTCAAGAAATTCAATTTCTCTACAGTTAGGTGATCTCTTGAAAATTAATATTATAAAACTATATTCATATCCAATGAATAGAGATCATTAAGTTTGTAAATTGGTAAAATTAGGTACGTTAGTAATTTGAACGTTTAAAACGTTTGGTATTAAATAAGTTTTTTTAATATTACATTTTAAATATGTAAAAAAAAATTTATTTTTCAGTTCTAAAATAATATTTTAGAAATAATATGCAATTTAAAGTTTCGTCTTAAGACGATTTTTTTGTTTGCTTTTGATAAAGATAGAAGTGGAAAATACTCTTTCACTAATAGTAGATGTTGGACAAATAGTCAAAAGACAATTATATAAATTTTCCAACTTTTCAGTTCTTTTGTCGCATTTATCAAGATATATGAAATCATCATATAATGATGAATGATTTTGTAGTCTCTTTTTCAGGATTTTTTTTATTGGTTATTAAGATCAGAAATTAAACTATTTGAATTTGGAATATCCAAAGTTAAGTCTTCATCGGAATCTATCAGACTTACATCTAAATCTTCATAACCAAACAAACGATTATAAAAGTGTTCGGAAAAAATAAAAAAGACCAAGTAAACCAGTTGGTGATGTAATTAAAAAAACCAGTTAACCGAACCAAAAAGACCGGTTTTCGGTTTTCTTCGAATTTACAAAATATTTGAATGCGATCGGTTAAAAAAAAAAAGAAACCGGTTGACCGGTTTCGGTTTTGAATACTCTAGGTAAGTTTAAATTAACAATGCGATGGTCATATATTAAGGTTTCTTAACTGCCAGATGATGATACAAGGGTTATTTTACGCATATACAAAAAATATGTTTGTGAAAAGGTTGTTATGATAGGATCTTCACAAATTTTTTATAAAAGTTATATTAAAATTTACCAAGTTTTTGCTTGTAAAGCGGCCCATAGACTATCAAGCATTCTGAACAACATGTACAGCATTTGATAATGAATAGCTCCATGATGTACAGCATGGAGCTTTAGAGGTAAGACCGTGGTAATATTTTTAAATTTTGTTTGCATAATTTATACAAAATATGCGTAGAGCCTATTTCGTCATCGTCATATTGCTCATTTTATTTAAGACTGTAAATTTAAAAAAATCGATTTTGCAGAAAACGCGTTTTAAGTTTTTATTTTAGCCTAACTACTGAAAAGTATAAAACACCTTTGGTCGCCACTCAATGATATGTTATAGATTGTAGATTTAAATATTTTAGATGTTTTTTAAATACTCTTATTTTAGTGTTAATAAATGATAAAATAGTTCCAAATTATTTGACCCACGTGTTTTCTTTTCTCGCAACATTTGTTTAATAAAAAAAAAACACACACACTAATTGAGTTCGCCTGCTAACCGTCTGGCGAATTTAATTAGTAAAAAAATCAGTGAAAGTGAATTTAAGAAAACCAAAATATTTGAATTCGTTTAATTTTTGGCGTAATGGGTTTCCAGAACATACACGATTGTTTTTTGTATGTTTTTATGATTTTCGTAGATTTTTTTATTTCTTTAAGTTCAGTTTTTTGTTCATTATATGCTTTGTACTCATTAATATTAACAATAATAAATTAAATTTAAAACTCTAAAATACTATAATTTGATTAGATTAAGAAAAATATTTAGAATGTATTTCCAAAAAAATTTAAAATTAAAGTCCTTCCAAGCACAACAAAAATACTACACTCTAAAATGAAAAGCTTCTAAATAACATACAATATTACCGCTTTAAAAAGTGAAAGCATTAAATTCGCCTTTACCAAATTATTTTTATTCCCTCCAAAGTATTTGCGTTACAGATAAAATAAAAAAATTAACCCTATAATGGCCTAAACATCCAAAATGCGGTTCTCATAAATTAAGTAATTTTTAGCTAAAAATAATTTTTTATTTAATCGATAGAAAACAAAATTTACTACTTTTCTGCCTTAGAGATTGTTAACGTAAAGAAAAAATTTCGTAAATTTAAAAAAATTTAAAAACTAAAAAAATATTTAAAGAATCCAACGTTGACACTTTGCCCATTAATTTATAAAAAAAATATTTATTTTGCTAGTTTTATCGAAGTTAAAGACATTTTTTGAATAAAGTCATAAAAGGTTAACCGCTTAGACTATTTGGTAAACAAAACCACCAAAGGGTTTTGCAAAGTTAGTTCGAATTTTATTTTTAATAAATTTCATTTTAAAGTTGGGCTATTTTTTTAAAATCTTTTGTACTGTAGGTTTGTTTTTTTTTCGAACTTTATATCTATAACTACTTGTAAAGAAAACAACTATCCCTACTTGACTTTTCTTTATTTTTTGTAAACGAATACAATTTGAACTTTTGGGGCCGCCTTTGTAAGAAAGCTATTTTCGTATATAAACTTTGCGGGAACATGAAATATACCAATTATGTTGTATGTCCAGCTATACCTCTATTTACAAACACATAATGCATTTCTTAGCTTTTGTTATTTTTTATATTTTATCAAATGAAAAGTACAAAAATTTGGAATATATTTATGACAAATATTTTTGTTTACGTTTAAAAGAGAAAAGCCAAAAATTTCTAAGACCTGGCAGCATTTTTACACATTCCTAATTTTTAAGTAGCTATAATTATAACTACTTATCAACTCTTTATCTACTTAAATTTGTATCGAATATTTATATCATTCGAAAAAAACAAACCTTATGATTGTCAATTGAAAAAAAATATACAGTGTCGGCTAAAACTTGTTTTCCCCTTTTTATTTATTACATCTAAGCTAAATGCTTATCCTGTAACTTATATTTCATATTAAATTAAATAAAAGGCACAGTTGGTAAGAATATAACCTTACATGTTCTATAAGTACAGATCTGATGGTAGAGTTCTTCTCAGTCTTCTTTCATTATTGGATTTCGCACTTTATTTTGTAAATCTTCATTACAATGCTGATGTAATCTCGCTTCGTGTTTGGTTGCAAATTTTCTAGCTTCTTCAACTACGGTTGGAAAGCGTAATAGCCATATGCATAGACATTTTGATGATTTTTATAACAGACTTATCAAATTAACATGTAAAACAACAACAAATTTTCCTTATAAGAATCAACTAAATGTTTATGCATATGGCTGTAAGTCTCTATGTAGATCATCGTTTCTTACATACCACGGGCAGTTTGTGATACATCTTAAAACTATGTTCTGAAAAGTTTGAATTAGTTTCTTGTTGGTATTTCTTGTACACCCCCAGAGCTGGATTCCATACGTCTCTTTAGGCTTTAATATTTGTTGATATATTAAAAGTTTGTTTTGCGTTGATATAACTGAAGAGGGGCCGAGTAGCCAGAACATCTTTTTAAATTGTTTATTAAGCTCAGTGATTTTTTTCCTCACATGCTCTTTCCATTTTAGTTTAGCATCGAGTGTAAAACCTAAGTATTTAGCTGTGTTTGCATATGGGACAATGTTGTTGTTCATAAAAACTAGTGAATGAGGTTTTCTTTTGTAGGTGAAGTTTATGTGTGTTAATTTTGTCTTATTTAGTAAAATTCTCCATTTCTTTGTCCATAGAAGAATGGTATCCAGTGTGCCTTGAAGTTTGCTTGTGACTTTAATAATGTTTGGTCCAGTTACAAATTAACATGTAAAACAACAACAAATTTTCCTTATAAGAATCAACTAAATGTTTATGCATATGGCTGTAAGTCTCTATGTAGATCATCGTTTCTTACATACCACGGGCAGTTTGTGATACATCTTAAAACTTTGTTCTGAAAAGTTTGAATTAGTTTCTTGTTGGTATTTCTTGTACACCCCCAGAGCTGGATTCCATACGTCTATTTAGGCTTTAATATTTGTTGATATATTAAAAGTTTGTTTTGCGTTGATATAACTGAAGAGGGGCCGAGTAGCCAGAACATCTTTTTAAATTGTTTATTAAGCTCAGTGATTTTTTTCCTCACATGCTCTTTCCATTTTAGTTTAGCATCGAGTGTAAAACCTAAGTATTTAGCTGTGTTTGCATATGGGACAATGTTGTTGTTCATAAAAACTAGTGAATGAGGTATTCTTTTGTAGGTGAAGTTTATGTGTGTTAATTTTGTCTCATTTAGTAAAATTCTCCATTTCTTTGTCCATAGAAGAATGGTATCCAGTGTGCCTTGAAGTTTGCTTGTGACTTTAATAATGTTTGGTCCAGTTACAAGAATTGCGGTATCATCACCGAAAGCAGATATTTTTGCTTCAGGTGGAGTTGGCAAACCTCTAGTGTACAAAATATACAGTATTGGGCCTAATACTCTTTCTTGGGGTACGCCAGCATAAATTTCCTTGAGATTCGAATATTCTTCTTCGTGTTCGTGGCTAAAACTAATTGAAGAGAAACACCATGTTCATTTCTTTGAGTATAGTTTAAAAACTAAGAATCAATAATTTGTTTTAATCACATTTCGTAAATATTAAATATATGGGGATATTAAGAATTTCAGATTCTCAGAAATTGAAGCGACAAAACATACTAAACTAATATAACCAAGATACAATTTTTTGAGTTGCTCAAATATTTTGTTGAAATGATGAAATTTTTTGTTAAATCAAATCTTGTTGCTGTGTAGCATAATCCGTCCGATCATTTGGGGCATGTGGTATATTTGGGAATCTTGCAAGGGTAGTAGAAATCGCTGCCGTGTAATAAAGCCATAGGCAATAAAGCCATATGACCTTATTTCGCACCGCAATGGGAAATAATGCCATATGGCTTTATTTTAACAGAATGAGTGAAATAAAGTCATATTCTTTTGTCAATTGAAGTGGAAATAATGTCATACCAGTGTAAAATGCAATTAATTGTAATAGTTACATACATATATTGCCAAAATAATGATGCATTTTGATTGTTGCTCTTTAACATATTAACCATTTTTTTTCTCGACTGGCTATGCATAAAGAACCGTTAAGCTGAAAGTCCATACCACGCGTCAACGCGTTGTACGCATATACGCTTTATACGCTTTACTAAAATTCAAGTTACATGCGACGCTTTTTACGTTTTTGTTTTGATCAGCTGTAGTGTAAATTCGTTGAATAAAATAATTTTAAAATTAAATTCCTTGGCTAAAGAATTCCAAGCAGCAGCTCGCTTAAATTTATTTGTTAAATATGGAGCTTTTTTTATAAAGAACTTCGTGGTTTTTTACAGCTACAGTTAGTTTTTCGTCCATTGTGTAGTTTTTAAAATAAAAATAACCTATAAAAGTAGACCTACTTGCAGCATACAATTACAATGATTCTACTTTTTTGCCAACCGCGTAGAACGCAAAAAAGCGCAGCATGCGTGGTATATGAGCACGTTTTTCTAGGATGGCACATTCATATATTGTTAATTATTAAAAATCGATAGACATTTCCATTTGTTAACTGAACTTATAACTTTTTTTTTTTGTAATTAAAAGAAGTCAAATACACTACAAAAATATTACACAGATTGTGAAAGGTGCAATAATGCCATAATGACTTTATTTCACTTAACCGTTGGAAATAAAGCCATATGGCATTATTTCTCAATGCTATGTGAAGTAAGGCCATATGTTTTTTTGCCTATGGCTTTATTACACGGCACCGTAGAAATTATATGCAAAAAGCTTTGGAGCTCTAAATCCTTTGGCCTATTTTAGAAATTTTTATTAAATTACGGTTTTTTTAAATTTTTTTGTTTGGTAGACCAAATCTTGTTGGTGTGTAGAATGATCCATACGATAACTTGGGCTATGTGGTCTACTTTGTTGAATGTAGTATAGATTGTTATATTTTTTTTAGAAAATAAAATATGTTTTTGTGACACTATTTTAAGTTACTTTGGCTTTTCTCTTTTAAATGTATACAAAAATATTTGTCATAAAAATATTGCAAATTTTTGTATTTTTAATTTGATAAAATATTAAAAACAACAAAAGTTAACAAATGAATTACGTTTTTATAAGCAAAGGTAGAGCAGGGCAAAAAATATAATTGCTCTATTTCTCGTTCCGGAAAAGTCCATATACGAAAACAGCTTTTGTACAAAGGCGGCCCCAAATGTTCAAATTATGTTTGTTTACAAACATATGTTTGTTTTCAGCCACGTAGCATATGCAATGTCTTCATTTGATGTGTTTTATTTAATCTCTCTAATTTGATTATCATTAGGTGAACTGATAACGTTATCAATTTCTCGATCAATGTTTTTCTCCTTATTTGAATTGCTTGAGTCAATATTAATTACATTATCAATTTCTTTATCAGAACCTGAATAAATGTTGTAATTAAGTCGTATATCTTTTAACGAACTTAAATAATGAGCTCTGGTTAATTTTATAAATGTTCCTGGCCTTAGGTTACGTTTGTTACTCAAAACAATAATTTTATGTAAATTAAAACTTGATTCGACTGGGCCATTGCTTACAGTATTTCCAGAAGGGTCAATTATAATTCCTATAATGTTTGTTTACAATGAACAAACAAAGTTAAACATTGTGGTTCTCATTTATTCTTCCAGAATATAAATCTTTGTTTACCTTTTGTAAATGGACTTTTTGATGCAATGGAGGTTGTGCGTTTTTGATCTTCTTAACCTCTTCTTCTATTAATACCTTTTCTAATACGTTTAAACTTTCAAAAAATTGTTTATTTTTCAAAGGCATAAGTAAAACAGCAAATATGTGCTTAAACCATTTTTTACAGTCATTGATATTTGTTAAATAAAATCCTGCAAGCAAAGATTTTTTCAAAATTGCTTGCAATTTGTCGTTTTGTGAAAATTTTTAGGCATATAATTTTACTATAATGCGATTTGCAATATTCCCAAGAAACATTTTTACGGACTCTCCGACACGTACGGATTCACGAATCCGGTTCGCGTAATTAAATTTTCGAAAACAATACGCTTTTACTCCGGTTTGGTGCATCCGTTTCTGTTTCGTCAAAAACGGACTTCCTCGAATTTTATTAGTTTTTCTTCCGCTGCGTTTGAATTCATTTTTTCGAATTCATTTATTTATTGAATCTTCACTTAAAAATAGTGAACTAATAATAAGTATTACAAATCTTAAAAGCTAAACAATAAGTTACTTAGTCCAGCCAGTGCCAGACGAAATATCATTTATTCATGTATTATCTCAAATTTTTCTCAAAGCATAGGTTTTTTGTACTAGTATGCCAAGTCGGCTGTGGTCCTCCTTCTCAGACGCTGGTGGCCGCGATTTCCAAGTACGCGCTAGTTCATTTGGATGAGTCTCCAGTTTACCTAAATAGCTTTTTGTAGATTTCACGGCCTCATCTTTAACTAGAGGAACATTCAAATCTGAGTGTATATTTGAATTTCTTACATACCAGGGAGCGCCTGTTATTAATCGTAAAATGTTTTTCTGCTTTCTTTGAATTCTCTGATCATTAGAATGAGAGGCAGTTGCCCAGAGTTGAATTTAATAACACCATATGGGCTTTATTATCGAGTTGTACAGCAATAGTTTACAATCGAGGCTGAATCTGGAGTTTCTTCCGATTAACCAATTGATTTCAATGATTTTCAATTTCATCTGTGTTAATTTTGCATCTATATGATTCTTCATATTAAAATTTTGTTAAATTTTTTTATAACATTCAATGGGCCATAACCGCAGTAATGGATAGGATGCTAGTTATGCTGGAGATAAATATTTAATTTAATTAAATTTGTAAAAATTTTGTTTTGTTATTTTATTACATACATAAAGGAAAAATACTATAATTTGTTATTCAAAATTAAAAAATTTAGACATTAACATAAATACGTTTTTCGTTGAAAAAACGGTACAAATACGGATCCGTAAACGGTCATTGACGGACTTTCAACGGACAATTCAGTTTTTCATCCGATATATGCGGTGCGTAAACGGTCCTTCATTGATGGACTTTTAACGGACAACTCCGTTTTTCATCCGATATATCGATCCGCAAATGAAGGAAAAAGGTTGTGAAAAACTTTTGGAAAATTAAAAACCAAGGCAGCATCTAGTTCTGTAGTGAAATATCACATACTTCGTATTATAGTGTAATAACAAAGTACTCTCTCTCAGCATACCAAGTATGACCTCTAATAGCCACTTAAGGGTCTATTAGCCTTACATAGACGTAATGCAGCCGAAATCATATCAGATGTTTTTGAGAAACATTTCTAATTTTCATTGCTCTAAATTGTTTGTTTTGTGAAATTTTTAGATTTTTTCATTTTATTTACTTATATTTTTCTTTTTTTCACATTATTTTTGACGAGCTTGTCCTTCCCGACTCGTTCCGTTTACGTAGGGTAAGCGCTTGTGTGTATTTTTTTTTGTTACGTCTACGTATGGCCAAGGGCTGGATCGTAAATGTAAGTAAAATTTTTATTAAGTCTTCTTCTTTTTCGATTACATTGATTGTCTTACATAATACTATGAGAATAATAACATTCTTAGAACTATATGTGTCTTAATCTAATAACTAAGTTAACGTAAAAAGCAACATTGCTAAAGTGAGATAAAATATGTAAAAAAGTACAAACTGAAAAGTTTGACAAGGCTTTTTTCGTCCTTTAAAGTCGCTAACAGAGCAGACGTCTGTAAATAACATTACTTAACTAAATAACAATAGTGATGTTATAAAAATTGACAATACAAATTCATCTTACAGTTCATGTAAGTAAAATTAACAAAATAGAAGATACATATGAATGTACATAGATGAATTTTAAGAACATAACAAAATAAGTTGTCCAGGTACAGAGTAAAAATTGTAAATATAACAGCGAATACAAGGTAAATGTATATCATATACATATAATGAGTTATAGAAGATGTTTCGTAGGAGTTTCTACGAATTAAAAACAAGTTTAAAAAAAACACGATGGGTTTCGACTCTTCAATGCTGCTGCTGGCAAACCAATAATTTATTTATTCCATATTAAATTCCTTAGGGCTAGTTTTACATTTCAAATAAATTCATATTTAATGAGAGCAACACAGTTGCACAAAAAAGCATAAATGTACTAAACTTCAATGATGTACATAATATAATTCAATTTACGTTAAAGTTAAACAAAAATCAAAATATAATTATTAACCTAATTCTCCCCAAACAGAAGATGTGTTGTGTTTTTTGTTCCGTTCTTATGCATTGAACATATACAAAACGTTTACATTTTTTATATGTTTAATAAACAATAATGAAACAAAAAAGACAAAACATTATTCTTATTTAACTCACTAAATTTGATATACGGATATATGTTTACGTTTACGTCAGGCTGATCCAGCTTTTATAGCCTTTTTTCACTGAGCTACATCTTTCATCAATTTGCAAAGATGTTAACATCTTCCCATAAGAACTGTACAGGCCGAAAATTCTACATCTTTCTACATCTACAAAAGATGACCTGTTGTGAAGCGAAAATGTACTAGTTTATAACCGTTAATTTGTTTATATTATTATTTGAATATGCCGACAGTGAATTGAATTTTATGGCAACTCTTTGAATTGTTAGGCTGCCTTCTCTGATTTGTTTTGTGGTACTCGTTACATTGGTAACCATTCTCTTGAGTAGTCACCTGTGGAATTTGAAACTACTGACAATTTCAGAAAGGACGCCTAAGAAGATAGAATTAAGTAAGCTTGTGAAATTTGTATTTTTAATTTTCTAACTTAACATGTAAATTTTTAGATAATAAAACCCCTCCCAAACTACATACTTTATTTAAAATCATAATAAAGTTGCGTTTTAATATATTTCTATCGGAAAAAGTTACTGCCGTAACAATTATTGAATTTTAAGTTGCTGCCGCAACATTTTTTATTATTTAATTAATTTCTGGAATTCAATGATACGCCGTAGTCAACGATTACAGAAAAGTAACATGTCTCAAAACGAAAATAGAAAGCCAAATGACGACTCCACCAGCGAAAGTGATGATGACAAAACAATTGTCGAGCAAGAATCTGTCGCCGATTTGAAGGAGGAAATCCGTAGCCTTAAGGAGTCATTGCAAATGCTTTTAGAGAAAGCCAACACGCCATCAGCTCTTACTGGAGCTGTCGCACCAAATATGCCCGATAAAACTACAACAGTTCAATTGCCACATTCAACTGCAACCCTATCGACTACATCAGTCTGTAATGTTCTTTCACTGCCGAAGACTTACGGAGCGCCAGCATCACATCAGCCGTTGCAACAAAAGATAAGTATTGATAATCATTCTTCATTTAGTTCATTAAATGCAAATTCGAGTACGCCATACCTTTTGAATGCCTATATACCACCTAACTATGTACAGGCCTGTGTGCCCTCGCCGTCTGTACAAACGAACACCTATATGTCACCGTATGTACACACATATTTACCAACGTCTGTACAGCAGATCAATTTTATGCCGCCTCAATCTGTACAAACATATACATCTACACCGTCTATACATAACTTTATGCAGTCTCAGTCAACGCAGGCGTTTACGTCACATACGACATGCCAAACAGCCCCAACATCAACATTTTTTAATGCTGTAGATGCCGCCACCACATCTTTGCCTAACCCACAGAATTTAAATGAACACCGACATATACGTAAGCTACACGATTTGCCAGAGTTTAATGGTCAGCCACAGCAGTGGCCAATGTTTTCCGTGTCCTACAGGGAAACTACACAGAACTACAATTACACAAATTTAGAGAACCTGACTCGCCTACAAAAGGCATTGAAGGGAAATGCTAAAGCTAAAGTTGAAGCCTATTTGATTCATCCCGAAAGCGTAAACCATGTAATGCGTACATTGGAATTTCATTATGGTCGCCCTCAAATTATGATACGCAGTCAAATATCGAAAGTGCGTGCCTTTCCGGCAATATCTGGCAACAGAATAAGTGAAATAGTGAACTTTAGCTCGATGGTATCAAATCTGACTGTTTTCTTGGAAAACGCCGGCGCAACGCCACATTTGTGTAATCCAACTCTACTAGATGAATTGGTAAATAAACTGCCCATGTCGAAACGAGAGGAGTGGATGAAATATTCTATAAATAACTTGGGGCAGTACCCAAGTGTACGGGAATTCAGTGCGTGGCTGCAAGATGTTGCTACTTATATTGCTTTGGCAACAGAAACCGATCTCAATGGAACCGAAGCAGCTAACAACAATAAACGTGAAAAAATTAAGTCATCTTTTGCCATCACAACAGGAGAAAGTCGTCAACCAAATTGTTTAAATTGTAAACAAAGTCACCATCTAAGACAATGCACCAAATTTAAGAATATTTCTACGGCAGAACGTTGGAAATTTGTTAAAGACAATCACTTATGTTTTAGTTGTTTACATATCGGACACAGCTCGTTGAAATGCAGTAATCGCCGTCAGTGTGGGTTATCGAAGTGTACAAAATATCATAATCGATTGCTGCATGAAGATAAATATTCAAACAGAAATGATAACCCTGTGAAACATCAAAGTAGTAATGCAACGGATAGTGTTGATACAATAGGTACAAATGATATAAATGAGGACAAACAGGTAACAACGATTGTTGGTAATTCTTTGAATAAGGAAACGCTATTTAAATTTCTGCCGGTACAATTAAAGGGCCCAAAGGGTCGCGTAAATGTTATCGCATTTATCGATGACGGTTCAAAAATATCACTTTTAGATGAAAAGGTTGCAAAGCAAATTGGATTGAAGGGACCAACGAGTAATTTGTCTCTTGGGTGGATTAGAGGAGCCACATCTAAAGAAATGTCAGCGAAGGTAAATCTGGAAATTAGCAATATAAGAGGAGGTGAATGTAGCTTTCCTATGAGAAATGTAAGAACGACTAAAGATTTACAACTGCCGCCACAAAGTCTACATTTCGGTGAATTTAAGAAAAAATATCCGGTCTTGAACGATATTGCAATTGACGATTATTTTGATGCCACTCCTCAGTTATTAATTGGTTTGCCGCATACGAGACTTGTACGCCCGTTCAACGTTATTGATATTGATGAAAATTTTTCTGTACATCAGACGAGTTTAGGAAATATTTTGTTCGGTTCCAATGAAGAGGCCATCGAGCCATTTGTATGCGTGATTGATGTGAACATTCTTGATGATATCCAGCGTCAGGTTTCTGAGTATTTTACGTTGGAGAGTTTTGGCATGAGGCCTGTTAAACCTGTTATGTCCGATGATGATATTAGAGCCGAGGAAATACTCGAAAAAACAACGATGAAAAAGGGTCTTCAATATGAAACTGGTCTTTTATGGAGGCATAACGATTTCAATTTTAAGGAAACTTTTTCTGTGGCCTTAAAGCGCCTTCATGGAGTTGAGGCGAAATTGAAAAGAGATGACGATTTAGCCAACTGGTACAAAATGAAAATTAATGAATATGTTTCGAAATGCTACGCTAGGAAATTGTCCCCAGAGGAGGCTGCATTTGAGAATAATCATACTTGGTATTTGCCTCATTTTGCTGTCACTAATGTGAACAAGGGTAACAAACGACGCCTCGTTTTTGATGCAGCCGCACAGGTTGATGGTGAATCGTTTAATTCTAGATTATTAAAGGGTCCATGCAAATATCAGCCAAAACCACTTTTGTCAATATTATTTAAATTTCGTCAGTGTCGAATTGGAGTTTGTGCAGATATCCGAGAAATGTTCCATCGCGTGGCAATACGGGAACAAGACCAAACGGCACAACGATTTCTGTGGAGAAACGGAGATAATACAAAACCACCTGATATCTACGTTATGCAGGCCATGATTTTTGGTTCGGCCAGCTCACCGTGTTCTGCCCAGTATGTCAAAAATTTGAACGCTAAAATTTGCGAGGAGTCCCAGCCTAGGGCCTATAGGGCAATTGTTGACTGCCACTATGTGGACGACTACGTGGATAGTTTTGATGGTGTCGATGAGGCAATATCTGTGACAAAAAACGTTATAAATATCCATAGAGAAGCCGGATTTGAATTAAGGGGTTTTGTATCGAATTCAAAAGAATTTTGTCACGCTATTGCTGGAAAGGAATCTGTGGATACTGATCTAGAGTGGACGGACTTATGTAGAGGTGAAAAGACAACCGAAAAGGTCCTGGGACTGTTCTGGTCCCCCACTGATGACACATTTTGTTTTATGCTGAAATTTACAAGAGTTCCTGATGCAGTTTTGAATGGGGATAGAAGACCCACAAAAAGTGAAGTACTCAGTCTAACGATGTCAATATTCGATCCGTTTGGTTTTTTGGCGAATATGGTTATACGGTCAAAAATTTTGCTCCAAGAGTTGTGGAGGTACGATATTGAATGGAATTCGCCAATTCCAGAGGCAATATACAAATTGTGGTATGAATGGTACAAGGAGCTTGAAAATGTTCGATACGTAAAAGTCCCAAGGTGCTACGGACTCGAATTCAGTAATTCTGCAGCGGTAATCGAGTTACATATATTTGTGGATGCAAGTGAGGTCGCGTTTGCGGCTGTTGCTTATTGGAGAATCTCCTATGAAGGCGATGTCACTGTGAAATTTGTTGCTGGTAAATCGAAATGTGCCCCGATAAAGCCGCTCTCAATCCCGAGACTTGAATTGCAAGCTGCTGTACTCGGAATAAGGTTAAAAGATGCTATTATTTCTAGTCATGATATAAAGCCTCGAAAGATAATGCTTTGGTCCGACTCCAAGACCGTGATAAAGTGGATTCAATCAGACTGTAGAATTTATAAACAATTTGTTTCTCATCGTATTGCCGAAATATTGGAATCATCAGAGGTCAAGCAATGGAGATGGGTACCTGGCTCACAAAACCCCGCGGATGATGCGACAAGACCCCAATATTTTTCAGGAATTTCAACGGAATTTCGTTGGCTGAACGGTCCGCAGTTTTTAGAATCCAGTGAAGGCGATTGGCCAGTATTACCTGGTGATGTTACTGATCAGGTGGTTGAGTCGGAAATGAGATCCAAATATTTATTGACTATAACAGACATCGGTCCGCCGATTCCATATGGTGAAAAATCAAGATACTACACGTTGTTGAGGGTACGATGTTGGGTCGTCCGTGCAATACAAATTTTCAAATGCTATGCTTGCCATCTGAAAAAATCGAGTTTAAATTTCCCCATGTATTTAACGCCTAGAGAGGTAGAAGAAGCGGAAAAGTTTTGGTGTCAAATTGCTCAACAGGATGAATTTAATGAAGAGCGCAATTTGCTAAAATCAAACAGTTTCGTGTCTAGGAAAAGTCCCATATATGGATTAACGCCATTTTTGGCAAAAGATGGGCTAATACGAATCTCGGGTCGTATCAACAATGCTGAATGTGTCCCTCAAATGACAAAAGAGCCTATAATCATGCCAAATAAACACCTTATAACGAAGTTGATCGTGAAACAATATCATGAGGATTTTAAACATCAGAATCAGGAATCTATATGCGCCGCAATTCGTACAAAATTTTGGATTCCCTCTCTGCGACAATTGGTAAGATCTGCTAAGAAGAACTGTCAAGAATGCAAGAATAGGAACGCTGCTCCTAAGCCGCCGTTAATGGGACAACACCCTATAGATCGTCTCACACCATATGTGAGACCGTTTACGTATACGGGCGTGGATTATATTGGCCCTTTTACGGTGCTAATTGGTCGTCGTTGTGAAAAAAGATGGGTGGCTCCTTTTACTTGTCTGACAGTCAGGGCTATTCACGTCGAAATTGCAAAGGATTTGTCCACCGATGCGGTGATATTGTGTATTCGGAATTTTATTAACCGCAGAGGTGTACCAGTTCGTATGAGAAGTGATAGAGGCACAAATTTCATCGGGGCCAGTAAGGAAGATTTCGTGTTGGACAATGAAGTGTTGGCAAATGAGTGCACACGACGTGGAATTGAATGGGTGTTCAATACTCCAGCCCATCCATCAGCTGGTGGTGCGTGGGAACGTATGGTTCGTAGCGTAAAAAACGTGCTGTCATTCACTCTAAAGGAGAAGTCACCACAAGTTGAGACTTTAAACAGCCTGTTAATAGAGGCGGAGAATTTGGTAAATTCACGTCCACTGACTCATCTTCCTATTGAAAGTGTGGAAAGTGAACCTCTAACACCCAATCATTTTTTACTTGGTTGCCCTAATATTGTACAGACTCCGGCTGTTGGTGAAAAGGTCGTTCTTAGAAAACAATGGCATATACTGCAACAATTAAAGCAGACGTTCTGGAAGAGGTGGGTACTTGAATACCTCCCAGACTTAACAAGGCGCACCAAATGGTATCAACCGGTGAAACCTCTCATGGTTGGAGATTTCGTAGTCATATGTGATGACAATGAGGCGCGTGGCGAGTGGAAGCGGGGCATTATAGAGGAAGTTTTTACAGCGGCTGATGGTCAAGTTCGTTCGGCAGTGGTGAAGACTTCAGTTGGAAAATTGCGACGTCCTGCATCGAAATTAGCTGTTCTGGATATTGGTGGTGAATCTCCCTGATTGATTCACGGGTGGTGGGATGTTGTGAAGCGAAAATGTACTAGTTTATAACCGTTAATTTGTTTATATTATTATTTGAATATGCCGACAGTGAATTGAATTTTATGGCAACTCTTTGAATTGTTAGGCTGCCTTCTCTGATTTGTTTTGTGGTACTCGTTACATTGGTAACCATTCTCTTGAGTAGTCACCTGTGGAATTTGAAACTACTGACAATTTCAGAAAGGACGCCTAAGAAGATAGAATTAAGTAAGCTTGTGAAATTTGTATTTTTAATTTTCTAACTTAACATGTAAATTTTTAGATAATAAAACCCCTCCCAAACTACATACTTTATTTAAAATCATAATAAAGTTGCGTTTTAATATATTTCTATCGGAAAAAGTTACTGCCGTAACAATTATTGAATTTTAAGTTGCTGCCGCAACATGACCCTTTCAAATTTTGTTCCATCTTACATCTTTCGTTATTTTAAGTGTCATCACTTAAAAAAATTACAAAAAAAAATCGATTTTCTTAGTGACATCACTAGGAAACTGACATTGCGGAAAATAAACAAAAAAAATTTATTCGACATGTGAGAATTTCATTCTTATGTATACCAAAAATTTTTCTTCATCATCATCTTCCAGAATGACCTTTAATACTCCAATGTACTGCATTAAAATTCGGGTTTGTTCTTGCAAAGCAAGAACTACTCCAATGATTAATGCTTTCTCTAAATATACTTTTTATTTTTAACAAAAATTATGCATCTTTTTCTTTTATTTTTTTGACAGCTGAATAAATAACAGATGAAAGATGTTGCATCTTCCATGCGTTTCACAAAGATCTTGTTAATAGCCTTTTACCACTGAGCTACATCTTTCATCAATTTGCAAAGATGTTAACATCTTCCCATAAGAATTATGGGATGATCTTTTCTCATTTTGTTCCACCTTACATCTTTCGTTATTTTAAGTGTCATCACTAAAAAAATTACAAAAAAATCGATTTTCTTCGTGCCATCACTATCAAACCGACATTGCAGAAAATAAACAAAAAAAAAACTTTTTCAACAAAGGAAAATGAGCGGCACATGTAAGAATTTCATTCTTATGTCTACCAAAAATTTTTCTTCATCATCTTCCAGAAAGACATTTAATATTTCAATGCACTGCATTAAAATTCGGGTTTGTTCTTGCAAAGCAACAACTACTCCAATGATTAATGCTTTCTCTAAATCTATTATTTATTTTTAATAAAAAAATATGCGTCTTTTTCTTTTATTTTTTGGCAGATGAAAGATGTTGCCAATGTAAACACTTGTTTCATATTTTCAACATCTTCCACGCATTTCACAAAGATGTTGTTCAGTGTAAAAAGCCTATAAGTGTAAAAAGCCTATTAGTTCTAGCTTTAACGATATTTTCATTTCCATTAAATCATCCTATTTACAAGAAACTAGCTGCTAAGCTTGTTCCCAAGAAATAAAACACTCCGATTACGTACCGTTTTCGGTCCGTCATAAATCTACTCTCTTTACGGATCGTTTTCGGAAAACGTAATCGGAAAAGCACTGTAAATTATAATTATATAAAACAATAAATAAATTATAGCTGCGTAACTGAACTGAATGTACAATTGCTAAATGCCATAAATGTAGAAGTTTGATCCCGTGGAGAAACAGGTATAAGATGTGAAGATGTGTGTGGCAAGGTGTATCATTGCACGAATAAATGTTCAGGACTTAACCAATACTCTGCCAACATTCTAGAAACCAATTCTATGGTAAGACTTATTTTTTAAGATTGCATTTTGTATATTTACAATGTAGACTTGGTATTAAAAGAAATTCAAGATGGAGTCAATAAAAACAATGAATAATGGCTGAATATAAAACTGAATTCGAAGTGTCACTTAAAAAATTAAATGGAAATTAAACAATTATTGGAAGCAATTGAAAAAATAAAATATTAAGAAATACCTAAAAAAATATATTTGGCACAAAAAACATGCAAAAAACGTTAACGAAATTAAAAATATTTGCCGCATCGTAAATGACTGAATATAAAAATATTTGTAACCTACAGAACAAAACAATACAACGATGTGCAACGAAATAAAAATACTAATAAAAGAAACTGCTGAAATGAACTTTGTCGGGAATAAAGAAAAGAAAATTTTTTTCTTCCTTTTTTGGGGCCGGGGCCCAAAAAATGGTACGCGTAGTAAAATATAAGTGTGTGTACTCAAATGAAAGGAAATTTCCTCAGGAAATATGCATTTTATTTCACGATCCATGGTATGTGGCTCCCTCTAGGTCCATTTAAGACCCCCCTTTGGGGTCCCAAAAAAGTTTACTTTATTAAAGAAAGATGAAATATATAACCCCCTCTGGAATAAAAAATATTTTTTTTTTATAAATTTTATAAGTCTTAATTATCAACAAATATCCAGGGGAAACTAGGAGGAGTGGCAAGAACAAGTACATATCAAACGAAAGGTGTGGACTAGAGGAATAAATAACAGATGAACCAAAAAAATTGTCGTACTAAGAAATCTGTCGCCCAGTATTTGAGAAACGCTGGAAGATGAAATTTATGGTCCAAGTGGAATTAAAGATGAACTTTTCAAAGAGGCAAGTAGAAGTACATATCAAACGAAAAGTATGGACTAGAGGAACCAGAAACGCTGGAAGATAAAATTTATGGTCCAAGTGGAATAAAAGATGCACTTTTAAGAGTGGCAAGAAAAAGTACATATCAAACGAAAGGTATGGACTATTTCTCCTTGCCACTCCCAAAGGTGAATCTTTTATTATTTTGATATGTACTTTTTCTTGACACTCTTCCTAGTTTGACCTTATTACAGACTGGAAACTTCCAGTCACATTCGTTTACACTGTAAACGAACGCCATACAGTACAAATTTGCACACATTATCCAGTTAACGAAGTGATGTGTTACAAAAGGCATAAACTTGGCGGCATCTCGCAAAAGTACAATTTTTGCTGGCTGCGTATTTGATCAAATTTGCTACTTAAAATTAAAAATTTTGTAATTTACTGTCAAGTTATTAATTTTAGTTTAGAGTGTTATATTCTCAATGGAGGGCGTCAATTCCTATCGAAATATGATAGTTTTTGTAAAAATAACGTTTTACAGGTTATTTTTTATAAAAGATAATATCGATTTGCAAATTGTATAACATTTTTGAAAATAAAACTGGTCTCTAAGTAAAATTAGGTTTGATAAAAAAAATCGATAAATTTTCGGCTAATATGTAGATAACCGACAATATTTCCTGCTAAAGGGAAAAAATACTTCGCGGGCAGAACTACGTCTAGATCATTTCTGCGAAATTTAAAAATATGCATTAAAAATCAAATATGCAAAAAGATGTACACTTTAATACACAAGTATGCATTTATCACAAAATATGCAACAACAAATCGATGCCATTTTGATGCAAATTCCTTGATTCTGAAACCTTTTAGTCAATTCACTGCGAACATGAATTTGCATTAAAGTCACTACCCTATTAATGACATAGTGGAAAAATTGTTTAATGAGGAAAATTTGTTGCAAAATGTACTTTTAATGTCAAATTAGCAGATCGGATCACAAAACTTCCACCACTTCTATTTAGATGTCAATAATTGACAATTTTCTTTCAAAAAATGAAAAAGATTAGAAAATTGAGCAACCGATGGCATTGCTAATGGTAAGCGCGTTGGACTATTACACAGAAGGTTGCGGGTTCGATTCCTTGCAACGTCCTCCTTCGACGTTTTACTAGCACTTAACCCCACCGAAGAAAAATAACAAAACAGGGCTTTAACTAAAAAGCTTTAAAAATTTTCGCCAACTCCCTATTATAAGGCGAGCAACAACTGTTCTAAGATTTATCAACTGGTGCCATATTTGAAGTCTTTTATATTTCACCAACTTTCATCTCTTCTCTATGCCCTTTTAAAAGAAAGCAACACATTAAGAGTAAGTCCATTTCACACAGAGCAACTTTTGTTGCGCAACTCTTTAGTTTGCTGGAAAGAAGAGTGGTAATTGAAAAAGTTGAAAAGCCGAAGATTTTCACAATTTTTTAGCCCTTTAAGAACAAAGCATCAAAGTTTGAATTTTATTTACTTATACCACCACTAGAAGTACAAAAACTTCTACGAAAGATACCTACACAGTTCTTTAAGCTCAAATTAAAAGAATAAAATATTAACAACACGAGTAACAAAAATGATTTTTTTTTAATATAAAAATAAATTAATGTGAAAAAATATTCGAGGGTAATGGTCGACCGGAACGACCCTTACTTGAATTGGCAAATATATTTGACGCTGTTGTGTATGAATGCGTCTAGGACGGAATGGCGTTAGGCGTTCTGCACGGGGAAGTGTAAAATGAGTTTGTGGAAACATTTGTTGAGCTTGAAAACGTCTGGAACGAAAATCAATAATACGCTGTGGACGAGGAACAGTCAAGTGGTTTATTGGTCTTGAGGGAGCGTTGACAATGGCAGCTGATTGCGCTCGAAGAGCTAATGGCCGAAAGTTAACGGCTTTATTAAGACGTGGTGGGGTAAATTGTGTTGAGAGCTGTAAAGGAGCATTGGAAATGGCTGCTGACTGAATTTTGGATATTTCTGGAGGTCCATAGATTAATTTAGGTGGCCCGTAAGAAAGTTCTGGTTCCGTTGGTGGTAAATATGCCATTTCTGGATCTTTATTTGGCAATTCAAATGGTGGTTTTGGTTTAAGCCCAGTGGCTAGATAAGGTGCAATTTGTTGCTTCGCAGGTTTTGCTGCTTCAATTTTATTACTACTGGGTCCCGGAAAACGTATTCGCAAAGTATGTAGTCCTGGTTCAGCATTAGATAGAGTATATATAACAATAAATATTAAAACACTAGATATTATGTTTGCCATTTTATTCGATAGTGATTGTTCGTATCTTTTCGATTCAAGAATCACACTTTTTAGCACTTTCTTGATAACTGCAATAGTAATTGTAAACTGATAATATTTTTATTTTAAATTCCATTAAATACGAATTTTATAACTAAAAAATTTTTTGGTTTTTCAACAATGACTCTCTAACCTTCAATGCATAAGTTAGTCATAAAATTTTGGACAGGTAACCATTTTTATACAGTTTATTTTGTTTTTATATAATTTGAAGAATTTCCAATGAGTGTGGAGTATGCGAATACATTCTGCATAACACTGAGTTACAAAAGTTATTACTTCCAAACACAAATGTGCCTACATTTTTGTACGTGCCAACTTATTTGTTTTGATTGAAATGTTCTTGTAAAAATATTATTTTTTTATTATTTGATTTAGCTCAAAATTAAAGGGCGAGTGTGTTCATTCGTTTTTGGCAAAATGTTATTGGGTTTTTGTACACTAAATCAATAGTCGTAAATAAAATCATCATACAAATTTTGTTAATTTTTGACGAAACGAATTGTAAATAAAATTATTTTATTTAAATCAAGAGTTTGGTTTTACCATCAGATTATGTTACTTAGAAATATTACTCTTCTTCATTTATAATTTTTTCCACACATTCGCAGTGGCGTACCCAGGGGCCCCACCAAATGATATCGAAAAATAAGATTATTATACATGAGCAATAATTTTGCATCTTTTTAATAGATTAATATTTTGTATATGCTTCATATATATTATTTTGAACCTGGTTTAGAAATTGTCAAATGGCAAATTAATTTAATTTATTTCTTGACGATTATTTAATGGCTTAAAAAATTTATTTTTTGACAACCGTGGAAAGACAGTTTTAAAATGGATATTTTTGCAATTCAAATTTACAAAAAGTTTTTAAATTGTTGCTAACTTCTATCTAAAATATCGACTGAGGATTTATTTCTTTGAAAATTTTTATTTTTTTCTTAAAATAGCACTTACTAATATAATGTGAAAGAAAGAACTTCAATTTAAAAAAATGCAAATTCTGGAATTAAATTAAACTAAATCTAAAACGAATTTATAATTTTTTAAATCAATTTTATATATAATTTCCGTGTGTGTACTAGAGGTGTTCAAAAAAATTAAAGTGAATTGTAAAGTCCACGAATGGGGTGATAATTTAAATAGTAAATACAAAGAGTAAAATCACTTTTTTTTAAGTTTTATATAAAAATTTTACACCAAATGATAAAAAATCAAAATGTATACTTAATTATCTTTCTTAAAATGTATATAACAAATGGAAATCGGATAAAAAAACATTCAAATTATTACAAATGCCCCCGGCCAATAATGTGTCAAACTACCAGTAGGTTAAGAAATTAAAGAAGAATTTGTTTTTTCTGTACAATTTTTTCGTATATTTAGATCCATTATATTTATCATTATTTTTAAGATCTATAAATATTTAAATATGAAGTTTTGTTCCTCTAAGATAGCGTAAACAAATTTTTGGGTATGGCCTATAATGCAAAATTTTTCTAAACGTTTTCAAAACTCTAATTTAAAATTATGTTCAACAAAATTAAAGAATTTTAAATTTCGCACACTGAGGTTTCATTAAGTACATCATAAGACATAAAAATACTAAAAACGTTTAATTTATTGACGGCAGATGTTTATTTTCGGCGGATTTCCATGAAAATGCTTTATTTGGCACAAAATTGATCAATAGGGTAAAATTCATTCACTTTTAATAATATCTAATTAATGCTGTTCAGAGTTTTATAACACAAGCTACAAGAACTATATTCTGAAAATTTGATCAAAATTGAACAATGCCAAAGGTCAAATGACAAGGTCAGAAGTAATTTTTTTGTAATTTTGAATATTTCATGGATTTGGTGACGAAATATCGTGGGGTATCTTCATATTTTGATAAAAGTTGAGTAAAAAATTTTCTTTAATTGGTAATTTATATTAAAAAATATAAATTAACCCTTTTATGCACTTGGGTGCAAAAATTATTCAATACTATTTTAAAATTAAAAAACTCATTTTCATTAAAATATCTGCATAATAAAAGTAAAATTTTTTAATTTAAGGCGTTTATTATGAAGCCTTGGAACAACTTTCAGCATTCAAATTATTGGCCATCGTTAGCTATAACATTTTCCCATCTTTCTGGCAACATATGGATTCCGTGCTAAAAGAACTGCTCTTTTTTTTTGAGGCCAAGAACGAATCAAGGCAATTTCGGATACCCAGTTCTAAAGTGAAGCGTTCTGCGTTCTGCGATCGAAACAAATAGTAGTCATACGCAGTGGCGTGCCCAGGATTTTGTTTCTAAAATTGTTTTTAAAAGCTGGCATATTCTAACCTATTTTTATACCCTCCACCATATATGGCGAGGGTATATATCAGTTTGTCATTCCGTTTGTAATATGTCGAAATATAGGTTTAAGACCCCATAAAGTATATATATTCGTGATCCTTATGCAATTTTAAGTCGATTTAGCGATGTCCGTCTGTCTGTCCGTCTGTCTGTCTATCTGTCTGTTGAAATCACGATCACGACGCGAAGGCGCAAGCGGGGGTGCCTATTTTTACCCAGATTATTGAACATCCTCCCGAGCAGTTTGGTATTTAAAATGAGCAAAATCGGTCAAGCGGTTCAAAAGTTATAAGTGAAAATGTGAATGTACCTCTAAATTTTCCATACAAATTTGTACAATTTTTCTGTATCTATTTTTTTTTTTCTGTTAAGTAAGTAAAAATGTTATTAAGTCTTCTTATTGTTCGATTACATTTATTGTCTTACATACTATGATAACTAAGTTAACGTAAAAATGAACAATGTTAAAGTCGCTAACAGAGCAGACCTCTGTAAATAACTTTGCTAAAACTAAATAACAAAAGTTCGTTACATAAATTGACAAAACATATTCATATTACAGTACATGCAAAATTTAGTATATACGTATACATCTTCATCCCCTTTGGTGGAGGGTATTCAAAGATTCGGCACAGCCGAATTTAGCCCTTTTTTACTTGTTTTTTTACCATTTTAAAGCATTTAAAATAAAATTTACGGCTTTTAAATTCATAAACAATTTTTATTTTAAACATATTTTTTACATTGGCTGAGATCTAATGTATAGGTTTAATGTTAAGTAAAGGGTGTCCCAAGAAGAACGCAATTTTTAAATTTTAAATAAAACACAGATATTTAAAAAAAAATCGTGAAACTATTATATCGTAAAGTAGACAGAATGAGGTTATGTATGGAACAATATATCGTGCAGATGGCCGCCGCGGCTTTGCTGGCATGCATGCGATCTTTTAATGAAATTTTCAATGACCGTTTTGCATGAATGCTGCGGTTTTTCATTAATGCAGCGTCCAATTTCCTCTTTTAAGGCTTGAGTCGTCGTCGGCTTATTCGCGTAAACCATCGACTTCAAAAAACCACAAAGAAAAAAATCTAATGGTGTTAAATCGCACGATCTAGGCGTTCAATTCTGATCTCCAAAACGCGAAATAACACGACCGGGAAATGACTGATGCAGCAATTGAATTGTTTCTCTGGCTGTATGACATGTGGCGCCGTCTTGTTGGAACCACATGCCCTCCACATTCATTTCTTCAATTCTAGGCAAGAAAAAACTGGTTATCATTTCACGATACCGAACACCATTGACTGTTTGCGCTTGACCTGCCTCATTTTCATAAAAAAAAGGTCCAATGATTCCTCCAGCCCAAAAACCACACCACACAGTGACACGTTGAGGATGCATTTGCTTCTCGTGAATCACTCGAGGATTTTCCTCACCCCAAATGCGACAATTCTGCCTATTGACGAAGCCATCAAGATGAAAATGGGCCTCGTCACTGAAGATGATTTTATCGGCAAAATCAGCATTTTCATGTTGTCTCTCCAATACCCAATTAACGAACTCCCTTCGCTGTCCATGGTCAGCTGGCTTCAGTTCCTGAGTCAATTGAACTTTGTATGCATGAAGATGCAAATCTTTCGTCAAAATTCGCTGCAAAGTGGATTTGGAGACACCAATTTGCTGAGCTCGGTGTCGAATTGAGGTGGATGGAGTTTGAGCGACATCATCACGTACAGCTGCGACATTTTCGGTCGATCGACCTGGTCGATGGCGCGTTGTTGTCTTTACATCACTAACAGACCCAGTTTCGGCAAATTTATCCATTAATCTCTTTACAGTTGACTCTTTTGGAGCATTATTGTGACCCCAAATTGATCGCAATTTGCGAACTGTAGCCGCAAAACTTTCACCATTTTGGTAAAACAATTTCACAATGAGAATGAGTTGTTCATTCGTGTAGCGCTCCATTTTTACTAACCTCGTACCTTCTACTAGCAAACAATAACAATTGTTCAAATGTCAAACAATGACACTTCGAATGTTGCCAGATTTAAAAATTGCGTTCTTCTTGGGACACCCTTTACATTTTGATTGTTTTTGTGTTGTAAAGCTTCTCTCCGAGTTTGGATCAATTGATACAAATCTATTATGCTACAAGATTTTTTTGACGAACCGTCAAAGATTCGGCTTGGTGCAATATATTATAAATTATTTACCACATTATCGTTACCGGGAAATCTATTTGTCAGGCGAAAATTTTTACTAAAAATCGCTGGATTTTTGTTAAAAAATTTTCATTTTGTTTTTCGTATATTTATAGTTGTAGAAGTTGGCGCCGCAAGCAACAGATACAGAAACGGAGTGCAGGTTTCAAAATTGCAAAACTATTCGCTCTAAAATTTTAAAGGATCGTCAGATGCTGCAAAAACCGCTTATCGGAAATTGATGGCTCTTCAATTGTTACCAACAAATTTAATAAGAACTGGCACACTCATGGACGGAGTGCAGAAATTCACTTAATTTTTGAACTATTTTGAAAGGCTGTGGTTGCGCATCACTAAATATTTCATTTATATAAAATGATCTTTATTATATTTCTTTAAAATATTTCAATTTAGGTCGGCCCAACTAACTTTAATGTTTAGAAGGAGTACATTTAGATGTTATTGATTCCATGCAATATAAATGCATATAATGCTGTACATAAGCAATATATATTTGCTGTGCATATTTTGGGGTAATTTTTCATTTCATCATATTTGGGGTAATTTTTTATTTCTTCCAATTGTGTTATTTTACATAATGAAAAAATGCCTCAATCTAATAAATGAAAATATGCCCCAAACTTAATTTTCATTTAGTTTTGGTAACTTTGCATTATATTTTTAGTGTTAATTTTCATTATGAAATTTTGTCCCAAAATATGGGGCTTAACTACAGATTGGGGTCATATTTCTTGGGGCCATAATGCACAACGCCACCGTGAACTACATTGAACTTTCAAAAATAAAAAAACACAGATATCATGGGAACGTGGAATAGCCACGTGGTCACATTTGTCCAATTTTTTTTTATAAAAAAAGCTTACTTTTTATATCTCTATATCTATAACTACTTTCTTTCGTATATGGACTTCAACGGAACATGAAATATAGCAATTATATTGTATGCCCTGATCTACATTTACTAACAAACACATAATTTATTTGTTAGCTTTTGTTGTTTTTAATATTTTATAAAATTACAAATAGAAAAATATCAAATATTTTTGTCATACTTTTTAACTATATAATGCATATATTTTAATATAAAAATAAACTCATTAATCTGAAATTTTTAGTATTCCAGTAAAGAATTTATGTGGTATTTGAATCTCAGATTTTTAATTAAAAAAAGTAATACAATTGGAAACACGAATTTTTGGTTTAAAAAGGAAATATACAAATTAACGCAACTCCTCGATTATTGCAACTCGTAAATTGTTTGAATTGTTGACTCAGTTAACGCAACTTTTCAAAAAAAAACCTCAGTTATCGCAACTTTCCTCACAAAAAAATTAGTTTGTGTTTTTTATTTATATAAAACTTTCAACACAACAAAAAAGTGATATTCTTGATAGAGGCATATCTGCAAAAGAGATTTCCGATGAATATAAAGTGCACAAATCAACAATAACAAGAATAAAAAAATGAAGCTGCATTGTCGAGATCGAAAATGTTGACATTACTCCAGCATTTTCTAAGATTTAATGTCAGAATGCTATTGATTCTTTTACCATTTGTCTTTAATGGGCAGAAGAAAATAGAATAGCCTTAAAAGACATTATGTTTCCCCAAAAACCTTCGTGAAATTGCAGTGCAAGAAAAATATTTCATGCACAGTCAAAAATATCTGACTTTTTAAATTGATATTTTTACCATTAAGTTTACAAATTCAATTTCTACATCCATTATATATTCATTAATTAGAATGTGTATTTATTATTTGTGTTTTTTATGTTATTTTTAATAAAATCAATAAACTTATTTTAAAAATAAATGATTTAAATGTGTGATAAAATTTCTTTTTTTAATTAAACAAATAGAGACACGGTTATCGCCACAACCTCAGTTTTCGCAACTGCCCAAATTTCTATTAGTTGCATTAAGCGAGATTGCACTGTAATTCGACTTAGGAACTGCTCGGAAGAATGTCCAATAATCTAGGTAAAAATTGTCACCCCCGCTTGTGTCTTCGCGTCGTGATCATTATTTCAACAGATAGACGGACATCGCTAAATCGACTTAAAATTGCTAAAGCGATCACGAATATATATACTTTATGGAGTCTTAGACCAATATTTCGACATGTTACAAACGGAATAACAAACTGATATATACCCTCACCATATAAAAGCAAACATATATAAAAATTTTAATTTAAGATATGATTTTCAGTCTATTAAAAACTAATTTAAGAAAGATCAACAATAATTACAAAACATCTCAGCAAAAAAATGGTAATGACATATCATTACTTTATACATTACCTTGTAATGAGTGCTGAATTAATTTTCAAAATGAAAATAATGTGTTACCTAAATTATGTTACTTATGTTATTATTTTTAATTAAATAATAATAAGTTAACTCTAACGGATTACCTTTTCTATTATTTTAATATAAATAAAAATGAGTCAAAGTTTAATCAACTTTAGATATAAATGTGTATTTTATTAATTTATGAATTAAACTAGTTTAATAAAACAAATAAACATGTAAGTGATCAGGAAAAGGCTCACAAGTTAGCTTAGAGTAGTGTCGAATTAATTTATTTTAACTTGTTTGTATTATGGCACATCTTATGTAGATAATTTTGGTATTCAGATCACGAATATGATAAACATTTTAAAATACATAACTTGGGACAAAAATCGAGTTTTTACTGTAGTTCCGAAATATCCTTTATATACAATTTTTTAAAATTGTAACGAGATATAAAATTTTGGAGACCAAATTTGGAATCAGGGGAGCAATTTATCAAAAACAAATCAAATAAAAATTACTTTAATATCAATGCGCACAAAAAATGTTTAAAACTGAGCAAAAACATTCTCTTTTTGATGACCCAAGGGATACATTTGTCTCAAATTGTATCAGTATCCTATAAGAAATTGAGTTAAACAATTCCAAATATCTTGATGTTTCTACAAATTAAAGGAATGGACTATGTCCTACCAAAATTTTGATCTTTAAGAATACGAGAAAATGTGTTCCAAAAATTATACAAAAATATATTTATTTATTTATTTACTTATTATATTTATGAATTTGTTGTGATCCTATTGGCTCTGAGCCCATATTGATCCAAATGGTTAGTCCACTATCATGGTTAAAAAATTGGCCAAATATGACAAAAATTATATATGGGACATTTATCAACCATTGGCCGTCAAAGAGTAAATTTATATATTTCCTTTTGGAAGAAAAGCGGATTAGAAATTGAGATTTACAATACTGTATCGCATTACCTTGTCGCTTACTCAAAGTTAAATTATATTTGATTACCAGGAGTTAAAACAAATGTGTTACTAAATTTCTTACGGCAAAATAAATTATAATTGGTTATTAGTAATCAATTATTAATATGCACACGCGTAACCCATTATTCTATATTTTTCGTAAGGTTGCACGTAAGCATAACACATTACCTTTTGGAAGATCCCATATTAAAAAAGTTAGAATTATAATATAAAGAGTAATATAATTATAGACTCATTATTTGACAAGGTCTGCTTTTGTTGGGAGGCGTAGAGTAGACCATAGAAATCAACTAAAGAAGTAGGAAAAAATATAATATTATCAGAATCTTTAAAAAAGATTCAAGATTATCACGATTGTAGTGATAAAGAGGAATTTTGTGAGGCCGAAAAGCCGAACGGAAGAAGTTGATGAAATACCTTTAAGGAACAAATAAAGGAAAAGGTTAATATAAACTACGAGGTGTAAAATCTGTTAATTGGTGTTTTATTATTTTTTAAAATTAAATTACAGTTCGTATAACTTTAAAATTTGAAAAGGTGAATAAATATAATGTGAATATCCATATTGTTGATTATATAACTATATACCTATATAACTATATAACTACTATATTTTAGTATAAGTATTATTATATAGATTATAAAAACCTGTATTGAACTCTAACGGAATAATATAAATTCTTGTTTAGGGTGTCTTAGTAACAGTGCACTTTTTAAATTTATTGTAATTTTTTTGTGTAAGTGGCAACTCTGAAATTTGGCAGTTGTCACATATGTTTATTCCGATTAATAAAAATGGAGCGCAAACCATGGAAAGCGCCGGCAATTCGTTTAATGGGTAATGGAGCAAAGTAAAGTCAATGCAAATATTTAAAAAAAATAGAAATCTTCTCCAATGAAGCGCATTTTCATCTGAATGGCTTCGAGAATTAACAAAACTGTCGAATTTGGGGCTCAGAAAATCCTCATGAAATCCATGAGAATCAAATGCATCCACAACGAGCAAATGTCTGGTGCGGATTTTGAGGCCGAAATTGCAGTGACTGTGAACGGCAAAGTTTTTAAAATAAATTAGCTCTAATTAACAAATATTTTTGCTTATTATTGGTAACAAAACTCAATGAATTGTGAAATATAGAAAAATTTTAAAAAATTATTAAAAACTCACAAATTTAAAAAAAAAAATTTGGTTAATTGTTGTAACTCATATTTTATGTTATCAACAGGGAAACCGCAAATATGCAATATCATGTTTTTTCCTGTTCATCGTATGGACCCATGGATAAACTATTTATTCGATTCAGAACAATTTAAGAATTCTGGCATCGATTTGTTAGAGCATATTTTTGCATATTTCAGCATTAAAAGCATATTTTTGTGTCTTTTAGGACATATTTTGACGTCTTTTATACATATTTCTTTTATTTTAATATACGATAAACTAATATTTGTTAGCGCTCCCCCTCCCAAACCCCCATTTTTTGTGCAATATGGGTTAGAAGCAGAAACAATCAAAAATATTGACTAGGTACCAGTATGCTATACCAAAAAAAAAGATATATAAGAACAAACTTGAACAGATTGTAAAAAACGATGGTCTGCAAGTAATAAAAAGAACTAGCAAACAGCTGACTGGATCTTCAATAAAATCAGTGTTGGCATATGATGTTAAAGAAGTACTAGCTTTTAAATTCGCCCCCATTACATCAGTCGATGTTGAAAGAACTTTATCAATGTACAAAAATGTAACAAACAACGTTTTTTATTTGAAATTTTAAGTCAAAATTTTGTAATTTATTCAAACAACAACAACAACCTTTATTGAAAGTCGTATTTTTTTTTTTTAAACAGTCCAAACATTTTAAAGCTGGTATTGTTCTACTTATTGTTTTAATCAAAAAGAAGAAACCGTGTAAAAAAAGATTTATAAAAAATCAAAATGCGAAAAATCTGACACGAAAGAGTCCGGAAGAGACATCTAACCAATGTAAATAACCAATGTAAAATTTACTGAAATATGGAAAAATTTACAGTTTTTCGTAATAACTTTTAAAAACTTAAGTTCCTATAGTTTTGCATTCCTTTATTTTTTCGTTTTAGTTATTATGTTCATATTATTTTTTTAATACGCAAATTTTTTGTGTATATTAAATTGAATTGTTTTGATTTTTTAATAAAAATTTTTTTTTGTTTAAAAAAATATTGTATTTAAAATATTTTTTAATTTTATAGCATATTTTTAAAGTTTAAGGGCATATTTCTATGTTTTTAGTGCATATTTAATGCGCATAAAATACTTCTTTTAGAGCATATTTACGGTTTCCCTGGTTATAAACATCAAATGAATATATACGTATATGTATATAAAGGGTGTTTTTTAGAGGTTGAAAACTTTTTTTTTAATAAAACACAAACATACGAAATTAAAAAAACACCATGTGTCCAAAATGCCAATAATAAGCTATCAAATAAAAATTTAAAATAAATCATTTCGCAAGTCTTTATTGTGTTAAATAAAAACAAATGAAATGGCGATCAGTAAAGAACTAAACTTAAGTACAGCCAAAAAGTTAAACAGTGAACTGTTAGCTTTTACATAAAATAAATAAATATATAGGGTGGTCCATTTAAAATTTGAATTGGCTATAAAAAAAGTACTGATTATTTTTTCAAATTTCTGGTTTTAATGGAAAGGTTTAACTTTGTTATTTAAGAATGGAACACAATATCATTCATATGACTATCACGACTGGCTCGGCAGTACCTCATCCAATCAATCCAATTTTTCAGTACATTTTCGATTGTTTCGCCTCGTATCTCTTCAATGGCAACTTTGATTTCATGTTTCAACGCTTCAATTGTCTATGGATGCTTAAAACATGGCTTAAAAATAGTATTTGAAAATTATGTTAAACATTAAATTATCTTTGTTTTGTAATTTGATTGGTCAAAGAAGCTTGAAGGTAAACAGAGATATAGTAAAAATAGTCTAATTACAAAAAAAATTAAAAATTCATAACAAAATTTTATTCATAAAATAATTTTAATGCGGTTTTCGATTTTAAATAAGAACAAGTAAAAAAGGGCTAAATTCGGCTGTGCCGAATCTTTGAATACCCTCCACCAAAGGGGATGAAGATGATATACGTATATACTAAATTTTGCATGAACTGTAATATGAATATGTTTTGTCAATTTAAGTAACGAACTTTTGTTATTTAGTTTTAGTAATGTTATTTATTTAGTTTTAGCAATGTTATTTACAGAGGTCTGCTCTGTTAGCGACTTTAACATTGTTCATTTTTACGTTAACTTAGTTATCATAGTATGTAAGACAATAAATGTAATCGAACAATAAGAAGACTTAATAACATTTTTACTTACTTAACAGAAAAAAAATAGATACAGAAAAATTGTACAAATTTGTATGGAAAATTTAGAGGTACCTTCACATTTTCACTCATAACTTTTGAACCGCTTGACCGATTTTGCTCATTTTAAATACCAAACTGCTCGGGACTGTTCAATAATCTGGGTAAAAATAGGCACCCCCGCTTGCGTCTTCGCGTCGTGATCGTGATTTCAACAGACAGACAGACGGACAGACAGACGGACATCGCTAAATCGACTTAAAATTGCATAAGGATCACGAATATATATACTTTATGGGGTCTTAAACCTATATTTCGACATATTACCTCACCATATATGGTGGAGGGTATAAAAAAATGGTGGCATGTAGTGCTCAAACAACTTTGGAAATTTTGTTAACTAGTAGTGTAATTATTCAAAAGTCTTTAAAAACTTTGATATCTAGCTCTATATTTGGCTTTTGTCAACCGTGCAGGCAACGGTGTGGGTTGTTGGCGCCTTTGTGGAAAACGTTGATATACTAGGCGGGCTGGTTTATTTTCAAAATTTGCTTGATCAAATGTCGTAGAGATGGCTATAATAGAACCATCTTCATCAACCAAAACTTCTTCTGGTTCATCTAATTTTTCAGCTTCTTCTTCAGAAGATTCCAATCTGGTTGCAACTTCTTCTATATTAACGTCGTCAATTTCAGCATTTGAATCTGGTGGGTAAGTCTGCTCTGTTTGTGGATCTGGTGGGCCATAAACACTATCGGGTTGTTGTGTTTGTACTTCTGGTGGGCCATAAATGGTATCTGTCTGTTGAGTTTCTGATTCGGGTGATCCATATACCTTATCAGGTTGTAGGGCTTCTTCAATTTCTGGTGGTACATATGCATCAGTCTTTTCAGTTTGAGTGGGCAGCTCAAAAAGTACTGAAGGAGTTACACCTGCAGGTGGATACCCAGCAGCTGCTACAGTTGGTTGTAGACGTTGACGAGCTAATAACTGTTTTCTCAAAGGATTCTGACGAACAGGATCAGCAGCAACCGCACAAATTGCCACAACAATGGCTAAGAACACTGTTAATTTCAACATTTTTGTTTAATAAATAATTCAGTTTTAAGTATCAAAAAGTGTTCTTTGGTTTGTGTTTAGTTTGCGTATATATTTTTATATTAAAAATTTTGTTCTTATATACAAAACATCGGAAGTTCTTCCTGGCAATGAGTGAGTGTCAACGTGATTCTTTAACAAATTTTAAATTATGTTTCGTTAATGTCAAAACATAATTTACATTATTTGTATACATTTGAAAATATTAAGAATTAAAAATGTAAAAAGTTCTCATGCTTTGATTTGGGCCGGTTTTTTTGCCACTTTAGTTGAAGTACGCTTAGGTATGTTTTTACTTCTATTTACCTCTGTACGTGATTAGTTTCTTTAATTAGTGGCGTTGTGTATAAAATAAATATTTTTAATAATTAATATTCGTAAAACATAATCGAACTTTAAGGTGTAATATTAATTTTTTTTAATTCATCAATTAAACCTGAGACAGCCTTTCGAGGACAATAAGTAGTAATAAGTTCAGTATAACTATGTTAAGGAATTGTGTACAAGTAATTTTTCTGATTAGAAAATCATATATCTTTATCATACTTGGGAATTTTTCACTACTATCAAAATTTTATTACCATGAGTTTACACTAATGCAAATTAAAAAATGTCATTACCATTAAATATTAATGATTTTTTTAATGGTAATGAAATATCACAAATGCATAATAAATAATAATTAATGAAAGAATTATATGTTTACATAAAATTTATACGATTTAAAAGTTATCAAACTGGCTTTATACAGAAAATAATATAACCAAATATATAATATACAAATATTAACCCGCATTTGGCTACTGGAAAATTTATTAATGTTATTATGGAATTTTTATAAAACTGATTATTTATTAAAGTTATTAAATGTGCCAAAATCCCACAAAACTTATAACAAATTGTGAAAAATAATTTGTTGTAGGCTGGTCCCTATCCGGAATTCATTCTTGTTTAAGTAAATCATTAGGGAACCTCATTTTTAGGAATTCTACAAATATTTGTTAGATTAAATTACAAACTCAACAAAAATTTCTTGTTCTCGTCTAGAAGCGTTATTCAAATCCTCAAATATCAAAGAAAAGACAACAACAAATTATCAAACTAACTTTGTCATCTTCCAAAGTACTACTTCAGTGCTGCCAGTTTTTTTAAAGGCCTTATCCCCAATTATTGATTTTTCATCCCTAAAAATCCCCAAATTGTTATTTTCTGTTCCCCAAAAATCTCTGAAATTTAGTTTCTTAAAAATTCATATTTTGTAAATCAAATTAAAATATTTTGTAATGTAAATCATTTGCAATGGTAAGTTATAAAGGGTATATTTTTAGGAGTTAAAAACTTTTATTTAAAATGAAACACAAACTTGCGGTGAAATATTGAAGCAAGTGAATTTTTGACAGTTGATGAAAGTAGAATGACAAAACGAAAAACAGAGTTGCCGCGTAATGAGTTTTATATTAATTTAATTATTTGTTGCAATAGGAGTTAATATTAAAGCGGATTTTGTGCACATACAGTTATGTGCGAAAAAATAGGGACACTTGCACGAAACAAATTAAAAGTAAAAAAACTAACAATATTATTTTTAGATTATAGTACAACAACTATTCTTCATTTTAAGCAACGATTCAAACTTTGTTGTTGCAATTGAAAAAAAAACAACATTAAAAAGTATTATAATTTCCTATAGTCGAATGTGAATAAAAATAGGGACAGTAAGAAAATTGTTTGAAATATTATTAATATTTTATATTTTTTTAATGGAAATATAATAGTGGTCATTGTATCTAAAAGATGGAAACATTTCTGTATCATATTTATGTAAATAAACGTACCAAGTATGGAGCCAAGGGTGGAAAAGGTATGGGATATAGAAAATCGGAACAGATTGTCATATGCATGGAATTTTAAAATTTTGTTTGTGCCAGACTTCTTCGTTGGTAATGCTTATCAATTGTAAGCCAAACAAAAGAAGACCTGCCCAATATTAAGTTCTTAGAAAACTGATTTACTATCGAGAATCGGAAATTATTTACAAATTTTAAAGAGGGTCGCTAAATTAATTTTGTTTATTGTGGGTTTTTAATACACATTGCAATTATTAGTTGATAGTTTTAAAAAGTAGACCGAGTGTTAAGTACTTGGCAATTCTGTAATTCCTTTAAGACAGCCAATAAACTTCTTTACTTTTTTACACAATTCGAAGAAATTTTACTATTCTTTTGTTTAGTTGTTGTAGGCAAATAAATAAAAGTACGTTAATGCCACTACGTATATTTAAAAACTATTTTAGTTTGACAAAAGTAATCGGTTTTTGCTCTGGTAATGCCATATTTTCAAAAAGTTTTATTTTATTTTATTTTGTAAGGAAGTTGTGATAACCAAAAATAGTTAAAGGTCATTTCATTGCCTACTTTAACTAAAGTTACTTTTAACTAACACGTACCTTAAAGGAACGTAAAAAAAGGTGGTTGTTTAAGTGTGAATATACTACAAACATATATAATAATGACACATTCTACAACTTTACATTGTTACGATAATTTATAAAATATAAACAGGGCTAAAAATAATAAAAATTAAAATTTAAGAAAATAATTTTAATATTTTATCCCCGAAATTACCTTTATATTTTTTCATCCCCAACAAATCCTCTGATCCCAAACAGAAATTTTTTTCCCCATTCACAAAATAAAATCTTCCCAGTTTGAGGATAAATCCCCTAAACTGACTACACTGTTGTTTTGACAGATCTAGCAATGTAGTGACATCTCTGTAATAATAAGTCCATTCTTTTACTTTTCTGAGTCAAGTCCAGTACAGAGAGTGAGACAAATTTACCCTCAAAATGAAAATTTTCATAAATCGCGAACGGAAAATTTGCAATAAATTACAAGTTTGTTAAACAGCTGATTTTAAAACTAAATGCAAAAATAAATTATGACTGGTTGATATGAAAAAAGTGGATCCTTATTGTAAAATCTTAAGCAGAAACATTCTTGAAGGTTTTCTTATCTTTTATATAATTCATTTAACAATATTTGTTGCTTTGCATTTGCATAAAACATTGCAGTTTTAAACATTTTTATTTGTTTTTACAAAAATTTATCACATGTTTTTCTTATAAATTCTTCCTGGCAATAATTGTCCAGTAAAAATTTGCAGAAAAAAGAAGAACTTTCAACATATCGAGAAAAATACTAATGGGTCACCCTGTGACTGTTTTATAAAAATAAATCCCTCGGGATGTCTCCTGGACATATCCTATTTTTATTTATTTTAATATATTAATACCGTAATAGATTTCACTTAGTTTTCTAGATACCGGTTATTTTAAAAAATCGTCATTTTACAAATTGGCGAACGTACCAAATTTTTTCAAAGCTCGATAAAGGGTACCCTCCGATAATACATATTAGATGCTTCTGCAAGGGGTCCCTTGGAATTTCAGAAAACAGCTACAGCGTGACTTTTTTTTTTTGATAATTTATATACAAAATTCGTTTTCCATTCCATTTCTTTCGCACAAAAATTGGTAATTTCTTGGAACATATCCTGGGTCTGGCCTAGTTTTATTACATATGAAATCAGATTCTTATATCATTATCATTTATTAAAACAATAGAAATGAAATTTATTCCATTACAATTGTTATCATTGCAATGGCAATGAAATCATCAATTAATTAGTCCTCTGATGTATGATCTTTATGTACATATATAAATATATGTGGGTCGATTTATAAAATTATGTTTCTATAGGGCCATTCCATGTCAAACCGCACAGAAAACTGTCATTTTCCTTCATAACTCAGTAACCAAATGAGTCTCCACCTTAAAATTTTGCCACAAATGTAGAAAGGCCCTAAATTTTAACATATATTTTTTCAGAATTTTAAAAAAATTGGATTTTGAGATATGGGTCTTTGAAGATTAAACTTAAAAATATTACCTTTAACCTTTTAATACAAAAAAAAACTTTTGGGAAGCCATTTTGAAGGTAATGTTTTCACCTATAAAATGGTACTAATAGAAAAATTTTAGGTTGTATGGTTCAGAAGTTATGGACGACTTTGTATGGATACTTTTTCGATATTTTGACGTTTTTGCCAATTTTTATGACGTCATATTTCGAAAACCGAAAGGGTTTGGGGTCGAAAGGTTAATGATTTGATAAACACTACCCATTTACAATATTTGTGGCGAGTTTCATTAAAATCGGAGATGACAAATCCGAATGTTCTGCGGTTTGACATGGAATGACCCTATATGGTTGAATACATTAGTAGAGTGGTCCTTATTTTTACAAATTTGCGAATTTTTATTATAAAGCTGGAGTAAATCTGCGCAGCAGCACAAATTGTAACATAAGCTCTTCACAAAATGCAGTGGAGTTATATACATACTTCAAAACATCCCAGAAAAAACAGGTAATGACATATCATTACCTTGTAACGAGTATTCCTTACATTTAGCATTATTTTCAAAATAACAATAATGTATTATTTATAATATGTTACTTATTATTTGAATTAAATAATAATACGTTACCTGTAATGGCTTATCTTTTCTATTATTTTAATATTAATAATAATTAGTCATTGTTAATAGTTTAAATAACTTTATTTATTAATGTGTCTTTTATTAATATATAAATTAAAAGAGTTTGATAAAACAAATTAACATGTAAGTGAACAGGAAAAGGCCTACAAATTAGTTTAGAGTATTGCCGAATTCATTTATTTTAACTTGTTTGTATTATGACACATCTTATATAATTAATTTTTGTATTCAGATCACTAATATGACAAACATTTTAAGATAACTTGGGGCAAAAATCGAGTTTTAACTGTAGTTCCGAAATATCCTTTAGATACAATTTTTCAAAATTGTAAAGATATAAAAAATTTTGGAAACCAAATTAGGAATCAGGGGAAAAATGAAATAAAATTTACTTGAATTTCAATGCGCCCAAAAATGTTTAAAACTGAGCAAAAATTCCTCCTTTTGACCTTTGACGACCCGTTGGATACATATGTCCCTAATTGTATCAGTATCCTGTAAAAAATAGTGTAAACCAATTCCAAATATCTCGATGTTTCTAAAAATTAAAGGAATGGACTATGTGCTACCAAAATTTTGATCCCCTGTGTTGTCCAATAGGATACGAGAAAATTTGTTCCAAAAATATATATTTATTTATGAATTTGTGGTGATCATATTGGCTCTGAGACCATAGTGATTCAAATGGTTAGTATTGTGTGAAAGCAACAACTATTAATTTATATATTTCCTTTTGGAAGAAAAGCGGATTATAAATTGGGATTTACAACACTGAATTGCATTACCTTGTCGGTTAATCAATGTTAAATTATAATTGGTTGCCAGAAGTTAAAAAATAATGTGTTACTAAATTCCTTACGGAAAAATAATAATTGGTTATTAGTAACCAATTATTAATATGCATACGCGTAACCCATAATTCTTTACTTTTTTGTAAGCTTGCACAAAGCATTACACCTTACCTTTTGGGACATCCCATATAAAAAAAGTTAGAATTATAATATAAAGAGTAATACGTGAAAACCTTGGAGTTTAGATTACTAGACTCATTATTTGGTAAGGTCTGTTTTTGCTGGGATATTTGAAATTTAAATACTACATATTTTCGTGATCTTTTTAACTAATTTGGAGTGCTTTTAGTTTTTAATTTTTTTTATACTCGTATCTAGAGACGGCCCTGAACAACAACTTACCATATTTTTCCATACAAATTGACAGTTAAAAAGCGTCGAGCGTTGCAGTTGTAAAATAAAATCAATTTTATTTACAAAACGTTCTCCTAACATACCCAGCAAAAACACACCTTACCAAATAATAAGTCTAGCAATCTAAACTCCAAGTTTTTCACGTATTACCCTTTATATTATATTTCTAACTTTTTTTATATGGGATGTCCCAAAAGGTAAGGTGTTCTGCTTACGAGCAAGCTTAGGAAAAAATAAAGAATAATGGATTACGCGTATGCATATAAATAATTGCTTACTAATAACCAATTATTATTTATTTTTCTGTAAGAAATTGAGTAACGCATTATTTTTTAACTCCTGGTAATCAAATATAATTTAACTTTGAGTAAGCGACAAGGTAATGCGATGCATTGTTGTGAATCCCAATTTCTATTCCACTTTTCTTCCAAAAGGAAGTATATAAATTAGCCCTTTGATGGCCAATGGTTGATAAATGTACCGTTTTTAGTTTTTGTCGTATTTGGCCCATTTTTAATCGATTTTCTTAAATGTGTATCGACAGATGATAGTTGTTGCTTTCACACAATACTATCTATTTGGATCAATATGGTATCAGAGCCAATAGGATCACCACAAATTCATAAAAATATATATATTTTGGCATAATTTTTGAAACACATATTCTCAAATCCTATTGGACAACACAGGGAATCAATATTTTGGTAGGACATGGTCCATTCCTTTCATTTTTAGAAACACCGAGATATTTGGAATTGGTTCACTTTATTTATTACAGGATACTGATACAGTTTGGGACATACATATGTATCCCATGGGTCGTCACAGGTAAAAAAGTGGAAGTTTTTGCTCAGTTTTAAATATTTCTTATTCGCATTGAAATTCAAGTAATTTTTATTTGGTTTGATTTTTATAGATTTTTTCTCCTGATTTCAATTTTGGTCTCCAAAATTTTCAATCTCTTTACAATTTTGAAAAATTTTACAAAAAGGATATTTCGGAACTACAGTAAAAACTCGATTTTTGTCCCAAGTAATTTTAAATTTTTGTCATATTCGCGATCTGAATACCAAAATTAATTATATAAGATGTGTCATAACACAAATAAGTTAGAATAAATTAATTCGACACTATTTCTCACTAATTTTTCGGCTTTTTAATATTTACATGATAATTTGTTTTATTAAACACTTTTTATTCATAAATTAATAAAGTACCCATTAATAAATAAATTTATTTAAACAATTAGCATTGACTCATTATTATATATATTAAAATAATTGAAAATGTTAGCTATTATAGGTAACTTATTATTATTACTTAATTCAAAATAATAAAATAAGTAACATATTATAGGTAATACATTAATTTTATTTTGAAAATAATGCTGAATGTAAGGAGTACTCATTACAAAGTAATGTATAAAGTAATGATATATCATAACCATATTTTTGCTGGGATACTATAAATAGCAATATCTCAAAATCGACTTTTTGCGAAAAATAACTTTTTTATTGATGAAAATTAATCTCTGGGGTATCAAAAACAAAGTTTGTTCTACATACGATTTTTCTCATTTCTTAATTTTTTAAAGAAAAGAAAAATGAGTTGGTAATCCTTACGCGTTAAATCAGTATAGTTTTCTTTTCTTTTAATTAGAAAATATTGGTTAATTCGCGTTTTTTGTACATTTGCTTTTGTTAAATTTAAAAAACAAGGTGTAAAGGACCACAATTTGTTAAAGGATGTCGAGTAAAAACCGTCGCAGCACAAAAAATTTAAAAGTTTTATATTGTAAATGTTGAATGGAGGTGAAAGAGAATGATGGTTGCATTGATTGTGACAAATGCGCCAAAACGTATCATGCACAATGTACGAACTTGGATAAACGTGCTAAAAATGACAGTGAGTTTATATGTAATGTATGTAACAAATGTGATTGAATTTTGTGTTCCATCACATTTAGTTGAAGAGAATTAGTGGAAATTAAAAAAAAAACAACATAATAAACTCGATCAGCTGCAAGAAACAATGAAATTCATGCCACACCATGAAGCAGTTGAAAAAGAAAATAGTTTTTTGAAAAATTAAGTTGAAGATCTTAAAGATTCTGTGAAAATATTAAATAATGATACAGATTTATAGAATTCCGGGTTACAATGTCCACTCTTGTAGATCAGATGGTTATGGAGGAACATCTGTTTATATACATAATAGTTTTTAATATATTGTTGAAACCTGTGAAAGCAAATATTTTATTGATATTTTAGCAATATCAATATTAAATCACAAGAGTAACGGCAAAAGTTTGAAATTTACTTCCTTTTATATGTCCCAAAAGTGTTATCTTAGCAAATTCTCCGATTTTGTTTTGAAAATCTACTTGATAGTTATGGTCGATTTCCCAGCATTCAAATATTGATTTTTTAGATAAAGCCAGAACTGTCATACATTAGTAACACGTTCTCAATCCGGTACATGTATTGATAATGTATACAGTAATATACCAGAAGAACTTTTTGTAGATTTAACAGATCACAATTTAAAAGCAATGCTAATGCCTTAAAGGAGGTGGTAGAAAATATTCGTCGAATGTATGATTACGTTCGAGAAAAGGAATATATTATCAATTATTTACAAACATTTCAAGAAACTGGAGATCCATCTTTAGGCGCTTCACAAATATCAACTCACATTTCAAATGCTGCTAAAAACTGAAAAACGGATGATAAAAAATTATTTAAATCTTTGGATGAAAGATGAATTTCATCTTTGATTGCAGATATTGGCGTTGAGAAGTGTAAATTTTTTATAACCACTCTATATGCCTTTCTTGAAATCGTATTTCTGTTTTTTAACTGTTATTGATTATTTTTTTTTGAAAAACTATTCAACAAAATAGAAAATTATCTGCTGTAAAAAGTAATTTACAAAAATTTTAAAGGGTTTCTAATGTGAAATTGCATTACATATATATCAACTTAAAATTTTTAATGAAAAAGTAGATATTTTAAATATTCCTTAATTATTTGGTAATGTCTGTTTTTGCTGGGATATTTCTGGTGACTTTGTTAGTCATCGTTTTTGTTGGTTTTTGGCTGCCACTGTCTGCCAAGCCGCAGCATCATCTACCATATTACCATAATATCTACCATATTACATAAAAAATTTAAACTGTTGCTACAAATTTGGTAAAAAGAAGTAATTTCAAATTTTATAGTTCAACAGTTTGGTAAGTAACATTTTTAAAACGATAGAATTTTAACTTCGAAAGTGGACGATAATCGTCACTTGTCTTATAGAATCTGGGCAATTATTTCACAATTTTTGTCATAAATAAAAACAAACAAAAATAAAAAAAAATTATATCGAAATTAACTTTTTTATAAACTTTAAATATGATTTCCTATGGAGCTACATGGAATAGCGGTCTAATACTTCTTACCTATAAAGAGATCCTCTATACCGTAAAAGGGAATAAGTATGAAAATATATGGCAAAAGGTTGTAATCAAAAATAATTTAAAATTAAAAAAGGTTTTCCAATATTTAATAAAAAATATGTAAATCTGCAATTTAAAATTCTTTATAATATATTTATATTTTAAAAATACTAAAATAGTAGCTCGTTATATAGCATTGATTGTTATATATCAAGGCATATTTAAATTAATCTGGCAAACTCTCTATTGCTTAGACGTTTATAGTGGTACAACTAAAACTAACATAAAGTGTTTGCGCTTGATATAACCGTATTTTCAGATACATTTTCAGTCTCAGGGTATCAGACCATGTGTCTAATTATTCCTTTAACTTTCTAGACTTTACTTTTGGTGCCTTTGTACAGATAAGAGTTTTATTGACTGTGCACCGCATGATAAAAATTAATAAAACATTATGTATTGTTGAGAACTCTATTTTTTCGCGATGTACACGAAATCCACAGTTAACTCCACCGAAAATAAATAAAACTAGTTTTGAGAAATCTCTTCTAGTGAGGGCTTCAAGAATTTTGAATGGACTTCCAATTCATTTGACAACCTTTGATTACTCCAGTTAACTCTACCGAAAATAAACAACACCGGTTTTGAGAAATGTTTTCTAGTGAGTGCTTCAAGAATTTGGAATGGGCTTCCAATTCATTTGAGAACTTTTGATTACTCCAGTTCAGTTTTAAATCGGAAATATTTATATTATTTTAAAAACACTCATTGATTTTGTTAATCAAAACGATAGGACCTATGATTCATAATGTAATACATTTCTTTAACATAATTGTAAGTTTCATTACTTATATGATTTATACAATGTATTAATCGTATGTGACCCTTGGGGCTCGATTAAATATAAAAAAATTGTGTTTGTGTACTTTAATATGTTCCCTCTAGTGATGTAAGCGACATGGAACCAATTCAGGAACGACGCAGACAGGTACTAAGTGATTCTGATGCAGGAAATCTTATAAAAAAATTAATTAATTTTTTTTTCTTTTTATACTGAATTAATATTATATACTTACCCAAGAAACATTTTTACGGACTCTCCGATACGTACGGATTCATGAATCCAGCTTCTACTGTACGTTTACGGTCCGAAAATACGTATCCGTTAAAGCTTGTACGTAAACGAAACATTAACGGACCGTATAATTAAATTTTCGAAAACAATACGTTTTTACTCCATTTTGGTGTATCCGTTTCAGTACCGTCAAATACGGACCACTGTTTTTCATCAGTTTTTCTTCCGTTGCTTTTGGATTTGCTTAGTAATAAAAAACAAATACTTAAATATCAGGTAAATATTTATGAAATTGAAAACAAGTTTTATGATGATGTGTGCAAAATTATGTTGATTTGCAAATAAAAATATTGCCCGACAGCTTAAAATAATTTTGTGAAAAAATTTGCAAATTTGCATTGTTTGCTTCATCATATCGTAAGTACCACAATTTAAACCAAAATAAAATATTTGTTTTATTTATTTCATGATTTTTAATGGGCCACAATCGCAGTGATTGATGGATGGTAATTGTGCTGGAGATAAATATGGTATTTGTTTGGTATTTGTTGGATTTAGTTTATTTAGTTTTGTTATTTTAATTTAAATATATTTGTTAATAAATTTAAAGAAAAAAAATTAAAAATTTGCTACAATTAAAATAATATGCCTTTACACAAATCCGTTTTTGTTGAAAAAACGGTATGAATACGGATCCGTAAACGATCCGTCACTGACGGATTGTTTACTGTACGTATTGTTTGTTGGGTTTTTTGTTATTTTTATTTATTAAATTAGAGATGGCACGTGAGCGTTTTTTGACTCACGCTCACTTCCGATCACGAACCAAAAATTACAATCACGAACGATGATTTTTTTTCTACTCACGCTAACCGTGTGTAATTCTAATTTTCGGTCACGCTCACGAAATACGAATTGAAAAATATTTCGAAAAATTAAACATAAAAGAATTTATTTTATCACTTGAACCACATGAAGTGTTACCATACTTAATACAGAAAAAAGCAGTCTCGAAAGAATAAAAAAAAGTAAAAATACGAATCCATTCTTTGTTTTGTTTCTTCATTCTTCGTTTTGTTTTTAATTCATTTTAAACCAAATGTGGACGAAAATTGCTGAAAGAATTTCTCTGTGTGAACATAAAACCAACTTTAAAAAAGAATTAACAAGAATTGCCGCAACAAAAGTTGCTCTGTGTGAAATGGGACTTAGCGGCTAATAGACTATCAAGTATGCTGTACAGCATGACTTGATGACTCCGTGTATTTGTTTTTGTAATGGTCATTAAACAGTGCTATACATTATCAAATGCTGGACATGTTGTACAGCATGCTTGATAGTCTATGGACCGCTTAAGGCTTATTTATGAGCTGGTTAGTTATTTAGAAATCAATTTTAATCGATGATTAAAAACTGTAAAATTTTTCAGTATTACCATGTTTTTTATTTGAAAAAACTTGGCAACATTGACAGTTTGATTCATTTTTTTATTTATTAATTTTGCACAATTATTTATCCAAGACAATTTATAATTTTATATACAAAATACAAAAAAATCAAATTATTAATTTATTTATTTAATTTCAATCAACATTGTTGTTGTCAATAGCAAAAAAGTAGAGATAAATGTAACAAATTTAATATAAATTCCATATATGCATAAATGCAGGTAACACTGAAATGATGTAGAGATTTATACAATTTTTTTACAATCGCGTTGGCGTTAGAAAGTGAAGTGTAGGTGAGGCGTTGAACGCAGGGGATTTACAAAATTTGGGCACAAATCTCTTTTTAGCTCAATGCACTTAGTCCAACATTTCTCCAAATTTGTATCCCATTCAAAAAATAGGATTTTTCGAGGTCCATAAAATAGGCATTTGTTTGATCAATAATTTCATCGTTGGAGCTAAATCTCTTTCCACTGAGCCATTTCTTTAGGTTTGGAAATAGGAAATAGTCACTGGGGGCTAAATCCGGTGAATATGGCGGAGGTATCGATTCGTTCATGGAATTTTGCCATTGAGATTAAACACGTGTGCACCCGTGCATTATGGTCAATTGAGAGCAAACGCGGCACCCATCTTGCATACAGCTTTCTTAAATCCAGCTGATCATTTAAAATCGAAACCACCATGCCTTATGAAATCCCTATGGCATCAACGATCTCAATCGGCAAACACCATATCGTAGCTATTTTCGACATTTTTGGGTGTATTGACCTCAATTGGCCGTCCAGCACGTTCAGCGTCATTTGTACTTGTGCGACCACAACGAAAGTCAGTAAACCACTTTTTTACCATTGAAATCGATAGTGCTAGTAGAATTCCCATAGTATTTATAAAGCTTTTCCTTGGTTTGATTGACAGTTTTTTTCGCAAAAAATAATGTTTAATGAGCACTCGAAACTCACTTCTTTCCATTTTTAAAAAAATCAACGAGGTTGTGTGTTTTGAACAGCTGTTAAACGCAAAGTAAATGACGGAACCTGCTCATTATTTGACAGTATTCTATTAACAGGTGATACTTTATGGGTGCAGTGTTGCATTTGATATAACTACGAGGGAAGTTCGAAAAGTCACGGACTTATTGATCCGCCCTCGTATAATTGTAAATGTAATAGTAAACAACAAAGTATGATATCACACAGGAACATACTACCATAACAAAAACACATTTTACTAACCTAGAGATAAGACCTTTTTATAGAGTCTTAAGAATACATTGGAATAAAAAAGCGCACATTTCAGTGCAGCGACTACAAAATATATTTTTTCCTCTCATTCCTTAAGCTGGGAATTTAACTCGCCCAAGCCAGTTTTTTCCAGAGAATAAATTTAAACTTTTTTTAAAAATAAAACTAAAATGGAATCAACAATATCTACTAACTTCTTATGAAAAGAAACTGAGGATTTGCTCCGACTGGTAGAAAACAATAAAAACATTTTGCAGTTTTAAAAAAATCTTGTTTTGCTTGTTGGAGCTCCATTAATGATTGTGGAAATTTTATAAATTCATCATTCAGAAGAGCTATATAGTGTGACACACGTGCTACAATTTTCGAAACAGTGGATTTTACAATTCCATTTAAATCGCTGATTGTCATGAGCAGGCCGCCTGTTGCATACAATATATAGCATTATTATAGCACTATTTTTTTACCCTCCCCCATATATGGTGAAGGTATATATCAGTTTGTCATTCCGTATATAGGTTTGAGACCCCAAAAGTATATATATTCGTGATCCTTATGCAATTTTAAGCCGATTTAGCGATATCCGTCTGTCTGTCTGTTGAAATGGCGATCACGACGCAATGACGCAAGCCTATTTTAACCCAGATTATTGAACATCCTCCCGAGCAGTTCGGTATTGAAAACGAGCAAAATTGGTCCAGCGGTTAAAAAGTTATGAGTGAAAATGTGAAGATACCTCAAAATTTTCCATACATATTTGTACTATTTTTCTGTATCTATTTTTTTTCTGTTAAGCTTCGTTTCATTCCGTAAAATGTATTTTTTGTTTTTGTAAAACTCATATTTAATATTTTTGTTTTTGAATTTCTACCAATTTAAGTTGTGCCAAAAAAATTTTAGTTCTAACAATTTGTCAATAGGTGGCACAAGAAATATAAATTATCGCCATCAGTCAATAGATGGCGCATCTGAAATTGCATTCCCTTCATTAGACATACAGGTAGTCTCCATTAAACATATTGTGTTACCAATATTCAAGTATTATTGATTTTCTATTGCCCTCGTAACATAAATGAATATTTGCCTAAAACTACGTAAAAAAATGCGTTTTATGTGCATATTTTACTTTAACTTTTTAATTCAATATTCATTTAATGTCATATGCATAGACATTTTATTGATTTTTATTACACACTTATAAATCAAACTGACATGTAAAACAACAAGTTCTCTTTATAAGACTGTTATAAGAATCAAAAAAATGTTTATGCATTTGACTGTTAGATGTTAAAGAACACAATATTGCAATTTCTCAATTTTTTGTGAAAGAAAAAATGAACATAAATAAATTTGCCAATGTCTCAATACTCGAAAATTATAGGAATTTAATGAAAACATACTATCTTTCTATATGAAAATTTGTTTTTGTAAAACCATATATGGTGACATGTCGAAATATAGATCTAAATCGATTTAGCGATGTCGGTCTGCCTGTTGAAATGGCTCATTTTACATACAAATTGCTGTATTTTAGTACAATTTCATAGTAGCGACTGGTACATAATATATTTTCTCAATATTTTCCACCAGTTGCTTTTATTTTCACCTCAAAACTGTTTTCACCAAAAAATTTCTTTGTAGCACAAAAATAATTTTCACCCCAAAATTTTTTTCCACCAGAAAAGTTTTTTTTCGCTTCCAAATAAATTTTTTCAAACCCATAATTTTATTTATAATTTTTTTTTTAATTGTTTGTAACACAACAAATAAGTAAATGATAAATAATATTATTCTTGAGTACTTTTTGCGGTACTATTAGAGCAACGGTTCCCAAGTAGGGGTTGCGATCTTTGGTGGTCCGTAGCTGCATCCGAGAGAAGTTCGTAAAAAATCGTTTAAAAATAAGAAGGTAATAATAAATATTCTTCGAATATCAGTTACCCCAATTGTATTTAAAAACAAGTAAGAGCGGCTAAATTCGGCTATGCCGAATCTTATATACCCTTCACCATGGTATTCTGAAGGAGATGAATACATCGTTGGAATCTACTACCTCATAGCTCTCCACAAACAAGCGGTATCCCCATTTATTTTTTCTTAAATGTCCAAAAATTTTAATCCAAAATAATATGTCATGTAAAATCTCAAATTTATATTTTTCCATATGTTTCAGCGCTTTTCTTGTCAAATTTGGCATTTTCTAGGCAAAAAAAAGTTGGCGACACTACTATTTATTTTTTATTTATATCATTCACAATAGTTGTGAAACGTATTTAACCTACGTATCTTCACACTCTTATTAAACAAAGGGATTTTACTGGAAAAATTAGAGGTAGTCCTGGTTTTTTGCTAATATCTCAGCCATTTATTAACCGATCTGTCTGATTTTTAATAGCAAACAGAAATGGATCACATGTAACAGAAATAAAAAAGAATCAAGTCCTCATCATGTCTGGGTTCTTCGGAAAACCCATTTCAACACACAGACGGACAGACGGACAGACGGACATCGTTAAATCAACTTCGCTCTTCATATGGACCCAGAATATATATACTTTATAGGGTCTAAGATCAATATTGTAGAAATTACAAACGGAATGACAAACTTATATATACCCTTCCACCTATGGTGAAGGGTATAAAAATCCAAACAAAAAATAATGAATATAGCGCGATTTTGAAAACTTTGGAAGGAAATAAGAAACTCTGATAAAAAGTTGGAGTATTCTAATTTTAGGACTTTTCAATTCCGGAATTTTTTTTGTTTAATTGAATACACATTATTTTTTTATTTCTGATATAGAAAACGTTCTCAGATTCGTAAATTTGACAATAATAAAATCGTTTTTCCATCCATAATTTACTACTACTATTTTCTGAAAATCTTTGGATATAAATGTTTTTATGTAAATATAAAATTTAAAAATTTGGGGTCCGTCATCCAGTAAAAATGGCTCAAGGGGTCCGTGAAGTAAAAGTTAGTGGGAACCGCTGTATTAGAGCCTTAGAAGTACTTAACTATTTCATTCTTTTATTATACCCTTCACCACAGGTGGAAGGGTATATATAAGTTTGTCATTCCGTTTGTAATTTCTACAATATTGATCTTAGACCCTATAAAGTATATATATTCTGGGTCCTTATGAAGAGCGAAGTTGATTTAACGATGTCCGTCTGTCCGTCTGTCCGTCTGTCCGTCTGTGTGTTGAAATGGGTTTTCCGAAGAACCCAGACGTGATGAGGACTTGATTCTTTTTTATTTCTGTTACATGTGATCCATTTCTGTTTGCTATTAAAAATCAGACAGATCGGTTAATAAATGGCTGAGATATTAGCAAAAAACCAGGACTACCTCTAATTTTTCCAGTAAAATCCCTTTGTTTAATATGTATGTAGAATTTTACGCATAACAACATGTGTTAAAATTCTTTTCTTTTATCTCCACCATTTATACACAAACAACACACATACAAAGATTTGTCATTTAAATAAAAACCAAACAAATCTCTAATTAACGAAGACTTTTATATATGTACATCTATTGACGATGATTTTGTGTGAGCTTCAATAGCTCAGTTGTCTAGACGCCATGTCACAACTACTTTTTTTCTCTAAGCCCGTGGAGTTCGAGGTTCAAATCTCGCTCAGGGTCAATTCACTTTTTTTTTTTGTAAATTTTTTTTGTACATTTTTTTTTATTATTTTCTTAATATTTTTTTTTTTGCTTATTTTTGGTTTTTTTTTAACATTTAATAACTAATTTATATAAAATTTTATTATACCCTTCACCACAGGTGGAAGGGTATATATAAGTTTGTCATTCCGTTTGTAATTTCTACAATATTGATCTTAGACCCTATAAAGTATATATATTCTGGGTCCTTATGAAGAGCGAAGTTGATTTAACGATGTCCGTCTGTCCGTCTGTGTGTTGAAATGGGTTTTCCGAAGAACCCAGACGTGATGAGGACTTGATTCTTTTTTATTTCTGTTACATGTGATCCATTTCTGTTTGCTATTAAAAATCAGACAGATCGGTTAATAAATGGCTGAGATATTAGCAAAAAACCAGGACTACCTCTAATTTTTCCAGTAAAATCCCTTTGTTTAATATGTATGTAGAATTTTACGCATAACAACATGTGTTAAAATTCTTTTCTTTTATCTCCACCTTTTATACACAAACAACACACATACAAAGATTTGTCATTTAAATAAAAACCAAACAAATCTCTAATTAACGAAGACTTTTATATATGTACATCTATTGACGATGATTTTGTGTGAGCTTCAATAGCTCAGTTGTCTAGACGCCATGTCACAAATACTTTTTTTCTCTAACCGTGGAGTTCGAGGTTCAAATCTCGCTCAGGTCAATTCACTTTTTTTTTGTACATTTTTTTTATTATTTTTATTTTCTTAATATTTTTTTTTTTTGCTTATTTTTGGTTTTTTTTTTAACATTTAATAACTAATTTATATAAAATTTTATATTAATAATTAAAATTCTTTTCTTTTATCTCCACCTTTTATACACAAACAACACACATACAAAGATTTGTCATTTAAATAAAAACTAAACAAATCCCTAATGAACGAAGACTTTTATATATGTACATCTATTGACGATGATTTTGTGTGAGCTTCAATAGCTCAGTTGTCTAGACGCCATGTCACAAATACTTTTTTTCTCTAAGGCCGCGGGTTCGAATCTCGGTCAGGTCAATTCACTTTTTTTTGTACATTTTTTTTTTATTTTCTTAAGATTTTTTTTTGTTTTTTTTTACATTTAATAATTAATTTAAATAAAACTTTATATTAATAATTAAATAATCCATAAATAGGCTAAAAACATCAAAATTTTTATAAAAACCCTCTGATACAAACAAAATACAAACGGTTTTATTTCTTTTTTTTGCTCCGATTTAAAAGAATTTATAAAAAGATTTTTAAACCATTTTATTTCTCACATATTAAGAACATTTTATACATAATTTACCTTTGAGTGCAACTATTTTAGGTCATAACTTATAATAATTTATAAAAAAAATTATAAACTATTTTCCTTCAAATTTTTAAAATTAAGCTAAAGAAATTACAAATATTTCTAATAAAAAAGCGAAATAAAATCCCAAATGTAAATTTGCCAGCTAAATCAAACTATTTTGTAGAAATAAAACACATGCAGTTGTAGTGATTTCTTTTAACGATTTGTTGAAATTCTTTTCTTTCACCTCTTCACCTTTTATACACAAACAACAAACACTATTCTAGAGCTGTATTATGACCTATGGATACGTCTTATATAGCAAAAGATCAAAAATCTTTAGTATAACATATTTGCTGAAAAACTCGGAAATATCGGTTCAGATACAAAAAAGTTATGCCCAAAACATACATTTTTTTAAAGTACCTATATTCCCGAGTCCAAGTTTTATCTCCAAACTAAATGGTTAATTTCCTCTTAAAGGCGTCCGTATATAAATCTGTCCATTTCATATATGTCCATATATAAACTTCAGTTTTTTCCCAACCATGGTGAAGGGTATATAAGATTCGGCATAGCCGAATTTAGCCGCTCTTACTTGTTTATTTTATTTTTTCTTTATTGCTTTTTATTTTATTTTTGGTACTACGGTATTATGCAATTGATTGATTGCTTTTTTCTCAATTCCCTTTTTAAAGTTGCTTGCTAAGTTTTGTCCGAATATGTACTATAAAGCAACAAAAGAAGAATACACATGAGTGCGAAAAAGATATAACAAAAACATGCGAAAAATGAAAACCGTGCTTGTTTTGTTACCCCGCTTGCTTCTCTACACTATTCGCCATCCAAACAAGAATTTCATGCAATAATTACATGCAAAAAGTCACCGTATAAATTGGCTCAGAGTTGTTTTTTCCTACTTATATAAATCTAATTACAATAATTGCATAAGTGACACCTAGATGGACCTGCTGTTGAAAACTTTATTCGTATATATTTACAGCGGTATTCATAAAAAATCTTAATTCAAGTTTCAAATGCATTTCAGTTAAAAAACATTTTAAGCCTAAAAAAGGTTTATTAAAAATTCGTATTCATAATCAGTATTTTAACTAATAAACGATTTAATGATTTTTTAACTTGAAGATGGCAACACTGTATTTTTTTATTTGTCATATTAATCGTAATGATGCAAATCAATGATTACTAAACCATACGGTTCTCGTTGCTATGAATTTTTTTCATCGTTTTTCAGAAAAATGTTGTTTTTATAAAACAAAAAATTTATGAAAACTTGTAAATTAACTAAAAAAAAATAGTCAAAACAAAATTCCCAATAAAAGTGTTACATAGATAATGATTTTATTGTAGAAAAAAAGTATTCAAATAACCGGTTTTATTTTCTTTGTTTTGATTAAACAACACACCACTATAAAACACAATGAATTAAATCCAAAAATATTATTATTTTTGCTTAAATTTTTTATCCGGAATTGAAAACGGGTCGCTCCTCCTTCTTTAAATTTTCGTCTGACGATTGTTCGAAATTTGAGCAATAGTTTCTATTATAAACACAATACAATTAAAAATATCAAATTTCCATATAAAAATGGTTCTTACCAATTCTTTTCATCAAATATAGAGGGTCCATTATTTATTATACAAAAACAAATAACTTCTTTTGTTTAAATGCCAATTTTTTGCAAAAATGTTTAAAATGAAAATAAACACAAAGCAAGAATGTCATCTTAAAATAGATTTAAAATAGGGTCGAACCAATTTTAAAATTTGTTTATTTAAACAAGGTTTAAAAAAGGTATTTTAAGCTAAAATTCGTTTATGAATACTATTTTAGCAAATTTTGCTTAAAATTGTTTAAAATTTTTATGAATACCGCTGTTATAATATAGCTATTAATTGACACTACTGCTTGTCAAAAATGACAATTGAGAACATTCGTTCAAGTGTTTTGGTCATTTAATTTAAAGTGGAAGTATTTTTTAATATTTTTGTTATATTTCTTAGAAAATCTTACAAAAGATAACTTCTAAATGGTTTTAAATGCTTCTATATTTTTCTATTTTCTTCCTGTTATTTTCATATTTAGCATTCAATACCTTTTCATAATAACGGTAGTTGGCTACCACAGCTACTTTAAGACGGATATGAAAATTTTAAATGGCCATTCCATTAAAGGCAAGTGTCTTTTTGTATAACCGCGTTTATTGCGTTATTTTACCGGTTCAATTTTAAAGAGCGAGGTAGACAACTACCGATAAAATAAAAAGGTATTGCCAACCATGATTATTTTCCATTGATAAGCTTTGTTGATTTTTCGTTTCATTCCATAAAATGTATTTTTGTTGTTGTAAAACTTCCAATTTATATTTTTTTGTTTTTCTACTAACTGAAGTTGAGCCAATCAATGACATTATTTTTTAAAGAAAAAATATTAGTTGTAACTATTTGTCAAGAGGAGGCGCATGAGAAACTTTATTCTCTCTATTAGGCATATTGTCCTACATTAATTTTTTAAAGAAAGAACTTTCGTTGCAACTATTTGTCAATACGTGGCTCATCAGAAAGTGCATTCTCTCCATTAGGCATATTCTGCTGCAGAGCTAGTCCCCATTAGCCAGTAACAAAAATAAGTATTTGCCAAAAACTATGCTTTAAAATGTGTTTTTTGTGCAGTCCAGTGGTTAAAAAACTAGTGAAAATGTGAAGGTGCTTCTAAATTTTTCATACAAATTTCGTACAATTTAATAGTAGCGACTGGTACAAAATATATTTTCTCATATTTTTTTCACCAGTCGCTTAGAAGTGAATATTTTGTATTCACCTCAAAAAATTTTTTTACCACTAAAATTTTTTTTCACCACAAAAATTTTTTTCACCTCCAAAATATTTTTCACCTCTAATTTTTTTTTTCACCAAAAAAGTGCTTTTGACATCTAAAAAAGTTCTACACCTCAAAAAATTTTTTCACCTACATAATTTTACTTCAAAAGTTTTTTTATATTATTTGTATCAAAAACAGTAGAGAACATCTTTTTAGGATATTGGTGGATGGTATTCAAAGATTCGGCACAGCCGAATTTAGCCTTTTTTACTTGGTTTGATTTCGATATGTTTTAAAAACACTGAAATCTTCACCATCACTAGAATATTACATTTTTTATTATTTTTACTTTAATTTAATCTTAATCTTTCATAAGCACGTTTTGTTTTATTTAATCTATATTAAACACTTAAAATTAATATTTTATTGTACATAAAATACATAAAAACACAATTCTCATATTTTTTAAAAATTAATAGAATTATAAATTGCCACCCCTGTAAACTATCTTTAATAACTATTTTTTAGTACTCGCTATAAATAGCAAATGCCAGTTTAATCCAAACTTCGTTTTTCATAGCCAAAGTTTCTTGATAATTGAAGTTCCATAAAATAGCACAGTTGCTATTTATACCTAGAAGCAAACAGAAATAAACATAACATTAAACTTAAATACTTACCGTCTTTAATTTTACTGTTTGCCCTAACAAAGCCAATATAAGGAATTTTTAATAAGTGATCGTTCCACCAAACAACCACACACTTATTCAGTTTAAATTTATTTTTTCTTTCACATGTTTCTATGTTTTGACAGTTCCAACCGGTGTTTAACCGGCCAATGTTGCCCGGTTAAAAAGCAATTTAAATTAAATTAATCAACATCTGAAAACAACATTTCATTGGTTAACAAACCATCCTTGTTAGTCAACATCCAAAGAACTAAGCCTTAGTCAACTAATTTTTGATATTAAAATGTCAAATTTCCCCACTGCATATCTGATCAAACTTTCTTTTTTTAACTACCAATAAAATCTGTTCGAAGTTGTAACCGTGTAAACCACATTTAAAAAAACACACTACATAAGGTCAGTAAACATATTTAAATAGATTCTTTATTTTAGTTAATTAATATTTTCAAAAAATAAAAGAAAATATTAAACATTTGCTAAATTTGCTATAATTTTTTTATAAATTTCAATACCTTGCAAATAGGTATCTACACGTATAAACTCATCGTGATCATGTAACAATACTGGGGTATTGTTCATAGGTGAAAATCCTAAAGCCGGTATTCCAACTTGGCGTATATAACGGCTATCAGTGCCGCCAGTAAATATCTGGGGTTGTACTTTTAAGCCCCTTGAAATAAAAAAATAATATAAAATATATTTGTAGACACTAATTGTTACATAAAATTTACAATATAACATACATTTCGTCGACTGCTTTTTTAAAAGCCACCCAATAAGGATTGGAATCATCGGTAGCAGTGCGTTCCACACGAGGACGTTTTTGGTCATATGCAAGATCTATACCACCCCCAGCTTCTTTGCACCATTGATGTAACTGCCAATAAAAGTCGTTCGATTTATAGTATGCTATTTTGTTTGTAATATGTGACGTGTTTGATATGTTACCTGAATTTCAAATTCCTTATGATCAACATTTAAATCTAAACGTACATCAAAACATAACATCATTTTAGGTGGTATAACATTACTTTGAACTCCTCCCTGCACTTTAGTCAAATTAATTGTTGTTACATCGCCAATCGTTAATTCTGAATTGTTTTCTAAACGTCGGACTTGTGTCTCACGCATTGACATCATTTTATGTAAAATATAATTGACTTTTTCACCAACCGTATTTTTGAGTAACAAGGAACCATGTCCAGCATTACCACTAATATGAAAATAAACACCTGTTTAAGAAAACAAAATTAATAAAATTTGAACTCAATCCGAATTAGTTGTCTTAATTCCGCAATAGAGTTTGTCGTTAACTGTATTTTTGCTTAAACTGGCAAACCACTTAGCAGGCGCTAAGTTTTGCAACTACTAAAAAAAATTCCTTAACATTTCTATAAATAATATATTGTTGCCTAGACAAATATTTGACTGCAAATATCGTGTTTTTAAAATTTCCTTGTAGAACACACTTAAACACATCTGCCTCAACAAATTTTGCAAGTAAAGGGTGGTTAAATTTTAAGGGGCGATGTCTGCATTTCATTTGACATTTCTCAATTTCAGACTAACTCAATTTGAACCATGGAAAGATAACAATCGAGCAACGCGTTAAAGTTATTCAGGCTAATTATGAAAATGGGCGATCAAATCAAAATGCATTTCGTGCACCTCGGTGATTTTTTTTGGTCAGCATAATCGACCAAGTGTGTCCACAATCGGGAGAATTGTTCGAAAATTTCAGCAAACCGGGTCTGTGAAAGCACCTGTGCATGCTCGCCCAGTTCGTTCTGCGGAAAACATTGTCTTGTTCGCGATAGTGTGTCATGAGATCGGCCAAGCATTTACCGTGAATGGTGTTCGCTATCGCGAGATGATAACGAACTTATTGTGGCCAGGAATTGAGGATATGACCCTGGACGATATGTGGTTTCAACAGGACGGTGCCACTTGTCACACAGCTAACGAAACAATGGTTCTTTTGCGCGACAAACTCAATGACCGTGTTATCTCACGTGGTGGCGATGTGAATTGGCCGCCAAGATCATGTGATTTGACACCGTTGGACTTCTTTCTTTGGGGTTATTTGAAAGAAAAGGTGTACGTCGATAAGCCAGCAACAATTCAAGAGCTAAAGGATAAGATAATTCTGCACATTAACGGCATAGAACCTCAATTATGCTTCGGCGTCATCGAAAATTTGGACCATCGGATGGTGGTGTGCCGCCGAGGTCGCGGCGGCCATTTGGCCGATATATTGTTTCATACATAATTGAACCATACCATACCCAGCAAAAATGGTAGTCATTCTGTGACTATAACTTCTTTCATTTCTTCCTAAACTTCAGTTGATATTCTTTTATGAATTTTTGGTGATATTCTAAGGCACTTTCAAAAGAATTCATGTGTTCATATATCAAATGCAGTGATCTTGAGATAAACCCGATGCATATCTTAAAAAAGCACCATTCATTACTTCTAAAGCAGAAGTTATAGTATATCGTATATTTTTTGAATCTAAAGCATTTATTCAAATTGAAAAAATAGTTCAGATGAAATTTTTTAATTTTTTTATTAAATCATTTTTTATATTTTAGTTTAAAATTTCATTAGGGTTAAAATTTATGCAGTTTTGGAATTTTTATAAAAGTTTTAAAATATGAAGAAAAACAGATTTTTTTAAACTTTAAATATTTTTTTGACGATGCAATCTGTGGATTTTTGCATTATGTTTATTATTTAACACTACACCATTTCCAGTTTTAATTCAGAATTTATCAAAATTGTGTAAAAATTGTTTCAAATTGCAAATTGTGCATGTGTCAATTAAAGTTTTAAAAAATCAGTTTTTCTTGATATTTCAAAATTTTTATAAAAATTCCAAAACTGCATAAATTCTAATGAAATAAATTCTCATGAAATTTTAAACTAAAATATAAAAAATGATTTAATAAAAAATTTCATCAGAACTATTTTTCAATTTAAATAAATGCTTTACATTCAAAAAAATGTAAAAACTAATTTATTTAAACTGTTGTGTTTTTGTTTTTTTATATTAATTTTTTATTGAACAATTTTAATTTAATTATTAATTTAATAATTTATTTTTGTTTGTGCAATATATGAATTTTTAATTTTTGTGATAAGACTGAATATATTTTTTATTTTTTTTTTTTAATTTTTCTGTAAAGACTAGTAATTTAAATTGTTGTACGGAATTTATTTTGAATTTTAGTTTTGTTTTTTATGTTATTATACCATTCGCCAGTTTGTCATTCCGTTTGTTACATTTCGAAATGAAATATATATATTTGTAATCCTTATGCAACTTTGAATTAATTTAGTGACATCCGTCTCTCTGTTAAAGTCGCAAGCACCCCCGCTTCACCCCGTCACTTTTTAACATCACAATTAACATCGTTCCGAGAAGTTTGGTATTGAAAATTACCAAAATCGGGCCAGCATTTAAAAATTATAAAATTTTCCATACAAATTGGTGTATTTTAGTACAATTTCATAGTAGCGACTTGCAATATTTTTACTTTTTTTTACCAGACGCTTAGAATTAAACAATATCTTATATTCACCTCATTTTTTTTTTACCTTAATAAATTTTTTTTACACCACAAATTTTTTTCTAGTAGAATATCGTTTTTGTTAAGGAGACTGTCTGTATTCACTGAATTTGTATTTGCCTCTTTCTATGAAACAGAAAATTGCTAAGTCTTTACTTAAGCCACATATTTTATATTGTGTTGAGGTATTTTCTGGTACTACGAAACACATGATTAGGAAGTACACTGTAATTTTCAATAGAATTATTAGATACGTGATTGGTTTAAGAGCAAGGGAACATGTATCCCTATTTGTTAACAGATTTCTTAGGTGCTCTTTTTTAACTTTATTTGTACACGTTTATTGTTATTTTTCTTAAAAATTTTTGAAAAAGGGATTCCCATTATACTTAGTGCAGTCTTTTGATTTTTCACGTTCGACTAGAAACAGGCAAATACAATATCCTCGAATTAATTCTGTCTCTTTTCGAAGTTCTTATCGTTTTAGACTGTCAAAAATTTGGAACGGGCTTCCTAGAGATTAAAAAAGTTTCTCTTTCTCTATTAGGGTTTTCAAACTTAGGATTGCAGGTTATGCGATGTCTCATCAATTTTTATGAACTTCGATTATTTATTTCTCCCTGAAAGAAATATTTTATATTTTATTGCTACATTCATTGTTTTATTTTAGTTCTTCTAAATTTATAGTGTTTAAAATGTATTTTTTTTAATATTTTAAAATAATCTTTATTATAATTATACTTTTTATACATATATATTACTACTATTTTTTGTATTAATGTATTTAGTAGTCTTTTTAACCATATATGGCCTCATGGGCTCGGTTATAAATAAATTTATTGAAATAAAAAAAATTTGTTTCCTCATCCAAAAAGTTTTTCACCTCAAAAGTTTTGTCCACGTCCATAATTTTGCTTCTTAAGTTTTTTACATTATTTGTATCAAAAACAGTAGAGAACTTTTTTTTAGGATATTGGTGGAGGGTATTCAAAGATTCGGCTCAACCGAATTTAAGCCTTTTTTACTTTTTTTTGTAAATAAACTGTTAAACCAAATTTTTAAATTTTTCGTTTCATTTAAAATTTTGTGCATAGAGCATAACATGGATCCTTATTTAAATATTGTTGCAGAAGTTTCTAAACACTAGAAATTTCATCACAAACTCTTTGACACAGTAGTTCAGTAGTGACGCAGTAGTTTAGTTGATAAAGTAAAACGCTGAGTGTGAAGAACTAAAGTCTGGCTAACGTTTAGTCTATATATACCGTGTGAATAAAGTGTGCTAATAAAGTTTTTTTTGTAATTTGTAGTGACTGTTATAAATAAATAGAGCTATAAACAATTTCAAACAGTATTTATTATTTGCAATATAGAAAGAACTCGATTTATTTAAAAGGTAAATAAATCAACGATTTTATAAAGGGTAAAATCGTAACAATATAATGAACCTTTGTAAAACAACTAAACAAAAAATATTTTCAAATTATACAAGTAAAAATATACCAAATTCGGCTATGCCGAATATTTGAATACCCTCCACCCATGTCCTAAGAACGCAATCATTTACCAAATCACAGATTATACATAACACATGTCAACAAAATATTCCATGCAAAGTATGCCAAATTCCCAATTGGTTCCCAGAAATGGAAACATTAACATTTTGAATGGTAACCCTGTATATTTGTGCTTCGAAAATCGAAGATGGTTGCCAAAGGTTAATTCTATAAATAGATGGAAAAAGCTTATTTGTACGGGTAATCATTCACTAACTGAAAAATGTAATTTCACATAGTCATTTTCCTTAGAGTGTGTGATATAAATGCCTGTTCATAACCATGAGTTATTTGTGTTGGGTGGTTCAGAAGGAGGCTGAAGATGACCTGGTCGCTTGGGTCGAAAGTGTGCACTCCCTCTAGCGCTTATCCTTACAATTTTTTCCATTTATTAAAAAAAAAAATTGTGTTTACTATTCGTTAGTATCATTAAAAAAATTATGATCTTGAGCCTGATAAAATTAAAAAAAAAATAATATTTCAGAATTTAATAGATATTTCCGGTTAATTTTATATTGTAACATATATGTTTTTTTACCTTTTTTATTTAATCCTGGGAGCGTTTTCAGACAAAATGTTTTAAAATAAAAGGTGTTGAACATGTTTGTTTAAACTCCACACACATTTACCTTACATACGTAGAGATCGATTCTAAATAAATACAAAGCTTTCTAAAAAGCAAACGTAACTCCACGTGTTTTTTGGTAGTTAGTGAATCTAAAAGAAATCCGCTAAAAACTGAAACCATAAAAAAAATAAAAATACTTGTTCAGCTAAGTATATATCAAAACAAACTTTTGGGCCTGGTACAATTTTTAAATAAAAGCAAGGCGCATATTCCAATGGCTTTCCCAGTAGTGTGCGTAACTACATTAAAACCCACAAATGTCTAAATATCTATTAAATCAACCATATTATAGAAATTAAAAACTTTAAAATGTTATTAGAAATGACATATATTTGTGTCTTTATTTTTTTTAGGAATAAAAGTACATTTAAGGTTATAATTGTGTGGCACAAAATGTATTATAGCACTCGTATAAACTATATCCCCAAAAGATTACTTTCTATCAAACAGTATTTAAAAGCAATAAGATCACAAAAGCTGTCATAAATAAAAAATAATGAAAAGATGACATTTTTGAATAGTACCAAATGATTCAACTGAGTACGATAGACTTTATAATCCTTGTCCTTCAGTGTTTTGATACAAATAATGTAAAAAATATTAGATGTGAAATTATGGAGGTGAAAAAAAATTGTTTGAATTAAACAACTTTTTTGGATGTGAAAAAAATTTTTGAGGTGAAAAAAATTTTTGTGTACAGAAAAAAATTTGTGGTGAAAAAGATTTTAGAGTTGAAAATAATTTTTTGAGGTAAAAACTCTTTGAGATGAAAATTAGATATTGTTTAATTGTAAGCGACTAGTAAAATAAGTGTAAGTATTGTATGGAAAATTTAGAGGTACCTTCACATTTTCACTATCATTTTCAATACCAAACTACTCGGGAGGATGTCAATTAATCGCGCCGTGATCGTCATTTCAACAGACAGACGGATTGGCATCGCTAAACCAACTTAAAATCCCATAAGGATCACGAATATATATTTTATGGGGTCTTAGACCTATATTTCGACATGTTACCAACGGAATGACAAGCTGATATATATCCTCACCATATATAGTGGATGGTATAAAAAAATCAAAAAGTCCCCCCCTCCACCAAAACCTTGAGCTGGATCCGTCCCTGCCACTGAGTATCCGTGGAACTTTTTGCTCACACTGGCAAACCAGTGAGTGTCGGTGGAATTAAAAATTAACTACTAGCTAAACACTTATTTGGGAATTACTGGCAGAACACTTATTTGGGACTTTTCACCAGCGATTGCAAACAGTATTTGTTTTACAAAAATTTCAGTGGTTTAAAAAAACAATTGTAAAGAATTGCCAGAGTTTGTAAAAAGTGTTTTTATCAGTACTATTTAGTCAGACAACGGCACAATTATCAATGCACTAGTAGAGCATTGATTTTTTTAAAAAAAAATAAGAAAAAAGTTTGTAAAAAAATAAGAAAAAAGTTTGTAAAAATAAGAAAAAAGCCTGTGTTCCAATCTCGACATAACCAAAAACATTACAAAAGTAATTTTGAGACCACTAATTTTTTTTTTTTTTTGCTAACGTTAAAAATATTGTTTTCCATGTGCTTTGCGGCGCTTTTTAAATAGACGGCTCTTTTGTCTAATGATGTTATCATTTTGGGATTGGGCAATTACATTTTACCACCCACTGAAGTGCTTTGCTGTATTTATTTTTCTAACTGGGTAGATTTAAGAAAGAAAAAAAAAATAGTTTGATATATACTTACGCCATACGCTGCGTTCGGCGTAAAATACAGGATATACATCTGTGGGTGAAGCTAAGCCTTCATCCAACGAAAATCCAATATTTAAGGACTTAAAATCACAAGTGTCCACAAAGGCTCGCATACCTAGGCCGCCTCCCATTTCTTCATCTGAAATTGCAATAAAACTTATTACAATTTTAAAATTTGTAATATGTATGTACACTTAACCTGGTACAAATGATACATAAATTGTTCGTTTAAATTGTACTCCACTCTTTTTTAAAGCACGTAGTGCTCCTAAATATTGCATACCCACGCATTTCATATCTTGTGTGCCACGTGCGTATATACGACCTTCTTTATCGATCTCAGCTCCAAATGGTGGATATGTCCAATTTTCCAAAAAAACTGGTACAACATCCATATGTGAATTAAGTAAAATCCCTGGTAAACTTAAATCTGTACCCACACATGTTAGTATGACAATTGGATTTTGTTCATTTACTGGATAGTAAATTCTCATAGGCATGCTCAGTAATTGAGATTGCTTTTTTAAAAATTCCACGCAGGGTTCTTAAAGTAGGAAACATTGAATTGACCGATAAAATTAAGATTATTTCAGTATTTATAATAAATTAAAAGATATATGAAACTAAAATTTAAATACATCTAAACGAGAGAGAAAACTGCTAGAGTTACTCCACAAAATACCTCTAAATAGCTTTATTGCGAATGATTTTAGCTATTTAAAGAAACATTTGTTCTATCTCCAGCAGTTCTTCTCTAATAATTAATTTTCTTCATTTCGAAGCTATCACTTACGCGCCATCGTTACACGTAGATCCTTCATACACTCACCAAAAAATGTCTGTAATGACAACTGAAAATTTTGCTGTTATTACAGGAAATTTTGCTAATTTGATCCCAGTGGTATTTTTTGCTAATCTTAGCAACACATGTCTGCTGACGTGTAGCACAATGAAATTTGCAGAAAAAATTAGCTGCCACTACTAAATTTTAGTAAACTTTTTGTAAAGTGGAATTTATATCTGTTTGTTTAAATCAGCAAAAAAATTACTAAATATTATTAATATTAGTACAAAACTTCTAATTTATTTTTTTATCGAGCATTAAAATGTTTTTATTTTTTTTCAAAAAATATTTTAGACAAAATTAAAAAAATCAAAGGCTTAAAAAATAGTAAAAATATAAACGAATTTATCATTTCGTTTTAATTTGCTACTCTTTGTTTTGAAAAATATTTTAGTAATTTTTTTTTTTTTACTTTTAAGGTCAAATTTTAATTAACTTTTTAGTGCTTTTTGAAGTGGATGTCCTATTTTTAGACATTAGTCGGTATATTCACTTCCGATCCATTTTTTTTAATCTATGTAACATTTTAAGGCAATTTAAGCTTGTAGGTGTAAGTTTTAGTTAGAAATAACATTTCCTTCTATATCCACTTTTTTGAAATTAGTAAATTTTTTGCTAATTTTACAAAATCGGTTTTCAAAAATTTGTAAAATGATTTCTGAAATTAGCAACATAAATTTGAAAATATTCTGTAATTTGCAAAATGTAAATAGCAAAAGTATAAAGATATTAAAGTGGGATTGAAAACCGTTTACAAATATTTCTACTAACTTTTTTTCTGAGTGTAGCTCTTCCTGAAAATGTTAATTGATTTTTGTGGAATACCCCTTGATCAATGATCATGCGATCTAAAAATGCTTTTTTTGTAATTTTCGATGGTCAGATACATATTTGCATTAAATTCTGCTGCTTGTTCAAACAAAATACGCTTTGTACTAATTTGGCCGATGCATGTTCTGCTTAGAAGAAAACCAACTTGTTTCGGATGTGCTTATCTAGATTTTCCGCTACTCTGTCTAGTATGATTTTATTCAATTTTTAAAAACTGCTTGCAACTATAGTGAGCGTTTTGTTGTACTAGTTAGGATGGTGAATTGTTACACAGAAGTTTGTGCGGGTTCGATCCCCAGCGACGGCAACATCAATTTAGAAAAATATAATACATATTACAACGCCCTCCTTTGGCGTTCCCAGAGCACTTAACCCCACTGAAGTAAAACAACTTAACAAGGCTATTAACTTAAAAAAGCTTCAGTTATTTTGATTGTGATGAAACTTAATGAATATGTAGATAATGCATGCACAGAAAACAATTTTTATTTTAGTTTTTGAAAACTGTGGCAACCCTTTGAAATACTGAAAATAGCACGGTGAAAAATGTTGATGAATAAAGTTTTTTATTGGTTATCCTACGGACCGAAAATATCAATTAAGTTTAAAAATATTTTGTTGACATGGGTAATGTATTGTCTGTGATTTGGTAAATGATTGTGGTCTTAGGACATGGAGACATTAAATATTCGGCACGTTCGAATTTAGTATTTTTTTACTTGTTTTATTTAAAGTTTTCATATTATTGTTTTGTATATTCATATTTTTTTGTAGACTTGGACCGAGTTTTTTAGATGTTTTTTAGACTCAGTTTATAGCAGTTTGTAACTGGAATGGTATTTTTTAAATTTGGTTTATTTTATTTTGTTTTATTTCAACGAAGACCAAAATACTATGCATAGAAAAGTTGTTCCGACAAATTAATGTTAAAAAACTTGGAAATGTCAGACAAAATTTGTTTTCGGTTTAACTAAACTAACTTTAACTCACATCCCAAATACTCGGCCTTAATCAGCTATTTTTTGTATTGTCAAATCGAATTCCCGAAAAATATAAGGTAGATTTCGAAATAGATTTCAAATTGAAATCTACTAAAAAAAAGTTCTAATGTAAAGGCGCTATAAAATAAATGACTGTGATTTTTTTTTTTAGAAAATGATGTGACGAAAATTTCCACTTACTATAATCTGGCTGAGGATGTACACTTGGTATTCTTAAAATCTAAATCTACTAAAAAAAAGTTCTAATGTAAATTCGCTATAAAATAAATTACTGTGAATTTTTTTTTTAGAAAATGATGTGATGAAAATTTCCACTTACTATAATCTGGCTGGGGATGTACACTTGGTATTCTTAAATATTCGCAAAAATATTGAATTTCATCATTTTTTTCCCAATCTTTGGACATTTTCTCAACTTGTTTTTCGTTTGTTTTTACAGTAAAATAAACAAATATATCTGATTGAAAACTAGCTTGTGTTTGATTTTAAATTATCTATACAATAATTATCTATAATTTTGTTTATTTACAATTTTTAGAATACGTCCGAACGTAATAGCTATCTTGAATGCACTGATCGACATTCAGGGAATTCAACTTTAAAAGTATTTTGTTTTTATATCAAATTGAAAGCTCATAACTATCTGTAGAAATGTTCACATAATTTTTTTTATTGTTGTTTATTTAAGTAAACCGACTATTTGTTTAATTTACTTGAATTAATACATATACATACATACATACATACATAGCCATAAATCACAACCTGAGGGTTAGTTGTGATGTTTGTGTGTGTTAGAAAACAAAATTATCACAAACACTTATGATGTCAAAAATATGTGAGAATTATTGTTGAAGAGCTAGTAAACTGAACTTTTATGTCATTTATAATAATTAAACGGTACTGTTGTGAAAATATACCAGAAAAGTCATCTAGTGTAGGCTGTAGGTAGTGTATAAGATTTCCTTCGAAATCTTATTTCAATCGTTCTATTATTTCAAAATTTGTTAATGGAAATAAGTAAATAAATGATAAAAAAAAAAGATTGTGGTGATTCTAGTTTGGCTTAAGGTCATTGGCTGTTTAGAAACAAATGTAAAAATATAAAATTAAAAACAACAAGTTTTATATTTTTATGTTTATTACATTTGTTTTTATTCAATATTTCGATCTAAGTTTTATATCATATTCTGGAACTATTATGAAAAAATACAAAAAATTGTAAACTCACAATTATTATTTAACAAAAACATAAAAATTAAAATAAAATAAATAATTATTTCTATAAATAGATGGAAAAAGCTCATTTGTACGGGTAACCATTCACTAAATGAAAAATGTAATTTCGCATAGTCATTTTTCCTTAGAGTGTGTGATATAAAAGACTGTTCAAAACCATGAGTTATTTGAGGGTTGGGTGGTTCATAAGGAGGCTGAAGATGACCTGGTCGCTCGCGTCGAAAGTGTGCACTACATCTAGCGCTGATCTTTACAATTTTTTCCATTTATTAAAAAAATTAGTGTTTACTATTCGTTAGTAACATTAAAGTTATGATCTCGAGCCTGATAAAAAATTAAAACTACTTAATAAATAAATTATTATTACATTTTCTAGGTATAATTAATTTTCCCGAGCCACAACTTCTAGACTTCACTGTCAGTAATTGTCAAATAGTCTATGTTTAAGTTTTCTATGTTTATTTACTGTATGTCTGTAAAGTTAAGCACAGTTATCTGTATAGAGATACTGGTGTTTCATTAAAAATTTTGGCTTAACTTCTATAAGGATATATATCAGCAGGAAAACCGCAAATATGCTCTTAAAAAAAGTGTTTTATGCGCATAAAATATGCACTAAAAATATAGAAATATGTCTTTAAATTGAATTGAAATTCATAGAAATATATTTTTTAACTATCGTGTTTGAATCAGTCATTGAAAAAACAAACTATAAAAATTTCAGTAGGAGTTGATATTTTCTGTTAAATGTAAAATTTTATGTTGTCTGTATCTAAAAAATACATTTTTGTTTGTTTGTGAAAGGAGTATGTTTAAATAGAAATTTATTTCAATAAAAATTACAAGAAATTATTTAAATATACACTCACAACATATATTCCGTTACCGACTGTAGTTTATTTAAAAAGTAATACGTAGAGTTTGTTTTTTAATGAAAAATCAATTGAAATTTATACAAATTTACTTTTTAACTATTTGAATCAGTCATTCAAAAAACAAACCATATAAATTTACAGACCTTCAGTAGGAGTTGATATATTCTGTTAAATATCAAATTTTATGTTTTCTGTTTCTGAAAATAGAAATTCATATTCCTTTTTGTTTTTTCTTTACCAAAATAGTTTGTATACCCAACATACCAAATGACTTGAGAAAAATATTATTATAAGCTTACAAACACAAGCCTTAAGCTTGAAAAAGACTTGAGAATATATTGAAAAAGGTTATCGTAACAATTGTAGAAAAATCAAAACGGAACCCTCGTGAAAATATTACGAGTGTATGATTACTATAAGCTTATTCTTGCAATTGTAGAATAAGCTTACAAAAATAATATTGTATTAACTTAAGTATAGAAAAGCTTATTTGACTCAATATATTTATAAGCTTTTTTACATAGTTGTAGAATAACCTTCACATATAATATAATATTAAGTGTTGAAAAGAGAAATCATAATTATTTTCTTTAATTTAATTTTTTTTTTATTTTAAATATAAATAATAATAATTCATTTTAAATATAAATAAAAATTATTATAAAAATAATTAAATTTAATATGCAATTGCACGTTCACTTTATAAAACCAAATGTACACGCAAAACACGTTTGACAAATTTAAAAAAAAGTAACTGCACTTGTTGTATGCATTATAAGCGTAGAACAAAGACAACAAAACTAGAATGTATTGAAAAATATTTATATTTCAATTGCGTTGTTCAATATGTGTATGTTGTTTATAAGCATAATTTAGAAAAAGTTAAGTATAATAATCTTTTCTCAAGCATTGTTAAATACTGCTTGTGAATTCACATTTTATAAACATTATAATAAACGAAATTAAGAAAAGCTTAAAACACAATATTTATATAAGCTTATTCTCAAGTTGTATTGCAGTTTGATTGCTATATGGTATATTGGGTATACACAAAATTATTTCAATAAAAATTACAAGAAATTATTCAAATATAGATACACACAGAAAATAAAAATATATACATCTGTGTGTGTTGTGTTTTGTAAAATTACATCCCAGCAAAACCATTGTATCGCCTCCTTACCAGGCTATTTACTCGCTTAATTACTTATGTTCGCGATGTCTAAAAAGTAATGGGTACTCATTTTTATGCTGTTTGTAAGCGAGAGGGTAATGACCTCCCATTACGCTTTGTTTTTTGTAAGTAAGAAGATAATGACCACTCATTACTTTTAGGACATCGCGAACAAAAGTAATTAAGTAAGTGGTTTAAACCCTGTTTTTGCTGGGATACAAATAACAAACATATTTTCAATTTGAAAAACAAATTGATGGTTATTTTAAACTACTTCCGATTGCTTTTACTACTTTTGTCGATTATTAAACAATCATTGAAAATAATCAACAAAATGGGCTGAATATAATGAAAAATCAGTAGTCCTCTTTTCGATTGTATTTTCGATTAATTTAATATGTATTTTAGATTATTTTTAACGAAATTATATTGTGAGTGTACATACACATATAGAAAATCAAAATATATACATCTTTCAATTTGAAAAACAAACCAAAAAAATCGTTTTTCTACCGTTTTGTTTTGTAATTCAGTCAATTCTACATTAAGTAAAAAAAAATATAAATATTTTTTTTTATTTGGTTAGATGTCTCTTCCGAACTCTTTCGTGTCTGATTTTCGCGTTTAGCTTTTTTAAAAATCTTTTTCTAAACGGTTTCTTCTTTTTGATCAAAACAATTAGTAGAATAAAAGAACAGGAAAATGTTTGAAAAATTAAAAAAATACGATTTTCAATAAAGGTTGTTGTTGCAATAAACTACAAAATTTTTACTTATACTTTCAAATAAAAAACGTCTGTTGCATCTAAGCATACTTTTGTACATTGAAAAAGCTATTTCAACATAAACTGATGTAATGAGGGCGAATTTAAAATCTAGTACTTCTTTAACATCATATGCCAACACTGATTTTATTAAAGATCCAATCAGCTGTTTGGGAGGGGGAGCGCTAACAATTATTAGTTTATTGTATATTAAAATAAAAAAGTATGCATAAAAGAAGTCCAAATATGCCAAAAAGAACACAAATATGCTCTAAAAATGTAAAAATATGCTTTTACCTCAAAATATGCTCTTAATGCTGAAATATGCAAAAATATGCTCTTAAGGTAAAATATGCTAAATTAGCTCATCAATAGGTCCATAAGACGCACAGGAAAAAACATGATATTGCATATTTGCGGTTTCCCTGTATATCAGTTTGTCATTCCGTTTGTAACATGTCGAAATATAGGTCTAGGACCCCATAAAGTATATCGTTCATTCCATGAAAGAACATTACAAAATCAGCATTTTCGGATTATCTTCATATTTCCGTTTAAAAACTCTCCATATACATAATTCCGTTTAAAAACTCGCAATTTTTTGACGTTTTTACCTTTTCAAAAATATCAAAAAATGGTAAAAGTAGTGAACATAAACGATTTTAAAAATTTCAAAAGTATCTGAAAGCAGGGGTTGTCTAGGAATAATATGTAATATTCAGAAAAGAACCCCTTCTTTAAAATGCACTTATAATGCAAATGCAATTTTACAATGCATTTAAAGCTTTTTCCCCCACTACGATTTTTGAAAATTTAATATTTTTGGAAAATTAAGGAATTTTGATGTAAAATAAGACTTTGATTCTTTTGGGCCAAGAGGCCTAAGCTTATACGTTTTATTATATATGCAATTTTCAAGGCAAGTTTTAAATCGTAAAAATAAAAATAACAAATCTGAATCTCTCAAAAAAATACCATTAAACAAATAAAAATAACTAAAAAATTTTACAAAAATCTCAAAACAGTGCTATTGATATGTGAAAATTGTAGAAATCTCGTAAAGAATAATAACGTCCAGCTAAATGGAAAAAAAATATTACACTTTAACAAATTCTGATGTAAGTGATCCTAACACAAGTTTTAAAGCTTCCTCAAGTAACTTATATAATAAAATAAATCAATCGATGATTTTAATGTAATTTTAAGTAATTTGAAAACCACACCAATAAAAAAGAGAAAAATAAACAAAAAAGTTATAAATTAAAATCGGAGGAAGTTATTGAAAAAAATAAAAATCAAATTTGTATATACTACCGACATAAATAAAAAAATCTAAATTTTAACTGTGTTGAATGAAATAAATCAAAAAGAAATAAGGAACCCTTTGACACAATAATAGCTGCGAAAAACTATTTGCTGGAGAAGGAGCACTATCATATACATCAAAAATTATTCACAGAAAGCGCATTGATGATTCAATAATAAAACTAGTTACAGACTTTTATGAAAATGCCGAAGTAATCCCTATAACGCCGGCAAGAAATGATAGTGTAACAATATGGAAGAACGTTATTAATAAACATAGACACAAGAGACATGTAATAAGAAACTTCAAGAAAATTTTTGTGTAAAAATTTGTATAAAGCCCTTACTGAAAACTGCTATTTTAAGTAAATGCCAAAATTTTTCAAACCCGTACAAAAAAATTTGAAAAATAACAAATGTATAATAAATTGCGATTGGCGGTACTGTTAAGAGACTTGCTAGAAGATACTGCTTGCAACATCCAGAAATGGTTATAAAAACTTTAAAAATGGGCAACTGATAATATAAAAAATAATTTTTTTTACTTTGATACGGTTCTGTTCTGCTAAAAGATGTCAGGAAAGGTTTAGCAAGAAAGTACCAATAAAGGGATCTCAAAAATACCACTCTTTTATTAAGTGCAATATTTAATATCCCTATATGAAAATTTGCTTAATTTATCATTTATATTATGCAGACAATTTCATGGTGTCGGCTAAGAATTTTGTGGTGGTCGCACAAATTGGCATCATGGCTAAACTGGTGGCTAAAAACAGCTTTAAATTAAATGTTATACTGTTTTCATGTATTTTCATATATATAAAAAAACAACAACAATCCTAAAAAAATTCTGCTTTTATATAAAAAATGTAGTAAGCTTTTTTAAAAAATGGTCTCTTGGCCCAAAAAAGTCAAAGTCTTATTTTATACCAAGAAACCTAAATTTTCCAAAAATATAAAATTTTTAAAAATTGCATTTGCATTATAAGTGCATTTATTAATGAAGATGTTCTTTTCTGAATAACACATCGTAAAGTAGGCAACTGCAGCTTCCAGATTATTTTAAACATTTTTGCTCTTTAAAGTTCACTACTTTTACCATTTTTTGATGTTTTTGAAAAATAAAAAAGTGAATAAAATTGCGAGTTCCTAAAATTTTATTGGTCTAGAAACGGAATTGCCTATATGGCTCCATAGAGTCTCTCTGCGCAAAATAAGAAGAAAATCAGAAGACCCTTGGTCAGATTTGTGTGAATAATACAGCGGTCAAAAAAAGTATTCGACAAACTGCTTGTTTTTCATAATCATGAAAAATATGTTAAAAAAATTCTACAAAATGAAAAATGTAAAAATGCAGATTATTAGCTTAAAGTATTATCTCTTTATTTATGAAACAAAAAATACAACAAAAAACAATATTCTGGAAAAAAAATACAAAAACAAAAACATGTAATATTTCAACGCAAAAAAAGTATTCGACAACGTTGCTCTGGTTGTAATTAACGGGAAAATATTGATTAAAAATAAATAATTAATATTTAGTTGCTCTTCCTTTTTGTTTTATAACGGCTTTTAAACGCTTTGGCATTGATTTAACAAGATCTAAAATGTAATTTTGGTCAATTTTATGCCACTCTTCTAGAAGGATTGCTTTAAGCTGGTTTTTGTTCCTGAAATTTATTTTCCTTATATTTTGCTCTAAGCAGGCCCATAGGTGTTCGATGGGGTTTAAGTCTGGGGACTGTGCAGGTGGTTTAATCACGTTTGGACAGTTATACAACATCCACAACCTTGTATTTAGGGCCATATGTTTTGGATCATTATCCTGATAATAATGAAAATCACTTGAAACACCCAAAATTTCGGCACTTGGCTTAAGATTTTCCTTGAGTAGGTTTATGTAGTACTGATGGTCCATTATTCCATCAATGAAAACTAAATATTCTTAATACTATATTATTCCTTAAAATCGAGTTCAAGATCTTTTTATAAAAAATAATAATGATTATTTTATTATTTCCTTCCAATATTTCGTCTCGACATTGGGTGACTTCTTGAGGGAAATTATATATAATATAATATATATAAATTATATATAATATAATATTTCCCTGAAGAAGTCACCCAATGTGGAGACGAAATATTGGAAGGAAATAATAAAATAATCATTATTATTTTTTATAAAAAGATCTTGAACTCGATTTTAAGGAATAATATAGTATAATATTGAAGATCGAATAAAGGAAGATAAATATATTCTTAATACTTATTGGATTTTAGGCCGATTTGGCGATGTCCGTCTGTCTGTTGAAATGGCTATCACGGCGCAAAGACGCAAGCGGGAGTGCTCATTTTTTTCACCTCCATAATTTCACATCAAATTTTTTTACATTATTTGTATCAAAACAATCCGGAGGACACAGATGGTAATATATGTACTTAAGTACCTTTTGAAGTATTCGAAACTTAAAAATGCTATGGTACTCCTTTGACTCTTTTGATACTATTTACAATGTTCCCTTTTTATTATTTTTTTATTTATGACAACTTTTTTGATCTTATTTCTTTTAAAGGCTTTTAACTAGAAAATATTTTTTTTGGGTGATATAGTTTATATGAGTATTGTAATACCAATACTGTCATTTGTTAAGTCTTTTAACTTTAAATTCCAATAATTTAAAAAGTCCGAGCACTAGTCATAAAATAACTTTCAGCCAGTCATTGTTTTAAGAAGTTTATCAGAACTTCAAATGTACTTTTATTCCTAAGAGTTAAAGAATATGTACCTTGCTTTATTTCAAAATTTTACCAGGCCCAAAAGTTTGAATTTGTTTCGATATGTACTTAGCAAAAATAAAAGGATTTTTATTTTTTTATGGTTTCAATTTTTAGCTGATTTCTTTTGGGAGCACATGGGTTTACGATTACTTTTTAGAAAGCTTTGTAATTTTTTTAGAATCGGTCTCTCAGTATGTAAGGTAAATGTGCGTGGAGTTAATACAAACATGAAAGTGCTCAAAGGATTAATGTGTAATGTGTTATATGTGATTTGCTAAATGATTGTGTTGTTAGGACATGGATGGAGGCACAGCCGAATTTAATATCTTTTAACTTGTTTTAGTTGAAATTATGATGTAATTAAAAAAAATTCTTGCATAAAAAGTTTTTATGAATTAATCGAAAAAAAAACTTTTTCATTTACAAAGTAGGAAATATGTGCAACTTTTATTATATTATTAACTCGCTATCAACCAAAAACTTTAATTTCATTAATGAATAATTTAGGAATTAAAGTCGAAGAATGTTTACTTAGTGTTTACTCGCTCAATAATGAGATTTTCTTTATACAGTGATTTATAAAGCAAAAAAAAAGCTAAATGACTGAAACTTTTAATTATTATAAGAGAAAATAATTTAATTTTTGTAAGAACGTGTAAAGTTAAAAAAATATGGTTTGTTATGTTTATTGTAATTTAATGCAAAAGTGAATTGATGTGTTTGTTTATTTATGTATGAGAGCCACTGTAAATACAAATAATTGTATATAACATCGCAAATTTTTACGAAATAAATAACTCATAATTACTTTCAAGAAAATATAAGCTGTATTATATTTAGGGGGTGTTTGAAACTACACAGAAAAAATTATTACCAAAAAAAATTACAATTACATTTTTTTTTATTTTTAGTTCATTTTCAACTAAAAGTATAATCATATCAATTAAATTTTTAATTGATAATGAACTTGATGTACAAATATTCTAGTTTACAATAAATACTATTGACAACATGCTTAGCTGTTATTATAGATGGCTTCAAATTGGGAATTTGGAAATTTATTGATAAAAACAAATTAAATTTTGATAGATTTTTCAGATCGACAACCTAGCTTCCGATTATTGATCTGATAATCGCTGAATTAATGACGTATTGGTTTTATATTATTTCATATTATTAATTTTATGAATAAATTATAATCACTTCATTAAAATAATTTGATTTTTTTTCAATTTTGATATGATTGAATAATTTGTTTTGTGATTCTTGAACAAAGTAGAATATTATTCAATAAATTAACAGAATTTTTCAAATCGATTCGTTGAAAATTCAGTCAGTTTTAAAAATTGTATCAAGGAATCATGTTTTTAAAGGTCCATTTTAATATACAGCCGGTAAAATGAATTTGTTAAAATTTTCATTTTTTTTATGAGGACACACTTTTTTCTAGAATTTTTAGCAAACAAAATCTGCAAAATATTATTCAAACAACCCCAAAAGAAACAGTCTGGAGCGGTTAAATCCGGTAAACGAAAGATGTCGCGTAAAAGACCCACTGTGTCCCTCGCAGTGTGCGCTGTGGCTCCATCCTGTTAGAACCATACCATGCTTTTCTACTAGATACATTCACAATATATTTTCCCTTATTTAAAAAGTAATACGTAAAGTTTGACTTTCAGTAAAACTTGATATTTCAGTTAAATGTAAAATGTTATGTTTTTGTTCCTCAAACAACGTAATTCAAATACTAAATACAATTTATTTCAATACAAATAACATGAAATTTTCAACATAAATGCGTTGGGTTCTGCAATTACACATACAAATAAAAAACTTTTATATTTGCCAGTTAAATATTGACGATTGTATTAAACGAATTTCGATTGTTTTTACTACTTTTTTAATTAAAAATTATTGAAACTCAACAACAAAATGGGTTGATTATATTAATTGTATTTGTAATTAAATATGCATTACAATATTGTTTTTATATGTTGTGGGTGTAAAGAACATTTTGGAATTTTCACTACAGAAGTGGTAAAAATCGGGTTTCAAGGGCGAAAAGCCTGCGCTCCTCAAGTGTAGACATCAGCTGACGGAATTTTTGGAAAATCCTACGAATAATGTGGTGTTATCCCCTCTAAATCCAAAATGAAATCAACTTGGGTTGACCAAATCAACATTTCATCTACATGCGATAAAAATAATATTCTAAAGTGTTATAAAAAAGTCAAAACTAGTGTTACCGCCACTGTCGCTCAATTATTTATTGATTATATTATTAAACATATATATCGATTATTTGTTATTTGCTATCTCTAATTGTCTGCTAATTATAAACGTCAAAAGTCAAAAATATCCCAAGCTTATTAAAACGCAACGTGAAAATAAATAATTCGTAAATTGATTTAAGTATTAAATACCGATCAATATTTTGCACACGAAATTTTTGTTTTCATACCAAAAAATTAAATAATTTTTCGATTTCATTATTTGTAAATTAATTTTATGGTCTTGTAAATATGTAGTTACCAAATTGTTGAGTTTTGTATTTGTCATTCAAAATTTTGGTGGAAATTTTGTGCTTGGGCTGATTCCCGTAACAACAAGTTTTTTTAATCAGTATGTGGCAACCTTGAAACAATAATTTATATTATTTTTGTAATAATTTTTGTAATTATGTGTATTTATCGCCAAGACCAAGCTGTCACATGATTTTTACTGCTTTGTTACCCAGCAAAAATGAAGCTGCCAAAGAAGCAATCACTACTATGGCAAAGACATCACTTCTTTTCTGATGGTTTCATCGATGAATTTAACATTGGCATGTCATAGGATGGAAATATTAAAATACAGCTACTGCCATTACTATTACTTTACTCTAAGGAAGCAATGACAATGCAATGATTATTCTGATGCATGAGTGGAAAATGTGCATATACTTTGTAATATCTAGCTTTGATGAAAATTTAATTTATAATTCTCCATTAATGAAAATGTTTTTTGGACAACTTTGAAATATTTTTAAAAAATTTTAATAAATTTTTGGATAAATTTAAAATATTTTTGTATAACTTAAAAACTCGTTGGACAATTTTGAAACATTTTTGACAATTTTAAAATATTTTTGAACAATTTTAAATAATATTTGGATAATTTTAAAACATTTTTGGACAATTTGAAATAATTTTTACACAATTTTAAAATTATTTTCGATTATTTTAAAACGTTTCTACACAATTTTAAAATTACTTTGGGAAATTCTGAATTTAAGCTGGAAATGATGTAGTGTCAAACAAAATACAAAGTGTAAAAATGCACAGATGGTGTCGCCATAAAAACTTATGGTGACACCAAAAAATCATAAAATAATGTTAACTGAAGTTGAGGAAGCATGAAAGAAGTTATAGCCACAGAATGACTACCATTTTTTTTGCTAGGTATATCCACGTTATATAGCTCTCCTATCTTGAATTATTTATTTGAATATTTTAATGTTTTAAGATTGTTTCATTTTTGTTAAAGGGAATTTGTTTTGACTTTGCGTTAAGACTTTTATAAATTTGTTTAAAATTATAGGGCCTTTAAAGTAGCTGTTTCTGTAAAGCAACGGCTGTGTAATGATAATTTTTAATGTTATGTACTCATTTTAAGTAAATATACGAGTATTTACTTAAATAAAACCATTTTTGTAAAAAAAAAAAAATTGGTATATCTTCCACATATGTACATTGGTGGTCACAAAAAGCGCACCATTGGCAACTCTACAGCAATTTTGATAAAATTTCAAAACACTGAAAGCCTTTTTTTTCTTTTTTGTGGTGATTTCCCTATATTTATATATAAACAGAGTCAGTTTTTACCGCACCGCTGTGGTTATAAATGTTTTTTTTTTTTTGAAAATGTCCACACGGTATATGCAATTGACACGTGACCAAAAAGTAAAAAATTTTTTGTTTTAAAGAATATGGGATTAAAACGACCAGCTTCATCTATTGATGACCGCATGGCTTGGACCAGAAAATATCGAAACTGAACCCTCAAGGACCAGAGAAAAGTTTTATGGTCCGAGGAAAGCAAATTCATTTTGCTGTGCGCAGATAATCTCCTGATTAAAAACTTGAAAAATAATAACAAAATTTAAATATGTATTTTCTTTCATTTGTGAATTAAAAAATTGTTTGATGACATTGGGATTCGCCAACTGGAGTAGCACGCAAACTCTCCCGATTTAAATCCTATAGGGCACATTATAGAGCGAAAAGTGGCTGAGAATAAGCCAGAGAGTAAAAAATCGATAACTGCGGCTTTGGATAAAGTTGTTGACCTCACGGGAGAGAAATACGATACTAATATTTGTTAATACAACCCAGCAAAAATTTTCAATAACTTTTATTTTTAATAAATTTTCAGTAGTAACTAAAAACTAGTGAAATATTCTTTTAACACGCTACTTTTTTAATTTTGTACTTCAAAATAATTGGAACCTAGATCCTTTAAAATTAAAAAAAAAAATATGTCCTTTATCCATATAAATATAACTTGGCTTTAAAAACAAATATAGATTTTGAAGTCTGCTAGTCTAATTAAATTACAGGTTGGTTGAAAAGTTCCTGCGCTCACCAAGAGATGGCACTGCTAGCTCCAAACTTTTTTTTCTCAAGTAGGTATAACTGTCCTGAGAACACATGTAAAGTTGCAAGTCATTCTGTCAATTCTTTCTTTGTTTACAAGCAATTTGAAGTTGACGTGTCATTGATTTTTTTAATATGGAAAAAATTGAATATCGTGCAGTCATTATGGACAATTGTTAGAAGTGTATAAGGAGACCTCACCTTCAAAACGCACCGTTGAATTTTGGGCTGGTGAATTTAAACGTGGTCGTACCAGCCTTGAAGACGATCCACGCGAAGGACGACCAAAAACTGCAACCCCAACAGAAATCATTGAGCAGGTACATAATATGGTTAGTGAAGATCCAAGTTTGACTGAGCGTGAAATTGCTAATGCCATAGGCATCTCAGACGAACGAGTACTCCATATTTTACATGAAGAATTACGTATGAAAAAACTGTTTGGAAAGTTAGTGCCGCACACATTAACAATTCAACAAAAACTGAACAAATTTCTCAGCGTATTTTGGAGCGTTTTAAGCCGAATAAAGCCGACTTCTTACGTCGTTTTATAACTATGGATGAGACTTGGATCTACCACCATGATCCTAAATTGAAACAAGAACGTTTACAGTGGACTGAAGCTAGTTGTTCAGCTCCAAAGCAGGTGAAGTCACAACGATCAGCAAAGAAGGTTATGACATCAGTTTTTTGGGATACAAAAGGAATTTTATTGATTGATTAACTCAGAAAGGTAAAACAATCAACTCTGAATATTATTGCAGCCTTTTGGATCAGCTGGATGAAAAAATTCGTGAGAAAAGACCTGGTTTAAAGAAGAAAAAAATAATTTTTATCAAGACAATGCACCTGCTCACAAAAGTGTTTTGACGATGGCTAAATTCAAAGAATTAAAGTACGAATTGCTTGAACATCCACTTCAGAAATCTCAAACAATTCCTTCGTGGAAAGCAGTTTTCGTCTAATGAAGAGGCCATAGCATCCGTAGACGGTTATTTTGCAGAGCTTCCGGAAAACCATTATAAGGATGGGATAAAATATTGGAAGATCATTGGAACAAGTGTATTGAGCTTCTAGAAGATTATATTGAATAAAAAAATATATTTCGTAACAAAAACAGTATTCTTTTATTTCGAGCGCAGGAACTTTTCAACCAACCTGTGGTATTAAATGCTGATAAAACTAAATTAGTTCGATTTAGACCGTAAGCTGTTAGCGACAATTTCAACATTTATGTTGATAGTAATATAATTTATGAAACAAATTCAGTGAATTGTTCCGGTATAACGCTCTGAAATAATCGTGCTTGGAATTTATATATACGAGAAATAAAATCAAAAATAGCTACGGTTATTGTATAAATTAAAATATAAACTTAATAAAAAAACAAACTTCTTTTATATCATGCACTAATAAATTTAAATTTTTAGAAGTTTTTAAAGTTGAAATACAAAAAAGCAATTATTTATTTTATGCAAAAATTTAAAAAAAGTGGTGATATCGCAAAATCAAAAATATTTTATATATTACTGACGAACTCTAATATATACAAATATAACTAATACACTTAAAACTTAAGAATTAAATTGCTGTATTTTGGCTTCTCTTTAAACGCCTGTAAATCCAAGAGGAGACAAAATAACAAAATGGGTCATGAAGTGTTTTAAAGTTAAAGGTAAGGAGTAATTATTCTGTAAATTTCAAACTTGCATCTCGTAAGAAACATGTCCAATATGCAAAATGCCTGAATATGCAAATTTTTAAAAATTCAAGTAGCGATTTTTTTCATAACGAGTAGTATTTTTCTACGACATGTGTATTTTGTATCTGAGAATTATTATAATTTTATATTCATCAGCGCCAACACTGAAGTTCATTGAAAAACACAAAAAAAACAACGAAATAAGCATATTTTCAATACCATGTTATTTTTCACATATATGAAATTAGTAATTTTAAATACGAGTATTTATCTTAGAAACTATCGTCTTTCAGCTTCACCTTCGTCTTGCCGCTCTTTTTTACTTAAAATCTTTGATATCCTACCGGTCAATTTGCTATTGAAAATGGGCAAAATCGGTGCTGCGGTAAAAAAAAAACTTATAAAGAAAAATGTGATGGTACCTCTAAATTATCCATACAAATTTGTATATATTAATACAATTTATCGTCTGGTGAATAAAATATTTTGTCATATTTTTCACCAGACGCCTACAGGTGATTTATATTTTAAATTCACCTCAATTTTATAGCTAATTGGACATTATTGAGGCTAGATGCAGGTATATTTTCACAATGCGTGTTATTTCGCAGTATTTTTTGAACCTTCTAGTCTAGAATTTAAAAAAATCGATATTTTTATATTTTTGAAATTTATATATTCAAGAATGTGTGTATATTTTTCAAAATTTCAATTATTTTCGAAAACAGTACGTTTTGACTTTGTTTTGGTGTGTCCGTTTCTGTCCAATACGGACCACCGTTTTTCTTCCATTGTTTTTGGATTTGCTTAGTTATCAAATCGAATACTCAAATATCCATGAGATAAATATTTATGAAATTTAAAACAAGTTTTACGATGATGTGTGAAAATTTATGCAGATTTGCAAATAAAAATATTATCTGACAGTTTATAATAGATTTTGCGAAAAAATATGCAAATTTGCATTGTGTGCGGACAACTCCGTTTTTCACTCGATATATCGGTCCGTAAACGGACCGTGATTGACGGTATTTCAACGGATTCGAATCAGTTTTGATGTTCCGTATACGGATCCAGAAAACGGTTCGTAAACGGAGTTAGATTCCGTTTACGATGAGCCGAAAACAGTACGTAAACGGGACGTATTGTTTGTTGGGATGATATCTCAAGATTCCACTTTAAAATTTGGTACAAACATTCTAAATTAGGGCGGGTCGATTTGTAGGGAGGAAAAAACGCTCAACTTACAAGGAAAATCGTATTCTAGGGATCAAAATAAGAAACTTTGGCGAAGGAACCATACCTCTAAAACGAATTTTGATGTCCCGACTTTTGACCCGTAGGGTCAAATTTTGAAAAATCCCACTTTGACCCAAAAACCGAAAACCGGTCAACCGGTTTCTTTATTTTTAAAAACCGATCGGTTTCAAATATTTTGTAAATTCGAAGAAAACCGAAAACCGGTCTTTTTTGTTCGGTCAACCGGTTTTTTTAATTACATCACCAACTGGGTTACTTGGTCTCTTTTATTTTTTCGGAACACTTTTATAATCGTTTGTTTGGTTACGAAGATTTAGATCAGGGATGGAAAACATGGTACAATTGTACTTTTTTTGGTACATTTTTACCTTGGTTGGTACCGTGGTACTACCGCGGCTCATTTAGTACAATTTGAAATTTTTTCAAATTTTGAATTTATAACTTGATAAAAACCTGTATTTATTTATTCAGCTACTATAGTAAAAAATAAAGTCAGTTTTAAGTTGAACCGGCTTTAAATTGGTGTCACATCAAATGTACCAAATGTTTCCATACACATTGTACTAAAATACTCGGAAGAGGCAACATTGAACAGCTGATTTTAAATTACCTCTCAAAACAAAACAAAAAAAAGAATAAGAAAAAAGTGTATTATTGCTAAAAAGCTATTAAATGCCTTTAAATTTTTTAATACAAATCCTGAAAAGTTTAAATTGCCCTCCAAGGGAGGCGGACAACCAGAAAAAAAGGTGTGACATAAAAATTAGAGTAAAATTTTGCAAAGTTTTGTAGGAATTATACGACTGCATAAAATTAACGATAAATTTAGTTTCACTCGGTCAAATTAAATTTTTTAAATCTTTTTAGTGTCTAAGCAAATCTGACTCAATACGATAAAATTGTTAAAAAAAAAAAGCTGAAAAAATTTTGCTACCGTGAGGATCGAAAAAGTACAATTTGTTTGTCTGGTTGGTCCAAAATCCTAAAAAAGAGACTGTACAAAATCATTCATCATTATATGATGATTTCATATAAATTGATAAACGCGACAAAAGAACTGAAAAGTTGGAAAATTTATATAATTGTCTTTTGACTATTTGTCCAACATCTACTATTAGTGAAAGAGTATTTTCCACTTCTAGCTTTATCAAAAGCAAACAAAAAAATCGTCTTAAAATGAAACTTTTAAATTGCATTTTATTTCTAAAATTTTATTTTGGAAGTGAAAAATGGATTGAATATATATATAGGTATATATATAGTTTTTTTTTTCAAAGAATGTATTTTTTTATTTTTATTACTTTATATATTTAATTTCTTTTTTTTTGTTTGTTATAAAAACAATTAACAAATTATATAAGCTTTTTATTCAAATTAAAAAAAAAACGAAAAAACCGGTCGACCGGTTTTTTTGCAAAAACCGAAACCGGTTTTTTTAAAATTCGATTTTTCGAAGAAAACCGAAACCGGTTTTTCAAAAGGCCGGTTTTTTGAATACTCTAAGAGTGCCCCAATCGAGTCCAAATGTATGACCGACCCTATCTTTGTAGGGCCGACCCACCCATGCCAGTGGTACACCCCCTGGAACCCCGCAAGGGGGTTCGCTATACAAACATTTAAAAAAATCACCATTTTTGGCACTACATGAAAAAATGAATTTAACTTAGTAACAGAAAAGAAACTAAAAAAAATTATTATAAATTAGCGTTTTTACAACCCTTTTAAAACAAAGGCATCACTGTGATGCATTTGCATGTCGTAAACTTACTTGTGTGGGTTTTTTATTCAACCTTTTTAAAAAATGAAGGTATCACTGTGACACAATTGCAGGTCGTAAAATTGCTTGTGTGGGTTTTTTAAGCCACCACAAGACACAGCTGCATGTCGTAAACTTACTTGTGTGGTTTTTTTATAGCACCTACTTAAGAAATCAACGTTGTTTTTACAACCCTTATTGTGGGTTTTTTATGGCACATTCTTAAGAAATGCACTTTTTTTTGCAACCATTTTTAACAATTAAGGTATCACTGTGATGCACTGCAACCCTGTTAAAAAATGAAGGTATCACTGTGACACAATTGCAGGTAGAATAACGGAGTAAAAAATAGTATAAATAAGTATACAATATACCTTTAGTCTTCATTACGTTTTCGACTGCCAAAGAAAGTAAACTTGTTGGTACTATTTTAAAAATCCATTTATCATCCTATTAGAATGAATCCACCATCCTCTACACCGCAAGATGAAGCCACAACAACTATCGAAAACCCAATGAGCCATATACCCAAGCATGATGTCACTGTTTTTGGTGTGTCTACTGATTTGACTGATCTTAATTTACCAACCCATCTAGATATCTTGAGATATTATTTTTACTTGAGCGAACGTGCTAAAACAGACCAAAAAAAGTTTTCCGATAAATCATCCACTATTCAAGTACAAAATAAGTTGATGGGGATTTGGGAAAAACTTGGTATGGAAATAATGCCGAAAAATTGTGTATCTATTAAATTTAATAGATTGCTTGACAAATATCAAGACCAAATCAACAGCAAAAAGAAAAACCCAAAATTTCCAGGGTTTCTAAAATCTCTGGAAACAATTTTTCACATTGGAACATGTAAATGCGATTTGAAGGCAGCTCCATGTTCATGCGGCTTGGTTCCAGAACGTCTCATGATGGAAATTGAAGAGCAAGGAGCAACGTCTATGCCATCAATGCCAACATACCAAGACCCCGATGATTCAATATACGCACCACCATCGGTTCAAGAAGATATGCATAGAAGCACAAGTTCACAATACACAGAAAGATGCGATTGTTATAACTTTGCCTTGATATGTGACAGATTTGGTGTGTCTGATAGAGTAGCATCAGCATTAGGAACCGCTCTTTTCCAAGATTTTAAAATAAAAGATAAGCATGGCAAACCTCTCATCATGGATAAATCGAAAGTTCGCAGAGAAAGAGAGAAATGCAGACAAGAAGTGCTTCGCAAACGGTTAGATGATACCAATTTGTTAGCGTTTTCATTCGATGGCAGAAGTATTTATTAGAAGTATCATACTAGGATGGTAAAAGAACCTCATCTTGTTATTTTTAGAGAACCGAATTCTGAATTGATTGGTTACGTCAGACTGAAACATGAAACCGCTGAATACAAAACAACCAAATCAAATGATTTTTTCAATGATAAAAATATATCACTGTATGCATTAACTGGCATATGTACTGACGGTGAGCCAACAAACAATGACCCACACGGTGGAATTATACGACGGTTCGAATTGCTGTTAAAAATACCATTGCATTGGTCCGTTTGCCTTCTGCACTTCAACGAACTTCCGTTTCGGCATTTGTTTGAAGCTTTGGATAAATCAACCAGCACTGGACCAAGATCGGCAACCGGAAAACTGAGCCGTCAAATCGAAATGTGAAACTCTTCCGGTAAGTTATTGCTATCACTCATTTATTATAATTGTCAACCGTTTTTAATTATTATATATTTTCAGGTGGTGGACGGCTTTCAGAAAATTAAGTTCAAAAATATGCCCCCTGCTCCAGAAAAAATTGAATTTTCCACCGATTCGAAGTACTTATACGACATGGCCCATGCAATTTCTAGTGGCGTGGTTTCGGTGGATCTGGCTAACATCAAACCAGGGAAAATTGTACATTCTCGCTGGCTCACCAAGGCCGCAAGATTATTACGATTGTATGTGACAACGGAAAATCTAGATGAAAATTTAAAAATTCTGGTTGAATTTATTATTAAATGTTTTGTGCCAATGTACTTCAATATCAAGTATTACAGCTCTGTCGTGTACGATAGTGCATTATTTTTCAAGTTCATTAGTTGGTCACGATTTCTAGAACCTCATTTACGCAGAATTGTCAATCAAGTAATTACAGATAATTCATATTATGCGCATTCGGAAAATATCTTGTTACAAATGTTGTTTGATGATAGAAAAGAAAAGCGCGACTGTGCTATCAAGAAAATTCTACGCTATCGAACCGATGTTGACGATATAAACTTTAATTGCACAAGTTACACGGAAATTATCCGTTTGGATGGTATAAATAACGTATTTAAACCACTATTCACGCGAAGCATTCCGTACGATACATTGAAAGAATATTTAAATCAAGATGATCCACCTTTTTTTGACCCAAAACTTCCATCACACATACAAGGAACGGAACGACACGTTCAATTGCTAGCTAGTGTTTCCAAATGAGTTATACCGGGAAATGTAGAGGCTGTTATGTCGACGACATTAAAGAGCCGTGCGAAATAATAATAATAAAATAATAATTTTTTTTAGTTGCTTCTCTATAACTAAGTTAAATTAATTTTTTTATTTACATATGTTCTGACTAAATAAATTTCTAAAGAGAAAAATAAACTCCAAAAAGAAAAAAACATAGCCATTTCGCTGATTTTTTCATGTAGTGCCAAAAATTGTGATTGTAACGTCGGGATTTCCTCCGTTAGCTGGGATAAGCTCGCGGGGGTAGGGATCGTCACAGAAATTTATTTGATCCAGTGACCGAGAGTAAAAGACGTGATTTTTATACAAAGGTAAATTCGTTTATTGTGGTTAGTACTACTGGATTGATAAAGAGAGTGAGAGAGAAAGAGAAAAGGGAGGACAGCGACCGGGGACGGCACGATTCCTCTGATGAGCAACGTCTAGGTGAGGGCAGCGACCTGGGACGGCATGCTCCCTCTGGTATCTTCACAGGGAAGGACAGCGACCGGGGACGGCACGCTTCCTCTGATGAACTACGTCTAGGTGAGGAGCGACCTGGGACGGCACGCTCCCTCTGGTATCTTCAAAAGGTAGGACAGCGACCTGGGCCGGCACGCTCTCTCTGGTATCTTCACGGGGAAGGACAGCGACCTGGGACGTCACGCTCCCTCTGGTATCTTCAAAAGGTAGGGCAGCGACCGGGGACGGCACGCTTCCTCTGATGATCAACGCCTAGGTGAGGGCAGCGACCTGGGGCGGCCCGCTCCCTCTGGTATCTTCGCAAGGAGGGAGAGCGACCGGGGACGGCACGCTTCCTCTGATGAACTACGTCTAGGTGAGGGCAACGGCCTGGGATGGCACGCTCCCTGTGGTATTTTCGAAAGGGGAGGACAGCGACCGGGGACGGCACGCTTCCTCTGGTGAACTTCGCATGACCTGCGTTGATTAAGTGAGAGGGAGAGAAAGAGAGAGGGAGAGAGAGAGATAAAGAGAGAGAGAGAGGATGAAGGATCGACCTGGGACGGCACGCTTCCTCTTATGAACCGTTTGAGGATATCCACAGGACCTCCTAGGATATTCGCAGGCCTTCAAGGATATAAACAGGACTTTCTAGGATATTAGCCGGACCTTCAAGGATAGCCGCAGGGTCTTTCAAGGATGTCAGCAGGACCTTCAAGGATGTTCGCAGGACCTTCAAAGATGTTGGCAGGACCTTCAAGGATATCCGCAGGATCTTCAAGCATATCGGCAGGACCTTCAAAGATATCAGCAGGACGTTCAAGGATATCAGCAGGACCTCAAGGATGTTCGCAGGACCTTCTAGGATATCCGCAGGATCTTCAAGGATATCGGCAGGACCTTCAAGGATGTTCGCAGGACCTTCAAGGATGTTGACAGGACCTTCAAGGATATCCGCAGGATCTTCAAGGATATCGGCAGGACCTTCATGGATATCAGCAGGACCTTCAAGGATATCAGCAAGACCTTTAATGATGCTCGCAGGATACTTACAAGTTGTCCAAGGACGCTCGCAGGATTAGAATTTAATATTAAGTGTTGAAATTACCTTGTGTTCTCGTTCACGGCCGCTGACGACTGACCCAGATTCGTTCAATGTTGCTCTTTATATACCCCTAATGGCAGCTATTTGTAGTTGTCGCCAGTGTAATAACAAAGTGTGTAGACAGAAACGAGCGACGCGACTTCTGTCGTTACATGATTTTTTGAAATGTTTGAATGAGGAACCCCCCAGGGGGTTCCAGGGGGTGTGCCACTGGCATGGGTGGGTCGGCCCTACAAAGTTAGTGGGGGTCATACATTTGGACTCGATTGGGGCACTCTAAATGGGTCAAAGTGGGATTTTTCAAAATTTGGTCAAAAGTCAGGACATCAGAATTCGTTTTAGAGGTATGGTTCCTTCGGCAAAGTTTCTTATTTTGATCCCTAGAATACGATTTTCCTTGTATGTTGAGCGATTTTTAAATCGACCCGCCCTATTCTACATACATCCCTCTATGGTTTGACGCCCACTCAAGTCAAAATTTAAAATATTACTATTTTGTGAAAAATTTTGAATTGTTATAAAAAAACATGCAAAAACATTTTTTTTATTCAAACGGCCGCCATTTTGGGAAAAGTTTTTTTTTTTTTTTTTGGCTTGCCCGAGGATCATGCTATAGTGACATTTTTTACTAATTAAGAATCCGATGATATTTTAATTTTAGATGACCAGAAGGGGTGAAACTAGAGTTAGTCACGTGACTCGAAATTTCGTGATTCACGTGGATGGATTTTTTGTCGTGACTTTTCAAAGTTATTCGTTTTCTTCGATTTGTTTTCTTAAATTTTTTTACATGTAATGTAGCAAGACTGTTTTTTTTTATCCTTTGTATTAAGTATGGTAACACTTCAAGTGGCTCAGGTGACAAAATAAATTCTTTTCTTTCATTTTTTCAAATATTTTTTCGTGAACGTGATTTAAATTTATTACTGATGTGATCATGCGTGAGCGTGAGTAGAAAAAATCTTCGTTTGTTAAGTTTTGTAAGTACTCTTAAAATATTAATAAACAAATGATAAAAAATGGGTAGTGAAACTATTCCTTTTGTTTTCTTGCAGAGCTCGAAAAATGCCGAAAATGCGTGCCCCTAGACTAGAATACCCCTTAAAGCTTGTACTCTATACCCAAGTAAGCTAAGAAGGTACAAAATAGTGATCTAGAAATAAGTTGAAATAACCCAATTTTTATTCAGATTATGTTGCACTTTAGTTAATATATTAAGTATGTATGTATGTCTATATGACTTTAGCACGAAATCATTTTTCTTCATTAAAGCATTCAAAGCCGAAACGGAAAACCAGTTAATCGGTTTTTTCGTTTTTCAAAAACCGGCCCGTTTCGGTTTTTTTCTAAAATCTAATAAATTGAAAACCGGTTTTTGTTGAAAAAAAAACTATATTTTTTAATTTTTGCACAAATTTTCAACTATTCCTACTATCGTTGACCAACGGGACAACACGTTCACTTAGTTAAAGTAATAAAATTGATAATGACATTAGTAGTATTAATTAAATCCTGGAAAAAATGTTAAAAATAAAACTTTCAACTTTCAAATGCAATTATTTGGTTGAAAAAATCAGGAATTACGACATCCCAAAAAATATTATTGTATTTTAAATTCCCTAGAACTTTCAGAAGATAGCAAAAATATTTGCTACGCGTGAAATTTATTCATTTTTTATCAAATTTCCATTTCCTGTACACCAAGAATAAATCTTATAATTAAAGTACAGGAACGTATTTTTCTTATAGGAAGAAAACTACATACAAATGTAATAAAAATACGACGTTTCAATGCATTTATGTATATAATTTACTTGAATCTGCAAACTGGTATTTTCCAAAATTATTACAAAACTGGTTTCTTTAAAAGGCCGGTTTTTAATACTTTAGTGCAAAACAACTGAAAACTCTGTTTTTATATAAAAAAATAACGTCAGTTTTTCGTATAAATTAAAATCATAAATATTTTCCTGTTAAAAATTTATAAATTAAAATTAAACAAAAAAAATTTAAAATAAAGTATTTAATCAAATTTTGAGTGGAGTCAAAGTAATACTATTACCAGAATTTCACAAATCCTTTTTTTTTTCTTGCGAAAAGAATAATAAAAGCGAAATAAAATCTGATTCATAATACCTGGTTTTCTGAAATCACCAGTTTTTTCTACCCTCTAGCTTTAACAGAATATTTGTCCAAAAAGAAAAACTTCAAAAAGCATTTGAAAGTGAAAGTATATTACTATAATTTGTTCTGTATTTAAGTATTATAAATACAATATAAAACAAACATTATTAATGAATATTTAACAACAAACATGTTCATGCATTAAGCACAGAAGGAATAAGTTTTTTATAGATTTCAATGCCTTCCAAGTATGTATCGGCTTTGAGATATTCATCATGATCGTGCAACAACACTGGAGTGTTTTGCATTGGTGAAAATCCAATAGAAGGAATGCCAACATGACGTATATGACGACTATCAGTACCACCGGGAAATACAAGAGTGCGTATTTTTAAAGCTCTGGAAGAAAAAATGTGGAAATTAAAATATTAATTTCTAAACTGAATTTCAAACCAAAAAAAACCTACAAATCATCTACAAGGCACTTTTTAAAAGCTAACCAAAAAATGTTGGAATCATCAATTTTTGTGGGTTCAACTTTAGGTTCTTTTTGTTCAAATTCCAATTCAATATCACCACCAGCTTCCACACACCATTGACGGACCTTTACAAATAAAAGTTCAATTAAAAATTACCTACATACTTATAATAAATAAAAAACTAACCTGTTTTTCAAAGCCTGCATGGTCAACCGTTATGGCAAGGCGTATGTCAAAGCCAGCTTGCATAAATGGTGGTATAACATTACTTTGTACTCCACCCTTCATTGTGGTTAGATTAACAGTAGTTACATCACCTATTGTTAGCTTGGGATCCATTGCCAAACGTTGCGATTCACTTTCTCTAAATGCCATCATTTTATTCAAAATAGAATGGAATTTTTCACCAACCGTATTTTTTAATAACAAAGAACCGTGACCAGCATTGCCACTTATTTTGAAATGAATTTCTGAAAATTGAAATTATGATCATCTGCCAATGTTTTAGCGGAAGCTTTAATAATACTTACGCCATATGCTTCTTTCGGCATAATAGACAAGATATGTATCATCTATTGATGCCACACCTTCATCCAAGGAAAACCCTACATTGAGTTTTTTGAAATCATCAGTTTTTACAAATGCTTCTACTCCGAAGTGACCGCCAATTTCTTCATCTACAAAATAAAGGTTTTTTAATAGTGAAAAAAAAACAATTTTAGAAGGAATTTTTTATTATTTGAGCAGTTCAAAAGTTGTATTAGAGGTATTACATATACCCCCTGATTATGTGCATAGATTTTTATAAAATGGCGTACTCAAATACGTTTAACATAAGCTGAGATAAAGAAATTTTAAATATTCAGTAGACTGGTCCTTATCTAACATTGATTTTTTTCAAGAATCGTTTAAATTGTTATTTCTAACAAAACAAAAATATTCTGTAAAATTTTAAATCGTATTTTAATTTTAACACGTGCCGCATTTAGCTAGCGTATCAAAACACCGTTGCATTTTCTGCTAGATGTTCGTTAATGCAGACGCAATTGTGTATAAAGGATGGGTTGTGAAAATTAAAAAAAAACATACAATTTGCAAAAGTGAATGAAATATTTATTTGGGGCGATATGCTAATTTTACACATCATTTGGTACTGCAATTTTGACATTTCCTTTTATCCATTTTCTAGTCGTTATTTTGATTCAATCAGCTGTTTCCTGTCTGGGTAGTCTGTGATACATGGTGCATTGCATTTATCTCAATGCATCACGTATTTTGTAAATTTTTGCAGAAATTTTTGGGAATTTGGAAATTTTTAGAGAATAAGTTTTTCTCTAAAAATAACAATTTAAGAGCTCCCTGCTTTAAAAATGTTGGTTTTAGAAAATCAATTTCAACAGGACCCGAGGTAAAACATTTTAAAATTACGGGTTGTATAAGCAAGGACCGTATAAACCAGGATGTACAAACTACAATATTTTTAGCCACCCATGATGCCATGGTGCCATGCTGACATGATGCTAAATAGCCGATTTACAGAAACACTTAGCCTCTAGCAAGGGTTGTACCGAAAGTACAGTGATTGCGATGTGAATGTATACATGTTTGAATTTTTGTTTGTTATTTTTTTTCTAACATACAACAAACAACAATATTAATTATTATAACAAATTATTAATTATTATAACAAACAAATGTATATTTGAAGAGTAAGCGTGACTATGAAAGAAGAAAAACAAAAAACATCGTTAAACATGAGTAAGCAAGAGCCAAAAACACCAACATCTTCTATTTGTTTTTTACCTGAATTAAAAAACCCATTTTAATAAACGTTTACATTTTTTTGTAATATTTACAACAAACAAAACCAGGGTAAACGTGAGTATGAAAGAGACAAAAAACAACAAAACATATATTATATTTATAAAACTATTTATGTTTAAGAGATTTCTATTTAGATAAAAAAATAAAAAAATTTAAATTTAAAATCTAAATGTGTTTTAAAATGGGATTTTTTAATGTAGGTAAAAAAACAAAAAACAAATTGGATGTGTTTTTTACTTCTAGCTTACTCATGTTTACCGATGTTTTGTGTTTTTGGTTTCTTTCATACCTTTGTTTTGTTTGTTGTCTTAACCAAAAAAAATTCAAATATACATTTGTTTGTTATAATTATTAATAATTTGTTTGTTATAATAATTGATATTGTTGTTTGTTGTATATACGGAGAAAAAAATAACAAAAAAATTCAAACATGTATACATTTACATCACAATCACTGTACTTGCGGTACAAACCTTGCTAGAGGCTAAGTGTTTCTGTAAATCGGCTAAGAATTTCATGGTGTCGGCTAAGAATTTTTTTGTAGTCGCACCATTTGGAATAATGGCAGCATGGCATCATGGGTGGCAAAAAATTTTGTAGTTTGTACGTCCTGGTTTATACGGTCCTTGGTATAAGAAGTTTCGTGTCGTCGATTTAAAAAATAATACAGTCAATAGTAATTTACTTGTTGTTGGACGACTTCACTTGCTGACGACAAACCATAATGGCTTACTTTGCCGGTTTAATTTTAACTGTAGATTTGCCTTTCTTTTTTTTAAAGATGGCGAATAATATTTCTTTTTGTAGAAACAAGTACTAATTTAATATGTTGGCACTACATCATAACGAGTGGGGAAACGTGGGAGAGATTAATGCATTATTGTTTTTTTGCGCTTGATCTGCATTACCGACACTCCGCAACCCTTGCCCCATTACACCTACTTTTCTCAGATAGCTTAAAATGTTATCAAGGGCCTTGGCAAATTTTTCGCATATACGTATGTATATTCAAAAGAAGTCAATTTGAAAATTTGGATTCTATAAAAAATGTTACTCTTACTCAACTGTATTTCATACCCTCCCATATTTTACCTCTTAAGGAGCTGTTATAAGATGACGTAAAAAATTTTATTTGAATCAATTGAAGAAGAGTAAAGGAATATCACTTAAGAGTTTGGGTTAAATTGATCACTCTAAACTTTGGGTAAATGAGGTAAGCCAACAACTCTTGGCTAAGTGCTTCTTCAATTTTTGGAATACACCATGACAAATTTTACAAAAATGCATTTGTCAAAAGATGAGGTAAAAAAATTTAAAAACTTAAGTTGTATAGTTTTAGAAAACGCGGTGCAAAATTTTGCTCAAATATGTGTTACAGGATCCAAGATAAAGCGATTAAATATTTTCGGTTGCATGTGAGGCGCCACACCCTCTATTTCAGCCAGTCTCGTATTTGACGCTTTTGAGGAATTGTTATCAGATCCTGTTCATACAAAATTGTTCGTACAAAATTTTACTCAACAGGAGCGGAGGAATATAACTTTTAAAAACTTAGGTACAATGAATGTTGCCCGTCCAATCCGCCCGCAGTGCTTAGAATTTTATTTAAAAAACGCCTTGCTTACCTCTCAAATACGTTCAGTAGGAGCCGATATAAACCAATTGCAAATATTGGGTTGTATGGGAAGAGCCACTTTTGGCTCAATGCTTAAAAGTAGAGTAGGGATTTTTCTTAACCTCGGTTTCGGTTAAGAAGGATGCGGTTAACAGTTAATCGCACTCACTACCAAATATATTTTAATCTAATTGTTTTCCACAGAACTAATAAGAAATTTTATCGTTAAAAAGGGTCAAGTACATTAATGTGATAAATTTATTAACAATAGCTGTTTACATTTAAGACGAATACCAGCCTGATCGAATTAGTAAATTTTAACCAATTAATGCACAGTGTCCGTTTAAACACGTTAATTTTTTTGCTTCTAATATCACAACTTTTAACAAAAATCCCATAGTAAAATTTATAACTTATGTTTAGGACAACATACATAGTTTTTTTTTAAGGGAAGCAACACTCAGGAAATTCTTCCTACTATTTGATTTGTTGCTTTTTTTGGAAAGGGATAGAGGAGAGATGAAAGGTGGTAAAGGTGGTGGCTTCAAATATGGTAACACTGTAATTGTGCAAGATAATAAATCTTAAAACAGTTGGTGCCCAACATCTAATGGAGAGTTGACGAAATCGTTGAAGCTTTTTGGTTCATAGGCCTGTTATTTTTACTTCAGTGAGGTTAAGAGCTATGAGAACACCGAAGGAGGACGTTGAGATCTATATGAGACATAGAAAACTTATACAATTTATTTTTCTAACTTGGTGTTGCCGTCGCTGGGGATCGAACCCGCAACGTTCTGTTTAAGAGCCAAACCGCTAAGCATGACAACCTAACGTCCAAAAAACATTACAAATTAAAATTTATAAAAATTTTAGAATTTATAACACAAATGCTTAATTTCCTACTGAAAAGTTGAAAATCGATTTAACTATTAATCAAAGGAAAATGTCAAAAACATTTAAAAATATGTAGGCCAAATTTTGGTCATATAGTTCAAATTCTTTGGTTGTATGGGAGGTTCCACGACCTTTTTCACCCAACCCGCCCGATTTTGGAGTAGTGATCAAAAAACAAGTAAAAAAGGGCTAAATTCGGCTGTGCCGAATCTTTGAATACCCTCCACCATAGGACTGAAGATGATATACGTATATACTAAATTTTGCATGAACTGTAATATGAATATGTTTTGTCAATTTAAGTAACGAACTTTTGTTATTTAGTTTTAGTAATGTTATTTATTTAGTTTTAGTAATGTTATTTACAGAGGTCTGCTCTGTTAGCGACTTTAACATTGTTGCTTTTAACGTTAACTTAGTTATTAAGAGTAACACAACTATAGCTCTAAAATGTTATTATTCTCATAGTATGTAAGATAGTAAATGTAATCGAACAAGAAGAAGACTTAATAACATTTTTACTTACTTAACAGAAAACAAAAATAGATACAGAAAAATTGTACAAATTTTCGATCTTTTGCTATATAAGACGTATCCATAGGTCATAATACAGCTCTACAATAGTGTTTGTTGTTTGTGTATAAAAGGTGAAGAGGTGAAAGAAAAGAATTTAAACAAATCGTTTAAAGAAATCACTAGAACTGCATGTGTTTTATTTCTACAAAATAGTTTGATTTAGCTGGCAAATTTGCATTTGGGATTTTATTTCGCTTTTTTATTAGAAATATTTGTAATTTCTTTAGCTTAATTTTAAAAATTTGAAGGAAAATAGTTTATAATTTTTTTTATAAATTATTATAAGTTATGACCTAAAATAGTTGCACTCAAAGGTAAATTATGTATAAAATTTTCTTAATATGTGAGAAATAAAATGGTTTAAAAATCTTTTTATAAATTCTTTTAAATCGGAGCAAAAAATAGAAATAAAACCGTTTGTATGTTGTTTGTATCAGAGGGTTTTTATACAAATTTTGATGTTTTTAGCCTATTTATGGATTATTTAATTATTAATATAAAATTTTATTTAAATTAATTATTAAATGTAAAAAAAACAAAAAATAAACAAAAAAATCCTAACGAACCCGCGACCCTTCCACCTGTGGTGAAAGGTATAAAAACGTTTGTATTTTGTTTGTATCAGAGGGTTTTTATAAAAATGTTGATGTTTTTAGCCTATTTATGGATTATTTAATTATTAATATAAAATTTTATATAAATTAATTATTAAATGTTAAAAAAAAACCAAAAATAAGCAAAAAAAACAGTCTTAAGAAAATAATAAAAAAAAATGTACAAAAAAAAAGTGAATTGACCTGAAACGAGATTCGAACCTCGAACCCCGCGGGCTTAGAGAAAAAAAGTATTTGTGACATAGCGTCTAAACAACTGAGCTATTGAAGCTCACACAAAATCATCGTCAATAGAGGTACATATATAAAAGTCTTCGTTCATTAGGGATTTGTTTAGTTTTTATTTAAATGACAAATCTTTGTATGTGTGTTGTTTGTGTATAAAAGGTGGAGATGAAAGAAAAGAATTTTAACACATGGATGTGTTGTTATGCTCAAAATTCTACATACATTTTAAACAAAGGGATTTAACTGGAAAAATTAGAGGTAGTCCTGGTTTTTTGCTAATATCTCAGCCATTTGTTAACCGATCTGTCTGATTTTTAATAGCAAATAGAAATGGATCACATGTAACAGAAATAAAAAACAATCAAGTCCTCATCATGTCTGGGTTCTTCGGAAAACCCATTTCAACACACAGACGGACATCGTTAAATCAACTTCGCTCTTCATAAGGACCCAGAATATATATACTTTAAAAATAGGCATCCCCGCTTGCGTCTTCGCGTCGTGATCGTGATTTAAACAGACAGACAGACGGACATCGCTAAATCGACTTAAAATTGCATAAGGATCACAAATAAATATACTTTAAGGGGTCTTAAACCTATATTTCGACATATTACAAACGGAATGACAAACTGATATATACCCTCACCATATATGGTGGAGGATATAATTATGGAACAAACATATATATGATAGAATTAAAAAATAATTTTATTAACGAAATTGTAGTTAAAACAATGAAATCCTCCACAGCACGGCGAGAAAATACAACTTTCTTCTGAGTTTAAGAGAGTCAGTGTACATAAAAACTTTATATAAAAAGCAACTTATTAATATTATCAATATAATAAAAATAAATTCTGTGAGAAGTGATAATATTTTTGTTAGATTCAAATATAACTTATCAAATTTTGCATACTCGTAATAAAGGTTATTTAAGAAAAATAATAACAGTTACGGTTATTAATATGTTTAGTATTTACACCAGTCTAATTATCTTTTATGATGGATTTAATTTTAACGATTTCAGGCCATTTAATTATTTTAAGTGGCACAATTAAATATTTACACGTACCTGGTACAAATGTGACATGTACAGTTCTCTTCATAGTGATGCCACTCTTTTTCAATGCTCGTATTGCTGCCAAATATTGCATTCCAACACACTTCATATCTTGTGAACCACGTGCAAATATGCGACCTTCTTCATCCATTTCGGCACCAAATGGCTGATGTTTCCATTTGTCAGCAAATACCGGAACCACATCCATATGTGAGTTTAAAATTACAGATGGTAAGTCAGGTTGAGTGCCTTGCCAAGTTATAACCACAATTGGTAAAGTTTTTTTCACAGGATAGTATATGGTGATTGGAAGATCTAAGTTGGCAGCTTGTTTATTTAGGAATGCAACACAGGGTTCTGAAAGCGAAACAAAATAAAAGTTTGTAAAATGTAACCGTCATTTTTGCTAGCACATTTAAACATAGGCTTTAACTTTTATATATTTTTTTTTAAATTTAGTTTTAACAATCCTGTTTCTAATAGCACAATACAACACATACAGCACTTAGCAAAACCCTTCTGAACAACCTAATATAATTTTAAGTTATAACGCTTATTAAAAAAGCCACATAACAAAATAAGACAGTGAATTGAACTCACTTTTTCCAATTAAAGAGATACAATGCAAAATAAAACATCTCAAAATTAACATATCACTTGTTATGGTTGTTTCTTTTTTAGTACAGACGATGGAACCAAAAACGAAACCATAAAGGAAGCATCAGTTCTGTGTGTTTGAATATGCTACTAAACAAATATACGCGGAAGAAAAGCAGATTTTTAAATTTCTACAGGAAACATTGCAACACACGAAGTAACATTAAGTGAAACATGATCATGTTCCATCGTCTGTGGCCAGCATTGCAGTAATAGCGACAAAACTCAAAATAGCACTCTTTATGTGTAACAAAAGTAATCAGTTGTTCTTGAACAAACAAATAACGAGATTTTTCCAATTAAAGAAGATGGTGATGGGAAAGAATTTTGTTTATCTTATCTGAACATTAGTTACTTTTAAGCACAATAAACATACATATGTATATATTTAAATATATTTTTTTTGTATTAAGCATAATATTAAATATTCTGGTAGCACTGTAATTGAACAGATTTAAAACTAAGTGATGTGCAAAGAAAAATATAAAAAATTGAAAGATAAGTGTTTGGCAAATAAAATTAAGAAATATTATATACTAGCGGGCAAAGCTGGCTACGTTGTTAGCGTAGAAAATGGTTCCCAGATAATAAGCCGGAGCCCCCAATTTTTACCATGCCCCAGACCAAAATTCTAAGAAGTACCTCAATAATGAGTTAGCCCATACCCCTGGTAACACATATTTCAATTTTCAGGTTTTTCCCTTTGAACCCTCATTTTTACCATGTAACTGGCTAAAATTCTAAAATGCAGCTGATCAGTGAGTTAGCTCATACTTCAGTTCACATATTTAAAATTTCATGTTTCTGTCTAAATCGGTGTGGGCAGCCCGTTAGGGAGGAGACTGTTCATCTTTTTGCCCCTCCCCGTACACATTTCCTAAAATCCGACCTAGGTAAATGTACACTGCAGAAGTAACCTTTGCACAAAATTTCAACTTACCAGCTCCAGCGGTTTTGGCAAGACGTCAAGGGGGAGAATTTTTCACTTTTCTGCCCCTCCCCGTTGACTTTTCCAAAAATTATCTGCACTGGAAATGGAGCCTGCATACTAAATATCAATTTTCTAGGTCCAATGGTTTGTGCAGGCTGTTAAGGGAGAGTCTTCAGCGATGAGTTAGCACATACTCCAAGAATAGCATATTTCAAATTTCAGGTTTCTAGCTACAGGGGCAGGCCATGAAAGGGGTTTTTACCCGTTTTGGTCTTTCCCGTTTCAACAAATGTCTACGCCGCAGAGGGAACCTGCGGCGTGGGTTGGGAGATTTTGAATGAAATACATAAATAATTACACATTTTCTTATTTACACATTTGCACATTTAGACTACAATCAAACCATCGATCCATCAAACCATCAATCTATCAAACAATCAACTGTTCACTTTTGCACATTTGCACTCTTTTAAATTTGCATATTTTCACATTTGAACATTTGCAAATTTGCACTTTCGTAAATTTTCACATTTGCACATATGCATATTTGTAAATTTGCACTTGGAAATTTGCACATATGCACATTTACATTAACATCGGAGGAGGAATCTATGTACCAAATTTTAACTTCCCAGCTCAAGCGGTTTTGGCAGGCCGTCTAGGGGAGAATTTTCGCTTGTGGCCCTTCCGCGTTAGATTTTCCAAAATTCACGTCTCAAATTAACGTCTATGCAGTTTTGGCAAGTTGTCAAGGGGGAGAATTTTCTCCTTTTTTGTCCTCCCCGTTGGATTTTCCAAAATTAACATCTTAGCTGTTATCTAAACTGGAGAAGGAGCCTGCATACCAAATTTCAACTTCCTAAGCCCAGCGGTTTCGCCAACCTTTTAAAGGGAGGACATTTCATCCTTTTAAATCCCACGCTTGCCACGTCCCTGGCTAAAATTCTAAAATCTAGCTTGTCAGTGAGTTAGTTCATACTCCAGGTAATACATATTTTAAATTTCAGGTATATTGCTATTTCGGTGTGGCAGGGCGTTAAGGGGGATATTTCCCCCCTTTTTGCCACTCCCCGTAGAAATTTACAAAAATCCTACACCTCAGGTGGGGCAAATATACACAATTTCAACCTTCCAGCTCTAACGGTTTTGGCAGGCCTTTGAGGGGAAGAATTTCATCCTTTTCTGCCCCTCCCCGTTTAATTTTTCAAAAATCACGTCTTATCTATTATCTTCACTGGAGAAGGAGCCTGCATACCAACTATCAGCTTCCCATGTCCAACGGTTCGGGAAGGCCATCGAAGGGGAGAATTTCACCCTTTTCCGCCCCTCCCTGTTGGGTTTTTCAAAAACCAGGTCTTAGCTGTTATCTACACTAGAGAAGGAGTCTGCATACCCTTTCTGCCGTAAAGGGGAAGACTTTTCGCCTTTTAAATCCCCATTTTTACCACATCCCTGTTCAAAATTCTAAAATTTACCTTATCAAGGAGTTAGCACATACTCCCAGGAAGGGGTATTTCAAATTTCAGGCTTCTAGCTAAAGGGGTTTAGACATGCCGTGAAAGGGGAGTTTTTGCCCCTACGCCGAGGGGAACCTTTAGACTTTTGCAAATTTGCACATTCTCAGATTTTCACATTTGTACTCTTGCAAATTCGCAAAAGTGCAAATTTGCAAGACATTTTCAAATTTGCACATATGCACATTTATATTGGAGGAGGAATCTATGTACCAAATTTTAACTTTCCAGCTCAACCGGTTTTGGCAGGCCGTCAAGGGGGAGAATTTTCGATTTTTGATTTTTCAAAAATCAGGTCTTATATGTTATCTGCACTGGAGAAGGAGTCTACATACCAAATATCAACTTCCCATGTTCAACGGGTTGGGAAGGCGGATAATTTCACCCTTTTCTGCCCCTCTCCATTGGATTTTCCAAAAATCACTTCTTAGCTATTATCTACACTGGAGAAGGAGCCTGCATACCAAATATCAACTTCCCATGTCCAACGGTTTTGGAAGGCCGTCGAGGGGGAGACTTTTAACCCCCATTTTTACAACTTTACTGGCCAAAATTTTAAAACGTACCTTATCAAAGAGTTAGCACATACTCCCAGGAAGGCATATTTCAAATTTCAGGTTTCTAGCTAAAGGGTTTTGGACAGGCCGTGAAAGGGTAGTTTTTCCCCTTTTTGCCCCGTCTTAGCGGATGTCTACGTCAGAGGGGGAACCTGTAAACCAAATTTCAGCCTTCTACCTCTTGCGGTTTGGGCTGGGCGATGTTGAATGAGTCAGTCAGTAACGTTATTCCTTTGTATATAGAGATAAATAATCAAATATATAAAAGAATAAGATATAAACTGCCAGTGATACAGAAAATCAAGTACTGGCAAGTGAGTACTAGGATATTCAATTAATCGAATAAAATTTTAAAAATCAAAAAGAAAAATGATGTAGAATATAATATACAATTTTTTTGTTGTTTTAATAATTTCATTTAAACAAGGAAAAAAAGTTAAGTAACACATAAAAAATGTAAATACATTAAAATGTATTAATTGAGATCGTGTTTTGTAAGCATTCCTAGTTTTTTTTCCTCTCTATCACGTATTAAAATTCTTTCCAAAACGGAATGAAACTCACCGCAGGCCTTTCGCCCACCTTATTTGTCGGTTTCTTTGTTTTATATTTATACTGGATTTTAATAAGCTTCTAATCGAAGGCTTTCGAAAACAATTTATTATATTTATTTATTAATCGTATAAAATTATTCGTTATTCGAAATGTGGGCATATTAATATATTCGAAAAATTATTTGGCAAAATTGTCGGATTAGCCGATTGAATACCCCTAGTGGGTACCCTTGAAATTAAAAATAAAATACAGACAGAACACTTATTTAGGACGGTTTGTAAAATCGTTTTGCCAGTACTTGTTTGTGGTTTACTCCAATTTTAATAAAATTTGCAATGTTGTAGTGGATGAATAGGAGCTGGAAAATGGGGAGATAAGGGAAAAAAGTCTTATCATATTGATGAAACTGTTTTATAAATCCTTTGTCATCATGTCGAAACTTTTCGTAGAATTTTATGAAACATATTTCATAACTTCATCATTTATAGAAAAATTCCATCAATACTTATTTTTTGGAAAATGACACAAAAAGAGAGAAATAGACACAACAGACACATTTTTAAGTCTAACCCATTTAAAATTGTTATTCAAAAAAAAAAACACGTATATTTTCGAAAGTATTAATTGTCATTTAAAAACTGCATTTTTATTAAAAAAATAACATTTTTAATTTACAAAAAGTACTACTTGTAGTGCAAAAACTACCAACTTGTAACGAGGTTTTGTCAAAGGCTTGGGGCAGGCCAGTCGTGTACACGGTCTACTTGAGGGCCTTAAGTATTAAAAACACAATATATTTACTCTTTTCAATTAAATATAGTATATCTTCGCACACTCAGAAAAAAAATTAGTAAAAAAATTTGTAAACCTTTTTCAGTCCCACTTTATTTTTTTTGTATTGATTTTTAGTAGAAAAATATTTAGTAAATTTTTTTGCTATCAACATGTTAAAAATAACAGTATTTTTACAGAAAATTTACAAATTTTTGTTGCTTATCTCAAAAATCATTTTACAAATTTTTAAAAACCGATTTGCTAAAATAAGCAAAAAAAAAAAATACAAATTATAAAGAAGTGGATATTGAAGAGATGTTATTTCTAATAATTAAAACGTATACCTACAAACTTAAATTGCCTTAAAATGTTACATACATATTTTAAAAAAAAGTGATCGAAAGTGAAGATACTCATGTCCAAAAACAGGACATTCACTTAAAATAACACTAAAAAGTCAGCCATCAAAACAATTAAAATTTTACCTTAAAATCCAAAAAAAATTACTAAAAATATTCAAAACAAATATAAGTAAATTAAAACAGAATGATAAATTAGTTTGCTTTAACTATTTTTAAGCCTTTGATTTTTTTTTGAAAATAAATAAAGTACAAAATGTTACTCGGCAAAAAAAAAAATAAATTTGTAATTTTTTTCTCGTAAGACATATTTAAAAGAAATTAACAGTGCAACATGTGTATCTAAAAATAATTGGGTTAATTTATGCATAATTTTTCTATATCTTTTTTAAGTTTTTTCCATACGTTAAAATTTATTGAGTTTAGTTCACAAATATTTTTTAAAATTTATTTAATTAAACTTTGTAAAGAATTTTACCAATGTTTAGTCGCGGTTATTAACTTTAAGAGTGGATTCTGGTACCTAAAAGGGTGTAGAATAAGATGAAATGAGTTAGGTTTCTGATAAAAATTTATCTTTTCCTTTCTTAAAGTTATTTTTACAATGTTAATCGCATTAGTATACGCACATCAACCCTTTGCTGAGAGCGAACAGATAGCTGAGAACGAACAGAGCAGCAAAAATAGCAAAGGTATTGTCACACTAAAAGCAAAATAAATACGTCACCAAAGTCGGCACCCAATCATAACTAACTATACCAAATCGCATCTCCCAACTAAAGGTGTGTTCACAGTGATAATGCGTTATGAAACCTTAAATGCGTTTTTCTCAAAACTTCATTTTCACACACTAGGTCCCTTTTCTCGGAGAAGGTCACAAATGTGTTTAAGTTGCAGCTTACAACAATTTACTAAAATTTAGTAGCGCTTACTAATATTAATAATAAACTTTTTTGCTGATTTTAGCAAACCGATTTTAAATTCCACTTAACTAATAGTTTACTAAATTTTACTACACGCCAGAAGACATGTGTTGCTAAGATTAGCAAAAAAAATACAGCTGGACTCAAATTAGCAAAATTTTCCGTAATAACAGCAAAATTTTCAGTTGCCGTTACAAACTTTTTTTGACGAGTGTAATTAATCTATTACAATTTAAAATTATAAGACGCTATTGGCAACAAAATAATTCTTCTTCTCCGGTCGGGTTCGTTGGGGTATGTAGCCGTCACTAATGTTCTTGGCAGGAGTTCTAATAATCGGCAGGTCGAAGCTAGCGATGATAATCTATGGAGCAAACACTATCGGCACAATACTGACGGCAGCGTTATTGGGACGACTAACGGATGGTTGTCTGCCCTTGATGACTGAAGCTCGGCGATTCGTTGCAAAAGGAGCAGTCAACCAAAATTGCTGAAAGAGCAGTCAACCGTAGTTGCTGAAAGAACAGTTAACTGAAGCTGCTGAGGGAGCAGATAACCGAAGTTGCGGCGGAATATTGATAGTGGGCTACCTACGTATATGTTTTCTTGTTACTAGTGTAACTGGTTGTGTTTCCCCAAAAAGAAATTATTCCGACTTGCTAAACTAAATCACTTACATTATTAATAAAATAAACACAGTGAAAATTACTACGAGTATTGTAGAATATATCAAAATAAGTTTTTCGAATGCAATGCTTTATCACTGCATAGATAAGCACACACAACAACTTATATTAAGTAACTATACATACGAGGGCGGATAAATAAGTCCGTTACTTTTCGAACTTCCCTCGTAGATATATGCAACACTGCTCTCATCAAGTACCACTGTCAAATTTGAGCAAGTTCCGTCATTTACTTTGCGTTTAACAGCAGGATTTTTCGAGGTCCATAAAATAGGCATTTGGTTAATCAAAAATTTCATCGTTGGAACTAAATCTCTTTCCACCAAGCCATTTCTTCAGGTTTGGAAATAGTCACTGAGGGCTAAATCCGGAGAATAAGGCGAAAGCTTTCTCATACCCAAGTGATCGTTCAAAATTCAAACCACTGAGCCATGGCTTCCACAATCTTTCGCACATTCAATTTCCGATCGGCCACCACCATATCGTGAATTTTTTCAATTGTTTTGGATGTAGAGACCTCAACTGGGCGTCCCAAACGTTCGGCATTTTCCGTGCTTGTAAGGCCACAACGAAAGTTAGTAAACCACTTTTTTACCATTGAAATCGATGGTGCAGAGTCCCCATAGTTTTATCAAGCTTTTCCTTGGTTTGATTGACGAGGTTGTATGTTTTGAACAGCTGGTAAACGCAAAGTAAATGACTGAACTTGCTCAAAATTTGACAGTAGTCTATTAAAAGGTGGTTCTTGATGGGAGCAGCGTTTCATTTCATATAAATACGAGGGAAGTTCGAAAAGTCACGGACTCATTGATCCGTCCTTGTAGTAGATCTACATACGTACTGCATGGAGTGAAAAATACGAGGCCTCAGTAGGGACAACTGTTAGAAAAATTTCATAACATTTCAATAATTATAAAAAAGTTACTGTTATAAATATAATGCTGCTTATAAAGTTTGAGAAAAAATGGATTGCAAAGAGTTTCGTGTTTTGATTAAACATTGTTTTTTTGTTAGGAAAAAATACTGTCCAAGCCAAAGAACGGATTAATAAACATTATGGTGAATCTTCGAAATCATATTCAATGGTTAAAAGACGGCATTTCGAACTTAAACGTGGTCTTACGAGCACAAATGATGCAGATCGCCCTGGTCGTTCTTCTACCCCTCCGTATCCACATTTTCGCTTGTGAGGCACTTATTGTATAACTCCAAATTTTTTAAATAGTTTAGATATTATATTGCTAACCTACGCACCAAAATTTTATAAATTTGCATAAAGGAATACAGAAGTTTTGGGGGTTTGGCCTTTTTCTACAACTATGCAAGCTTTCCTCTGCGTCTTGGATTGTTTTTAATATATTTTTCATATTTATTAATTGGGTTTCAAATGAAAGGTATTTGACAGATCTATCTTTGGGTGTGGATTTGCGATTATTTACTTTCCAAATATTTTTTAAATTAAATCAAATTGTTAGTGAAATTCTGAAATTCATTTTTGATCAGTTGGCTCTGAAATCGATATGTTGACATTGTAATTAGTGGTGGGCACGTCACACGAAATTTCGTGATTTACGTGAATCACGAGTAAACGTGAGCCATAATTTAAATTACCCGCGTGATCATGTGAGAGCGTGAGCGTTAAAAAAAATTTCGTGCGTGATTGTAATTTTTGGTTCGTTATCGTACATGAGTGTGAGTCAAAAATCGCTCTCGTGCCCATCTCTAATTTTAATACAATATTTTTATAAAAATATAGTAATTTTTAATTACTGTAACATTTATTCGATATATTGGAATGTGATTTAATCATTCGATTTCGATCACTTTATTTAAATCTGGTTTATCTTCTTAAAAGAAGAAGTGTTCCGTTGCTTGATTCCTAAAGTTCGGTCTCACCTTAGGTGGCAAAGAGGCAAGTCTCACCTTAGGTGGCAAAGAGGTTTTAAACCTAAAAGGCACAGAGGAAGCAATAGTTTCGGCTGAGCAGACATTGGGCGTTCTGGAATTTAATGTTGCCGAACCCATGGATGTTAGTAGTTTAACTCAGGACCCTATTTCAGATACAACTACTAACATCCCAACGGACATGGAGGATGAGCTGTTAGGCTTCTAGCCTGTTTGTGCCGTCATAGTCCCAGGCGATCGGTCGAAACCGAAGACTGAGCGCTTAAAGCTCTGCGGGGCGGCTCGCAAACGCTTGCGGACGTACCTGGAAGAAGGTATTGACCTAGAGGTTGCGCTGCGACTTTGTCAGTTGCCTATGCGCGAGGCCTGTAAGAAGGTCAAATAGCTTACAGGTAGCAAGAAAAAGGGTGCGCTCAGATGGCTCAACACCACCTGACACTAGACATCCTGCAAAGCGGACAGCAGATATGGCTGCAGTTGGCACACCTTTCAAGGCTGTAGGCGCTATACTGCCGAATCCAGCCTTGCCAGTTCCGGCCAATCAGCGGAAACAAGAGGTATCCTACAAGGATGCAGTTGCCACCGTGAAGATCGGTCTTATTCCACCTGATTTCCCGGCAACTAGATGGACGGATGAGCAGCTCTACTCCATCCAAAGAGCTGTGCTACACAAAATAGCGGAGCTGAGTAAGGAAACAACGAAGTCCAGATTCTCGAGTTGCTCCTTTAAGCCAGGGTGGTTCAGTTTTGTTTGCCGCGACAAGGACACGGCGCAGTCGCTGGAGACTCATGTCCCCATTCTAAAGCCATGGAGCCATGGAAAAAGTGCCGAAGGCCCAAGTGTGGCAGAAAGGTGGCAAAGCGTGCTGCCAAACGCAAGTAATGGCTGCCAAGAAAGCTGAAGCACCAAAGCAACTCAGGTGCTTACAAGTGAACCTTCACCATGCAAAGGCAGCATCGGACATCGCCAGCAGAAGGTTCACAGCAGATGTCCTGGATGTAATATTTATCTAGGAGCCTTGGGTGCACAATAGAGCCATAAAAGGGCTCAATGCAAGTCAAGGTAAGCTGATCTGTAATTCTCATCTAACTAAGCCCAGAGTGGCCATCTTTGAGAGGAATAGTCTAACCTTTCTTCCAATTTCAGAATTTGTCTTGGGAGATTTGGTAGCAATCTCTGCAATGTTACTCTCCCTATCCGGGGTACATAAGGTAGTACTCGCTTCCGCGTACTTGCCTGGCGACGTAGAAGCGGCACCAACAGCTGAGGTTTCGGCCTTGGTTGAATATTGTCGAAAGAGGTCAGTGAGCTGGATCCTAGCTTGCGACGCCAACGCACATCACACGGTATGGGGGAGTAAAGATATCAACAAACGTGGTGAGTACCTGCTAGAATTTATATGTAGGAGGATCTACCGTCTGGCATGCATTGGTGCGCCAGCGGGACGTGTCCTACGGATGCCATCGGGGCCATGCGGTGAATTCCTCCGTTGCATATCTCTGTAATGGAGGCGGCCGTCATGGGCTCAACTAGACTTAGGGGATTCGGTAGCATGAGAAGCGGTGACCTAAGGGGTCACATGAGGATCGCCAAAGTTCTTATGGATGACCCAATCAGAAAAGTCGCGGATAAGATGCTGCCGGAACAGATTTTCGTCAGGTATTTTGACGCTATGTCTTTTGATAGGAGCATGTGGACCAACCGAACTTGGGAACCTGAAGTTGGGGCCCAGTTATGGGTCACAGATGGCTCGAAACAGCTGAATAAGTATACGGGTGCGGGGTTTTAGGGCCGGAGTTCCAGCGCGCCCTTCCCATGGGAAAATAATCCTCTATTTTTCAGGCGGAAATCTACGCCATATGTGTGTGTGGAGGAATGCCTACGAAGGCGTGTGGTCAGATCTCGTATCTATATTCTCTCTGACAGTCAGGTGGCACTCAGGGCTCTTATGTCCCACGAGGCGTCATCTAAACTTGTCATGGAATGTATTACGGCACTCAACCGACTCGGTAGGAGCAACTCCCTTACCCTGGGATGGATTCCGGGCCATGAGAGGCATGAGGGCAATGAAAGGGCGGACTGTCTGGCCAACCGAGGTGCCCGTCGGCCCTTCATAGGCCCTGAACCTTTCTGCGGGGTGCCCATTATTAGGGAGAGGCTCAGGTTGTGGAGAGAGTCGAGATTTTACGATTATTGGCAAACATCTCGTGGCCAACGACAGGCTAAGAGATTTATATCTATGCTCAGTGGTGGGTCTGGGCGACTACTGTCCCTTGGTCTAAGGGACCTAAGGACCCTGACTGGATACTTTACAAGGCATTGCGACCTTAGGTACCATAGGCACAAGAAGGGTAAATCGGACACTGAGCTGTGCAGGTTTTGCGGGTTGGAATCGGAGACGTCAGAGCATGTCCTCTGCGATTGTACTGGGCTTTGTGTCAGGAGGAGGATTAAGTTTTTGGGTGACCGTTTCTTGTCGCCTTCCGACATTTGGAACACTTCACCCGACAAGGTTCTTGGCTTCATCAATAGCTTGAACCTTTAGGGTGGTTCTGGGCAGCACAAAAGACCTATTGTGGTCGCGGTGCGTAGTGCCATTTGAAATAATAATCTTATTAAAATCAAAAATCAAACAAAATATTTAAAATTATCGATTAGAAATAGATCACATAGCAGATAGTGAAACGTGTGAAATTTCTATCGGCATTGAAATAAAATTCATCAAATTTTGTTATAATTTCACGCTTAAAGTTATATTTTGTATAAAAAGGCAAACATTGCTTAAAATGTTCTATAAAGGCTAAATCTATCCATTACATGGCTTAATTGATAACACTTTATCAAATTTTGTTATAATTTCAGGCTTAAATTTATATTTTGTATAAAAAGGCAAACATTGATTAAAATGTTCTATAAAGGCTAAATCTATCCATTACATGGCTTAATTGGTAACACTGCGGGATAGGCATTTTCAGATCGGTTCTGTCCAGTCACGGGTAGGTACTTTCAAACAGGTCCTATTTGGACCGGTCACGGGACACGTGCTCGAACTTCAACTAACCCTTTTTTTCGTACTAAAAACTATTTTTCTTTGTGTTAAATATAATTACGTCTACTAAACTATTCTGCTCTAAAAATTTAAATATTAACCCCTTTGCTATAGCTATTGATAAGAGCCGAATCGGGAATTATAATGGATTATTATTTCGTTAAAGTTGTTGCAGAAAATCAATAGTACGAGGTCAAGTCAATAAGTCTTTACAAAAATACAGAAAAACAAATTGTTATACCCTGCACCATGTATGGTGAGGACATAGTTAAGTCAGTTTGTCATTCCGTTTGTTACATGTCGTAATATAAGTCTAAGACCCCATAAAGTATATATATTCGTGATCCTTATGTAATTTTCATTCGATTTATCGATGTCCGTCTGTCCGCCGGACTGTCTGCATGTCCGTGGGTCTTTTGAAATGGAGATCACGACGCGAAAACGCAAGCGGTTGTAATTATTTTTAAGTAGATTAATAGACTCCCGAGAAGTTTGGTTTTGAAAATGAGCAAAATCGGTAAAGCGGTTAAAAAGTTTTGAGTCAAAATGTGAAGGTACCCCTAAACTTTCCATACAAATTGTTCTATTTTTGTACAATTTCATAGCAGCGACTGAATAATAATCTATTTTCTCATATTTTTTCACCACTCGCTTAGAATTAAATAATATTTTGTATCTACTTAAAAAAATTTTTTTCACCACAAAATTTTTTTTTCACCAGAAAAAATTTTTTTCACCGCAAATATTTTTTCACCTCAAAATTTTTTTTCATACAAAATTTTGTTTTCACCTCTAAAAATTTTTTTCCTCCATAATTTTACTTCTAAATATTTTTTACATTATTTGGGCAAAACTGTCGGGCTTTACTCAAAAAAAATATGGCCCCTCAGGAGTAAAAAAAGAAAATGTTTTTCTATCTAAGAACTGGTACGCGTTGTAACATACATATATGTATGTAAGTGCGGGTACTCAAATGAAAGGAAATTTCCTCAAATATGCATTTTGTTTCATGATCCATGGTATGTGGCTCCCTCTAGATCCATTTAAAACCTCTTTGGGGCCCCGCGCGTTTTTTTCTAAAAGTTTACCCCCTCTGGAATAAAAAAGAAATATTTTTTTATCTTCTATTTAAAAAAAATTTATTTTATTTTCGCCCTAAAGGAGTCTTAAATGAATCTAGCTGGAGCGACATATCAAAATCGCGCGATTTTTTCTAAAATTTTTTTAATTTTCTTGGAAAATCGTCCCAAAGGGGATGTTAATGGATCCAGAAGGAGCCATACCATGTATCATGAAACAAAATGCATTTTAAGATCCTGCGGAAATTTCCTTCCATTTGAATACTCACACTTACATATATGTTACTATGCGTACCGGAAGAGAGAAAAAAAAATAATTATTTTTTTATTCAAGAGGGGGTCATATATTTTACTTTTTTTTAATAAGGTAAACTTTTTCTGGACCCCAAAGAGGATCGTAAATGGATCTAGTGATAGAAAAACATTTTGTTTTTTATTCCAGAGGGGGTCAATGGTCAGTTCAGCTATTATTTGTATCACAAACAGAAGAGAACATTTTTTTAGGATATTAGTGGAGGGTATTCAAAGTTTCGGCACAGCCAAATTTAAACCTTTTTTACTTGTTTGGGTTAATTATTTTTTATTTTTCAACATAGTCTCCTTTTAGCTCGATACACTTCATCCAAAGAAAAGAAATTATTGACTTGCCCTTGTAACAAAGAGTTTTTTTTAACTCAAAAGAGCAGAATTCTGTTTTGAGGGCCAATGAATAAAAAAGTGGAGAGCAAATGGGTGGACAGTGGTGCATGCCGTATGGAATTTTTGTTTTATTTAATTTTTTAGGTAAATTTTTTTAAACTTTGAAATTAATTTTTATGAAAGTGAGGCTATAGTTATGAAACATTTAAAAAAGTGATTTTAATTAAATATAGGTTACAGAAATTGATTTTTCTTATGGAGTTATATGTGTTTTTCCCAAGGTGCGGCGATACTAATTAAAAATTTCAATATTTTTCCTATTAATGCATATCATTTGATACAAATTTCACCGAAAACTTAAATTCAAATACTAAAGGATTTGGCTAATGACAACATAGTGCTATAAAAAATCTATTGTATGAATATTCTACCAATTATACTTTAAATTTAAATAACAAAAAACGTCAAGGTTAAATTGATTTTATGTATTATCAAATATGTTTATATGTACAATTACACAGTTTAACAAAATAAGAAACGAATTGTGCATCGGGGTTGCGACTCCTCATTTCAAAAAGACTTTGGACGGAAATCACGAATTTGGCCTTAAAATTTCAAAACTAGTTATAGCTTTTTCATAAACTTTTTGCAAAAAAAAAATTAAATTTGAAAGTAATAAAGCTATTATTTTCAATATTCAAATAGAAGAAACTGTGTCCTTTTATTTGATATAGTACACGTTTTAACAAGTGTGATAACATTCCCTATACACAACTATGTAAAGGTTAGTTAATTTTAAATGACAATTAACCTTTAGAAGACCAAAAAAAATCACAAAAAATAAAATTTTAAAATTTGGTAAATGAATGATATTTTGTTGAATTTTAGATCATATAATTATATTCTTTTTTATAAATTGTTTTTAAGTGCAAAGAAACATGAAAATTTTTATTAATAAATTATAGAGAATAAAATTAAAAAATTTCGATCAGAGCCAGCAGGTTGGAATACAAGTATTGTCCATTATCGCTACACAACCATCCAAAGCTATTTGGGTTAATGCTTTGATGATTGTCCATTTTATATTGAGGGTTGGAAAACTAATTATCAAACCCGAAAACAACACACAATTAAACTATGATCAACGAAATTTAACAATTTTTATATTTAACCTAAATTTTTACAATAAACAAAGCTTATGAAGCTGTTAATTTAAAATGATTGTTCTAATCAATTGGTAAATCTAAAACATAATCTATGTTGATAGTTAATGATTAGGCAAACTTTTTGAATTATAACTTTTTACGGTTTCGCTTTGACACGATATTTTTACTTATCATGTAAATCGATGAATGTGGAAATTACTTCAATTTAACTGATTTTTTATTTGTTTGTTAGTTGCAAGATTTTTTGATAAATGTTTAAAAATTAAAACAAAAGTTTCTTATCAGAAAGCCTTGACAAATATTGTTGCAGGTAAATTTTCAGGAGAAGGCTTCGAAAACTTTTCTTAATAAAATCGTTTCTTTATTCAACCCGTTTTTGCCAACTATTGTGCAGCATAATCACCAATGATTTTTCTTAATAAATTTTTTTTCCAAGTTTTAAATTTAAATTGGCATGAATCTGCTGCACTATTATTAACATGTTAAAAGACCTTTAGAATTTTTAAGTTTATTTGTGGTCTTTTGACTTAAAATCTGTACAAAGATTATTTAAAAAGTTTCATAATTCAGAGACTTAAAATCAAGAACCGGAAAGAGATTTATTTTTGGTTTTTATCACAAAAAAAGAAAAAGTTTTTAAGAAAATATATATTTGGTCTGGTTATTTAGTAATGGAGAATACACAGAAAAAGTTATTAGACACAAGCTGAATGGAATGCATTTTCTGCTCCACTATGACCTTCATCAACATTCTTCATGCCCTTGAAAGTGATAATAGTAACTATCTCTATTTAACTCACAAATCAAAGGAAAAAGCTATTTATGCTAACATACAGTTGATTTCTTTATTATTGAGTTTAGATGAAATTTACTTAAAATTTTTGAGGTTTTTACATTCTCCTTTTATTATTGTATGTCCAAATCAACAATTAGCTAATATTAAAGACATGTGTTTAAATTGTTTTTACATATGTTCTAACGATTCTTTTTACCGTACCAAGTTCTGTTAAATAGTGAAGTTTTTATTTTATAGTTGATGTTTTAATCATAAATTATCCATGATTACCAGACTAAAAATACATTTTCATACATATAACTATAAAATAAAAACTTCACTAGAAAAAGTTTTTATTTAAGATTAATATCCATTTTTTTTTAAGCTAAAGATCTTTTTTTATAAAATTTCTTATTTTATTTTCTATATTTCGCTAACAATTTGTTAGCACCTTCAGGAAAACAAAATTTTAATATTTATAATAATAATATTTAATATTTTTTATAAATATTAAAATTTTGTTTTCCTGAAGATGTTAACAAATTGTTAGCGAAATATCGAAAATAAAATAAGAAATTTTATAAAAAAAACGATCTTTAGCTTAAAAAAAATTGGATATTAATATTAAAATAAGATCGAATAAAGTTATATAGTTTTTATTAAAGTTAAAACATTATTTTCTTTTTACAATAAATGTCAAAGATAACTATTTTCGAATACAACCATATTTACAGTTTATTTTTTTATCTCCTAAATTGGCTAAGTGAAATAATAATTAGGAGAACTTCGATCGCTCCAAAATGTTGATCATAAATACACAAATTTATAAAAAAAGATAGCTAGTATACATTTACTTTCGGATGGGTAAGCCTCTTAAAAGGTAATTGTTTCCGACCAAATCTTAATGACTACTTAACTGATTTGGATTAAGTTTGTACCATTAAATAGACCTTTTCATTAATATAAACAATTCTCGGTATTAGTGAATTCAAGTTTTGTTACAAGTGTATTTTCAGAATATTCTTATTATTTCAAAATATTACCTATATAACATAGAGTAAATATAACGTACAAGTAAAGAAGATATTTGCCATGTAGTTTTACGATGATATTTTGAAAACTGAAATTGACTTCGCGTCTATAATACAACTAGCACCAAATCACTTTATTTCGATGCGCTATTTATACTTATATTTTCCAGAAAAAAGTTTTCAGGTGCCTGCATAAAATGGGTCCCAATTAGACAAAAAATGTATTTTAATTAACTTTAAAACCTTAGTGAATAGTATCGAATTCGCTAATATATTTAATCATTTGTTAAAGATCGCATTAAATTAACACTTTGAGCCCCACGTGTGACCACACGTGGTCATTGGTGGATTTACTTTATGGGACATCGTGACCACCCGTTGTCACACGTCGTGTAGCATTTCCCGACATTGTGATTACACGTAGAAACGTTCTGCATACATCTACCATTGAAATAAAATTAGTGCGGACCCAGGGAGTAAACTAACTTGACTTGGGCTTTGTATTTTGGTCTGCCAATGCCTAAAAAAATAGTGAGTTAAATTTAGGTAAAAAAACTTGATTTTAGCATTTAAAAAGTAAGATATATTTTATTTTGCTTGTAGAGCATTACAAAAAAAAACAGATTTTTTCCACGAACACAAGTCCAATTGAATATAACTATTCCAAAAATTCATTTTAGGATTTAAGAAGTAAGATATATATTATTTTGCTTGTAGATCATTAAAAAAAACACAGTTGTTCTCAATGAAAGCAATAACTATTCCAAAACTATTCAGAAAAAAATAAATCCAACGAGATGGGTCTTATTTTGAATCATCTTGTCTGCTAACGAAACACTTGTTACCAATTGTCAGTGAAGAGAGTTCTTCCTGAATTTAAGAGCCCATCCATTATCTCAGTTACAACTGTCTCTGAATCTGATTTATCGTCCTGGCCACTGGTGGTCACTTGGGCCCAAGATGTATTTTGACATTCTGGGACAACGTGACCACCGGTGGTCACAGGAAAAACAGGAAAAAGCAACAGAAATAAATTTGGTTTATCAAAAATAAATATCACAGTCACAACAATTGCAAAAAATTAATAAAACTAAGTAAACAAATTTTGGTCCCAGCTTGTCAACTAAGGAATAACCACTCGTCAGCACGCGGTCCACCGGTGCAGAAAAAAAATTACCACGGGTGGGCACGTGGGACTCAAAGTGTTAAAATATGAGGTAGGTTAAAAAGGAATCCTGTTACTTTTCGTTTTGCTTCAGGAAACTTTCTCTATTAATACAAAACATGTTTTTAAACTTTTGGCATAGCCATTTTCTTTCCAAATCTTTCAGACTTTTAAGGGTTTAAATACAAACATGGACTAATGTTTTTTATTGTACGAGAAAGTAGTTGTCCAAGAAGTAATGATTAATTATTTGGAAGTATTTGATTTAAATAAAATCTATTAATGTTTTCCTTAAATTAAATAAATTTGCTTAAAAATAATGCAAATATATTTGATTTTAGTTTACAAACAATTTTCATTAATTTAAAAATAGTTAAGCAATTTCCTATACTTTTCTTTATTGATTAAGGTTAATGTTCTTTAAAAATGTTAAGAAATTTATTTTATTTTAGTGAAAAATCTTAAAAAAAGTATATTTAAAATTGTGTCAAAAGACAAAAAAAATTATAGTGGTGAAAAATATTAGAGATGAATACAAAATATTATTCACTTCTGAAAACCCGATTTTGGCTGGTGATTTTACTCTTCTATAATGTACGTAATTTCAAGCAATAGATATAGGGGCCGACGCACTACCTTACACCTTGATTCATTGATGAATTTTACAGGCGATGAACCTTAAAGTAATGTATACATTCTTACTAATACGCTTACAAAAAATATTAAAAGTAGTGGGTTAGTTTTTTGCAGATAGGAGTTGAAAAAATAATTGGTTACTCATATACTTAAATGTATTAACTGATATAAATGAATACACATACAAATTATTTATCAAATATTGCGTTTTATGCTACGTAGGATTTGAATAAAATTTTCACGTTTTAGAGTCATTACTTTATGTTAAATTGTAAATCATTATGTAACCAACTATCGTTAACTCATTACTTTATGTTTCAAAATAATGCTGAATGTAAGGAGTATACATTAGATAATGAAAATGCATTATATATCCAATTATCGGTAACTCATTAATTTATGTTGCAAAATAATGATGCAGGGTAGAAGTATATATTACAAGGTAATGCTAGCGGCTAATTGTTTCTGTAAATCGGCTAAGAATTTCGATGTCTCGGCTAAGAATTTTTTTGTAGTCGCACCATTTGGCATCATGGGTGGCTAAAAATTTGGTAGTTTGTTCATCCTGGTTAATAGGGTCCTTGGTAAAAGATATGACTTTTTTGATGAACATCATGTGTTAGAATTTTGCTATTATACCCTAAATATGCAAATAAGTTTTCACGTTAATTGGAAAATATCCTGCATCCTTAACCTAATCGAAATAAATTAAAAATTATCCGTAGTTTATTCAGGTATATACAATTTTTTTTATAGTGGGGCTAATTTTTGAATTAGTAATCTACGCCCTAAGTTCTATCAGAATTGACGCATCAGAATTGACGCATGTCCGATGCATTTTGAGTGTTAAACTGTGTTATTATTTAATAGAAACATACATATGTACAAACATCGTAAAAAAAATCTTATATTGCATGCCAAAGGTCAAGGAAGTTCTTAAAGCGGCAATGTGTTGTTAAACGTGGTAAAGCTAGAAAAATAACATTTAAAAAAAAACTTTTTAATGTTCATTTGTGCTTTAAGGTTGTTTTAAGTAGCTTTTGTTTTTTTTTGCACAGGACTTTTGTTACCTTGTTTTCCTTAGTCATAAATTGATAATTTATAAAAAAAAAATACTGTTTACAAGGCAACACTGCTAGAATTTAGAATTGGATGACCCGTCTTCTTCTTTTGACCCCAATCTCATATTTATGGTGTGACAAATGGGTTACAAATTCGTTCGAGTTTTCTTTAGTTGTAGCCCTTTGAATAACTTTTTGCCACAATTGGAATACCTTTAGTTTGATACTACACTCATTGCCCAGAAGTATCGCTCTAGATCGGACATTTACTCTCGAAGAGAGGAACCTCCGCAATAAAATTTCTTCACCAGGTGATACGTTTTAGAAACATTTCCGAATTTCAAAGATTGTCGGGATATGTAAAATTAACCTTGTATTAAAGTGTAAATAAAACACAAAAAAAAAAGAAATTAATTGAAATAATGAAAATTTATTTTGATTTGAGTTTAATCAAAATTTTCATTAACATCAAAATAAAAATGTACTTTTTTATATTTTATTCTCTAGAATTAGGTTTCCAATCCCTAAAAGTGTTAAAAATTTATTTTTAGCATGACTGCTGACCTAAAAGATGCCGTTGTCTATAAGGGTAACGCTATTTTAGATTAATTCAGTATTTTTAGAGTAACAATATTTCAGTTTAATATACATATTTCGGTGTCAATATTTTATAAATAACGGATTTTCAGTTCTTTCTGTTAGGGTATTTTGAGATAAAAACGGTATTTTGGCTATTTCACATTTATGAAAAACTTGATAAATATGATGAAATGCTATTTTAGCTATTTCGATAACGGTATACTCAGGGAAAAAGCTTTATCATATTTATAAAATAAATGTAATAAATATAAATAAATATGATGATAAACTTCAAACATTTTCGTCTATATTATGAGGTGTTACATTAGAGTCATAAATATGATTTAGCTTTTTCGTAAAAATATTTCTAACGTGATCTGATTCGGAATTTCAATCGGACATGACCCAATTGCATCGGGGGCTGTTAAAGTTATTAAGGCTTATAATGAAAATGGGCGTTCAATCAAAATGCATTTCGTGCACTTCGTGATTTTTTTTTTTTGTCAGCATAATCGACAAATGTGCCCACAATCGGGAGAATTGTGGGCAAATTTCAGCAAACCGGGTCTGTGAAAGCACCTGTGCATGCTCGCCCAGTTCGTTCTGCGGAAAACATTGCTGTTGTTCGCGATAGTGTGTCATGAAGGCGGCCAAGCATTTACCGTGTTCGCTACCGCGAGATGATAATGAACTTATTGTGGCCAGGAATTGAGGATATGACCCTGGACGATATGTGGTTTCAACAGGACGGTGCCACTTGCCACACAGCTAACGAAGCAATGCGTCTCAAATTCAATGGCCGTGTTATCTCACGTGGTGGCGATGTCAATTGGCCGCCAAGATCATATGATTTGACACCGATGGTCATGTATGGACATATATGAGTGTTCATATATGGTCATATGTAAGTACTTTTTCTATATGCCGGTATATTAAAAATGCTTTTTTATTTTTAAACAAAAATATTGCTTTTTTTATTAAAATTAAATGAAGTAACATTAAAATCAACATTAAATTCAAGGGAAAAAGGGATATTTACATGCAATAAATTTAAGGTAAAAACACACATAAATTTTGGGAAAAGAGTACCAATATTATTTTTAAAATATAGTATCTTTATTTTATATAACAATTCAAACTTTCTTGTTATAATTAAAAAACAGTATTAAAAATAGAATAAATAAATAAATAATAAAAAAATTAACAACAAAGTATGAATTGTTACATTTATGTTCACTTAAGAATTCAAACTGTATCTTAATTCGGTAGAACCAAGGTTTAAATTTCCCTCATATATGCCAATATCTGATAAAAATTTAAATATATTACCCCATATATGGAATAATATATGTACTCATATATGAACATATATGGCGTATATGAACTAATATATGGACCAACATATGCAATATATTACCATATATTGCCATATATGAATTCATATATTACCATATATGAACTTCATCTTTAAATGTATTGGCCCATATATGCTTCCATACATGATATATATGGTTATATATGCTCATATATGAAAACATATCCGATAATATATGAAGCCATATATTATGATATATGAACATTTTCACCTGGGATCTGTGTTTTTAACATTTAATTATTTTATCCTGACATGATTGTCTGATATTATAATGATGTTTTTCAGCTTTTAGTAAAAACACTCTAATCTGAGATTCTGTAAATAGGATAAAAACTATTAAGGAAGCACAGTGGATTGGTTCCCTCCGACTGCGATGAGATATGGATGATGGAAAAATCTCACGTTTGATGGTTAAAATGTAGATTAAAAAAATTACCCCCTAAAAGGTATGTTGATGACATTTTCAATGGGAGTTGTTTATTTGGTCCGCTGTTTCTTACAAAATTTTTATTACGTTTGTCACCTCTATCTTGTATTCACATTTAATTAAATTCTGGAGGAACCTCCCACCAGAATTCTTTAAATGGAAAAGACCTCCATTTAAAATATCAATAAAACCCATAATATATGCCAAAAAAAATCTCTCACTTTTTCTAGCACTTTTTTACTTTCCATCTAGCACTTTCCAATACGATCTAGCACCTTTCAACATTTCTCATATGACAATACTGTTCTCATACAAAATTTGACATAAGAATATTGATAGCCTGTTTATGTGACAAGCTATCAAAGATGGCTTATCTCATTCCCATATAAATTTTACAGAAGCCAACGTTTAGTGTTAACGATTAACGTGTCTTATGTCAAATTTGTATGGGAATGAGATAAGCTATCTTTGAAAGCTTCCCTTGACAGCTTTTAGTCAAGAATATCTACACCGAAAAAAAATCTTAGTTACTGGTTACAAAATTTCAACTAAATCTCAGGTGAAATACCATTTACTGAGCCTCAGTTTTTGGAATTAATTGAAAATAACTAATTCTTACATATATAAAATTCAACTATAAATTTTGTTGACGGAACTGAACTTTGACAACCATCCTAACTTTAATTAAGGGGGAGGTAAAAATCTGAAAACTTATATTTAAGGCATTAGTGCCGGGAAAAATAATATCTTTCATCTTAGGTATCTCGCCTGGTATCTGCCTTTCTTGGATACAATTTTTATTCGCGATATATTACACTTCAGAATTTTCACATATTTATATATTGGTCAAAATATTAATTACATCTTTATGCCGTTAAAGAATGCTAAAGTAACCTTTACTTTGTTTCAATATCTTTATCGGAAAAATAAATATATATTTTTTTAATAACGAATTTTCCAAAAAAAAATGTTTTTAAAATTAAGCAAGTTCCATTATGTTTTATCCTTTCAATTCGCACCTGTGTACCGTTAACGTATGGAAATTTTAAGGTATTTTTAAAGGAGTACATTTTTTGGTTATTTTTACTGATTTTGTATTTTAGGGCGGTTAGCCGGTTTAACGGGTATAATAATAAATAATAATAACTTTAAGTTTAGACTTTCATATCGAACTTGTCAAGTTCGAAAATATACTAAAATAAAATTCATTCGAAATTGGCCTGAATCGTAATTTAAATTGCAAAAATTTATATTTTTGAATTTTATAGAACACAATCACAATAAACATAAAATTTTACTTTTTCTGTATTGTATAATTAATTTTTAGAAGTTGTACTCAATTTTAATCGTGAAGAGTCATTTTTCATATGGAGTACAACAGTTGTTTTACTTGAAACACTAATAACTAATTAGTTAACGTAGTCTGATTTCATCCAAATAATCACAATTTTATTTTAAAAACAAATGTATATTCGCTCATCGAAATTCTACTTTTACAATTTAGCTGCCACCCTAATGAACGGTTTAAATACACTGCTATTTCGATGTCACAATTTTCATATAGTTTCGGAATAACGTCATTAGAAACTTAAAATTTGAACAAATTTTTTACAACCTTAAACTTCCTAAAAAAAGGTTTTGTAATTAAATAATACCAAAACTTCTTTTGGTATCATTGGTATCTAAATTTTTCATTATTTCCCAATTTTGAGGTTTAATTCCGAAAAATTAAGTGAAAAATATAAATAATGGGATATGTAGATATATTAAAATCGTGATATTTCTAAAACTGCAAATGAGAAACTTTTTTTTCCAGATTTGGACTCATGGTAATAAAATTTTATTAGAAAATATTTATTCGAACATGTGATTATTTGGTTGTTCATTCTAGACCATTCTGGCAAAATTAAAAACAATAATATTTACATATTTACGAATTTACAAAAAGGTACTAAGAAAATGAAATTCGGCATACTGACTTTTTTTACACCAAAATATTTTATTTGAGAAATGTTAGGAATGATATATATATATTTTGCTTTGTTATTGCAAGAATTTTAATTCTAAACCAATTTAAAGGCTCCCAACAAAAAGGATTTCACTATTTAGCAGGCTATTTACTAGCTTACTTACTTTTGTTCGCAATGCCCCAAAATTCATGGGTGGTCATTTCCCCTTTCGCTTACAAAAAAGTGATAATAATGAGTTACATGGTTACTTATAGTGAAGAAATAAGTGGTTAATTACAATAGTAAAGTAGTATTTAATCTTAGTAAAATAATAGTGAACCTTACTGAAGTAAAATTTTCTTACTTAAAGAAATCGATGAGAATAATTTGTATTTGAATTTATAAAAAATAAATATTTTAAATATCCGCTTTTTGCATTAAAAAATTTAAGTTTATATAGATTCAATGCAATTTCACATTAGAAACCCTTTAAAATTTTTACAGCAGATAATTTTCTATTTTGTTGTATAGTTTTTCAAAACAAATTAATCAAAAAATACTAAAACAAAACAGAACTACGAATTCAGTACTTAATTCAGTAACTACCAGTAAATCATTATTTTACATGTACATATAAGCACTTCTACCATCCATTATCAGTAGGTCATTGCACAGTGATGTCCTGTCAAGTTTTTGCTGGACTAACATCCAATTGTTTATGAAACGTTAAAGTGAGCTTAAATAAATCAAGTTGTATACTAAACATTTGACCATTTAAAATGTTTTTGGTCCGAATAACATTTTATGATTAAGGTTGCTACTTTATATAGATTTCATATTTTTATTATAATTAACAATTATTTCAATATTGTGTACTACTTAACGAATAAATAAATAAATAAATATGCCCAAATGTTCATAATCAAAAAATCGCGTTGTAAATTATCAACAACTCACCATAATCAATGTCTGGATGAACACTGGGAATTCGTAAATATTCCCGAAATATTTTGATTTCTTCATTATTTTCCCAAGCACTCATATTTTATTTTATGTTATTTACAATATTAATTCAATAGGTAAATTTAAAGGTATATCACATTAATATTAAAATTTATTACTTTTTAAATTTTTATTTGTTATTTTTTGGTGAAATCAACATAAATGCAGCACCCAAATTGCTACTTATTGAATCGGCTTCTCAGAGCGCACTAAAAAATAAAACTCTTTGTCGTGGGCTATTTAAACTTTTTAAATGTGCCTTAATGTGTGACAGCATATATAAGTACATACATATGGTGGGTTTTGTGTGAAATGTCCAGGCAGGGCTGTCAGATAAGGTGGTTTCTTGCAGTAATGCACATTGAGAAATATTGTAAAAATTTTGAAAATAAACCTGTAATTTCTTATCTACTGGACCGATTGGAGTAATTGCTCCCGAGGTATATTCAAGCAATAGTTTTAGCTATGTACCTCATGGACCTGCTGAGAACAGCTCCATGAACCGCCAATATGAGGCACCTTGTATAAAAAAAAAAACTTCAAAAATAAACATAAACTTCGAGCATAATGACTCATATTAGACTAGATTTTGCATTTAACCGCAAATTTGCTTAACCGCTGTCACGATTAAAATTAGTGCGGTTAACGATTATTTATCGCACTCATTTTGAAACATTTTTTAGCTCACAAAATTAATTAATTTTAGCCTAAAAATGAAAATTTTTAAAATTTAAAACAAAAAGAAACAACAAAACTTAAAAAATAGAAGTCAATTTAAATTACAAATTTGTATGAAAATAAATAAATATGAAGAATAAAGGCTCCATTAGTATCGTGCAACTTTTTTGGTTTACCTTTAATTGTTGATATTTGAAAAAATAACATTAATAGTTATAAACACGCTGGCCATATCTAGCTATTCATATCTATTATTTATCAGTGTTGTTGAATCGAAATGTCATTTTCAAAAAAGAACAACCAAAAATTTGACAATTCATATACCCAATACTGGGTAATTGTAATTAAATGTAGTCGAGATATAAATCAAACTTTATGTTTCCAGATAAAATGCAAAAATTATAAAAACAAGATTATAATTTTATAACTTTTTAGACAAATTATACAAAAGAGGGCAGAGCTTTTTTTTTTATTTGAAAAGATAGAACATTTTAAGGCCCAACTACAATTAGCTTTTTTTGTCCCAAATTACACGACACCCACATTTGACTTAAATGAATTAGTTGAGAATTTAAATATATATTTTGTTGTATTTGTTATGGGTACTTCAATGTATTTGTGTATGGTATCGCTCTTTTCTGTAGCTATAGGTATATTTTTTGTAGCTTTTTTAGCTTATTTTGTGTAATTTTGCTTATTTTGCTAATATTAGCTTTTTTAAAATTAAGCTTATTTTAGCTTGTTTCTTCGAAAACATGATCTTATTTTTGCTTTTTTGTCATAAAAACGGTGTTTTCACGTTTTTTTATGTCGACAAAATTTTTGCAATTTTTTTATTTAGATTTTTAAAATTCTTTGCTTTTAAGGAGAAGAAACACTCAGGAAATCCTTCGGCTTCAAATATGGCAACACTGTAATTGCGCGAGATGATAATTCTTAGAACAGTTATTGCTCGCCCTCTGATGAAGAGTTGGCGGAATTGTTGAAGCTTTTTAGGTTCATAGCCCTGTTTTGTTAATTTACTTCGGTGGGGTTGCGTTATGTATGAGAGTTAAAAATTCATACATATTATTTTTCAAAATTGATGTTGTCGTCGCTGGGGATCGAACCCGCATTTTAATTTTTTAATAATGATTCTTAATCTAAACATTTTTTCAATTCAATTTACATTTTGTTACAGAAATTTTAGTTACCCTACGGGGAATGAGACCTAATCCGTGACTGTTTATTTTTTATTTATTTATTTAGAACTAAAAATACATTTTCATACATATAAGTATTAAAAAGATCAACTATAAAATATAAACTTCAATATTTATTTATTTAGTCTATGGAAATAACATCCTTACAGACTATTACGAGTATGATAGCAATAAAAATAATGATAAAAAATACAAACATAATAGATAGTAACAAAATTCTAAATGAACTAGAAATATGTGTTGAACAAAATTAATTAAAAATATTATTTTAGTTATTAAGATAAAGAATAATTTCTCTTTTAATTGTATCTAAGCTTTTATAAAAATCAAAGTTATGATAAAGTTGATTAAATTCAATACAAATACGACGAAAAGGATCAGAATTAGCATAATTTTTAGAAAAGTATTTAAGACTAAGAAATTGATAGTATCTTGATAAGCGATGTGGAATATTTATGTTAAGTTTACTAAAGCGGGGTTTACATTATACCACAAGCAGTGGCGTGTCAAAATACAATTTTTTTACTATGTTTAGTGTACATATATACAAAATAGCTTGTATTTTTTTTTTTTTGATTCCAATTGATTTTCTTTGCTAGCTCAATTGATTGGGTTTTACCATATTTTGCTGAAATTTATGCAGAAATAATAAAAATTTGCTTTGAAATCAGGGAAATTTTCTCAATTTTCTCTCAGTTACCTAACTTTGTAATATGTACAAAATTTTATTTGGCCGCTTCTATCAATGAAATTAATAGAAATTATTATTATTATTATCCTTCCTTTATTATTAATTATTTCCACAATCGTAATATTATTTGGGTAAAAACAACCAAAAATACACTTAAATTTTTAAAAGCCGATCACTTGCCTGTTTTATTTAATTCAACGCCTTTTATCTATTTTCGAAAGTTTTCTAAAAAAGGAGAAATTTAAGGTTGATTTACACGTCGACTACCCTTAAATGCTATTTATTACTCAGTATTGGGTTTAAAAATCAGCAAACCCACAAAATAATAAAAACGTAAGAAAAAAATATATTAAGTTTATTGTTTTTAAAACTAAATTCAGGCATACAAATTTCTATGAAATTTTAAAAATTGTTCAAATATTTTGTCAAAGAAATCTTTTGTCAATTTGTATTTAGTTTAGAATTTATTTAGCTACCTCGCACATGTCCTAAATGGAATTATTTAATTTGTATATCTTCTTTTAAAACAATAAAATTCATGATTCCTATTGTATTTTTTTTATTAAAAATCTGAGATTCAAATACCACATTAAGTCTTAACTGGGATCCCCAAAATTTCAAAGTTTTTTTATGTAGTTGAAATTGAAAATAATTAATAAACAATTTAACTTATATAGACTTTTAAAGTAGTTATAGTAGTTAAAAAGTAAGAATTTATAAAAATGCTGTCAAGTCTTGGCAATTCTTGGCTTTTCTCTTTTAAATGTAAACAAAAATATTTGTCATAAAATATCAAAAAATAACATAAGCTAACAAATAAATTATGTAATAAATAAATTTAGTAATTGTAGAGCAGGGCATATAATATAAATACTATATTTCGTGTTCCGTTGAAGTCCATATATAAAAACAAGTATATAGTTAGTTATAGATCTAGAGGTAAAAATAAGGCATTTTTTATAAAAAACAATTGACAATTGAAATTAAAAAAAGAAAAATCCAAAATGAAAGAACACAATTTAAATTCAAAAAATTACAAGTAAAATGCAAAAATTCGATCAATTAAAAAATTCCAAACGCAATTAAAAAAATTATTGAAATTCAACAAATATTTATTTTATTTAATTTAAATTTCAATTGATGCTTTGAAGTCATATCAAAAGTTTTTGAAACAATCTAATCGTTTTTAAAGTAAAAATTTGCACGTGGCTATTTCACGTTCCCAAGATATATGACCCCAATCTTAAAATGTAATTAAGCCCCATACTTTCGGAAAAAAATTTATAATGAAAATGAACACTAAAAATATAACGAAAAATTACACCAACCAAATGAAAATAAGCCCCAAAATTAAGTTTGGACATATTTTTATTTATTAGATTTAGGCATTTATTCATTATGTGAAATAACACTAATTTGAAGAAATAAAAAATTACCCCAAAATATGCAAAGCAAAGAAATATTGCTTATTTATGAACAGAATTATACGCATTTGTATTGCATGGAATCAATAACATCCGAATGTACTCCTTCTAAATAGTAAAGTTACTTGGGTCAACCTATATTGAAATAATTTAAAGAAATAGAATAAAAATCATTTTATATAAATCAAATATTTTAGTGATACGCAACCACTGCGTCTGAAAAGTAGATTTTCCGGTCACGATCAAGTGGTAAAGAATTTATAATTTACAATAAACATTTAAAATGTACTTAATATTAAACGTATACATTAGATAAGTTTTTAATAAAATTTGTTTATGAATTTAAAAGCTGTAAATTTTGTTTTAGATGCTTCAAAAAGGTCAAAAAATTTAGGTTTAGCAATTGCCAGCTTTTAAAAAAAATTGTAGAAAATATATTTTGGGCCCCCCCCAAAACAAAATCCTGGGCACGCCATTGACCACAAGTCATGGGATCTGTCAAAAAATCGAGTCAGATAGCAAAAATGCTATGGTGTAAACTCATTTTGTCTGATCCATAGAGAAAATCCTATAACTAATTTTGACAGTCAGATTGATTTCTTCGGTTTTCAAAATATTTCATAAAATTATAAGAATCAAATGATATCAGTGTTGTATTTTCTTACAAACAAAGAAAAACGTAAACAAATTAGTTGTGAAGTGAATTGGCGGTAACAAACAATTGAACAACAAGCAAAAACAGCAGTTTTCATCTGATTGCATAAGATTTGCATCTGAAGATGTAAACCCAAAGCAGGTTACCAAAGAGATTTTTTGCATCATTTCATAGGATTTTAAATTTTATTTTCTTTAGATAAAATCAGATGGAAAATTAGATAATGTAAAGGAAATCCGAATCAAAATCTATGTTTATTAAGTTTATTAAAAAAAGTTACATGTAGGAAGCTTTATAAGAGCAAGACGGCTTTTGCGGGGAGGTAAATGTGCAGAAGGATTCCAACCAAGTCCACGGAGGCAAAATATAAGGAATTGTTTTTGAACAAATTCAATGGATCAGAAAATTCTTTTACCCAGCGTTTGATAAATCTAAATCTAAACTTCTATCCAATAAAACACCAAGATCATTAAAACCATTTATTGGAAGAGATCTTGTAAATACCATGTATTTGCATTTTTTTAAGTTAAGGTCCATTAAGTTCAAATTACGCCGTGTAGTAAAATTATTAATATCAATTTGCAATAACGCTTGTTCAGTACAATTGTTAAAGGAAATAAGTATTACCCGTGGCCGTAGCTCTAAATGCTAACAGGTCAATTCAGAAGTCCCCGGCCTGACACATAGACGGTGCTATTAGACTTAAATCGATATGATTTTTATTTAGCCCTAACCTTCAAAAGACACATGTATAAATTTGACAGCTGTCGAATCATTAGTTTGTGAATTATAGCATTTTGAGTGAAGCGACTTTTGTTATTGTGAAAAAAATGGATAAAAAGGAATTTCGCGTGTTGATAAAATATTTCTTTTTGAAGGGAAAAAATACAGTTGAAGCAAAAACTTGGCTTGATGACGAGTTTCCGGACACTGCCCCAGAAAAATCAACCATCAAGGATTGGTATGCTAAGTTAAGACGTGGTAAAATGAGCACCAAAGACGGTGAACGCAGTGGACGCCCAAAAGAGGTTGTTACGGACGAAAACATCAAAAAAATCCACAAAATGATTTCGAATGACCGTAAAAACAACGACGAGTTGATGATTTGGTGCAGTGTTTGGAGATGTTCAAGTGTAATAAACCGGAGTTTTTGCGTCGATATGTGACCATCATTTCATTCCGAAGTCCAATCGACAGTCATCCGACTGCACGTGATGAACCAACTCCAAAGCGTGGAAAGACGCAACAGTCGGCTGGCAAGGTTATGGCGTCTGTATTTTGTGATGAGCATGGAATAATTTTCATTGACTACCTTGAAAAGGGAAGGACCATCAACAGCGACTATTACACAGCGTTATTGGACCGTCTGAAGGACGAAATCGCCGGAAAATAGCCGCATTTGAAGAAAAAGAAAGTGCTGTGTCACCAAGACAATGCACCGTATCACAAGTCAGTGAAACGATGGCGAAAATTCATGAATTGGGCTTCGAATTGTTCCGCATCCACCGTATTCTCCAGATCTGGCCCCCAGCGACTATTTCTTGTTCTCAGATCTCAAAAGAATGCTCGCTGGTAAGAAATTTTCGTCGAATGAAGAGGTGATCGCCGAAACTGTGACCTATTTTGAAGCAAATCGTACTACAAAAGTGGTATCGAAAAGTTGGAGGGTCGCTATAATCAGTGTATCACCCTTGAAGGGAACTATGTTGAATAAGAAAAACGAATTATATGTTGGTATAAGAAAACAAAAATTGTAAGTACTTACAATTTGGTATAATTACCATGGATGGTAACTGAAACGAATGCGGTTTTCGGTAAGGGTAATGCTATTTTCTATTATTTCGGTAACGTTATTTTAAGCGTAACGATATTTTATATTATTTCTGTAACGGTATTTTAACGATAAAGATATTTCGGTTGATTTGGTATCGGCATTTTAGCGATAACGCTATGTTCTATTATTTCAGTGACAGTATTTTAAGGAAAACTATTTTTTTCAGTTATTTCGTTAACGGTATGTTAGGGGTAATGATAGTCAGTTGAAAGGGTTTGGAATCGATAACGGTATCCTTTCTACCACAAAATAAAACTTAAATATCATCCGCATACCCAAAGAAATAACATTGTTCAACATCCAATATTAAAAAAAAAAATTACAAACATAGGTAACAGAAGGGGACCAATAACAGATCCCCGTGGGACACCACTTATGACTGGTATAACATCAGAAACATCAACACACGATCTGTGAGACCTTTAATAAGTTTATTTAAAAATAACTTATGACATATTCTATCAAATGCCTAAGTAAGGTCAAGTGACAGCAGTAAACACAAATGTTCAGTATTCATTCACATGAGTTCATATAGTATCTGTGAGTCCCTCCAAAATCGAAGTAGTACTATTTTCTCACGAAAAACAAACCGACAGCTACACAAAAGATTATTTTGATCCAAATAGTTATTTACATTATGACTAAAAGAGAGAGATTCCATTTCTAAACAGAAAAAAATACACTTTTTGCATCTTTTTCTGCAAAATAAAAGTTTTAACTACATTTTTTTAGTTTATATTTTAAAAATTTATTTTGTTTGTTTGTAAAACTAAGAATTAAAAACTAAAATTTAAAAATATTAAAACTTGAAAATTATAAATATAAATAAATTCAAAATAAAAAATTAAAAATAGAGGCTTAAACTAATGGTAAAGTGGCCAATAGATAGCATACTGTACGGCATGGCTTGATGACTCCGTGTATTTGTTTTTGTAATGGCCATCAAACAACGCAGTACATTATCAAATACTGTACATGTTGTACAACTTGTTTGTTCGTCTAATAATACAAATTTAATTTTTTTCTTTACTTTCATAATTTTTCTTATATTGCAAACTGCTGACCTACGAAAACACTACCACTTTTAAGATTCAACAGAATATTGCCCCGTTGTTTTACATATTTTCTATCACAGCATACTAGTGATCGTGTTGCAACCTCGTTTTTTCTCCGAGTGTAGTTCAAGTGATAAAATAAATTATTTTATGTTTAATTTTTCGATAATTTTTTCAATTCGTATATCGTAGTTAGTGAGCGTGAGTATCTCGTAAGCGTTTGCGAAAACTTAAATTACTTACGTGATTGTGCGTGAGCGTAAGTAGCAAAAAGGTTTTCGTGCGTGATAGTATTTTCTGGTTCGTCATCGTGCGTGAGCGTAAGTCAAAAATCGCTCACGTGTCCATCTCCATCAAAATTATTTGTTGACTTCAGCCCCATTGCAAATATTAGACAGTTAAACTGATCTGGAGTGAGGTCAATTAAATTTAAATGTTCGCACTGCTTATTTAGAAATCCAGTGTATGTGATAAAATCCATGCTTGGTTCTATATATATGTTCTAAAAATATATTTTCTAATTTTTTTTTTAAGCTGGCAAGTTCTAAACCTAAATTTTTTTACCTTTTTGAAGCATTTAAAACAAAATTTACCGCTTTTAAATTCATAAACAATTTTTATTCAAAACATATTTATTACATTGAATGAGATCTAATGTATACGTTTAATATTAACTACATTTTGATTGTTTTTGTGTTGTAAAGCTTCTCTCCGCTTTTAGATCATTTTGATAAAAATCTTTTATGCTACAAAATTCTTTTGACGAAACGTCAATATATTATAAATTATTTACCACATTATCGTGACTGGAAAATATATTTGTTTGCAAAATTGCCAAGCTCTAAGACGCAATATCATAAAAAACCATTCGCTCTAAAATTTTAAAGGATCGTCAGATGCTGCAAAAACCTCATATCGAAAATTGATGGCTCTTCCATTGTTACCAGCAAATTTAATAAGAACTGGCTGGGAGGACACACTCATTGACGGAGAGCAGAAATTTACTTAATTTTAGAATTATTTTGAAAGGCAGTGGTTACGCCTCACTAAAATATTTGATTTCCACAATAATTTAGGTTGGTCCAAGTAACTTTAATGTTTATAAGCATGTTGTTGATTCCATGCAATATAAATGCGTATAATGCTGTGCAAAAGCAACATATCTTTACCTTGCATATTTTTGGGTCATTTCATCATAATTGGGGTAATTTTTTATTTATTCAAATTAGTGTTATTTTGCATAATGAATAGAGTATTCAAAAAAACCGGCCTTTTGAAAAAACCGGTTTCGGTTTTCTTCGAAAGATCCAATTTTAAAAAAACCGGTTTCGGTTTTTGCAGAAAAAACCGGTCAACCGGTTTTTTCAGTTTTTTTAATTTGAATAAAAAGCTTATATAATTTGTTAATTGTTTTTACTACAAAAAAAACAAAAATTTTATATATAAAGTAATAAAAATAAAAAAAATACATTCCTTGAGAGAGAACAAAAAATAATATATATATATATATATATATATATATATATATATATATATATATATATATATATATATATATATATACTAGCTGTCCCGGCAAACGTTCTCCTGCCTTAAAAGTTGAAATGTAATATATTGTCAACATATCAAAATATGGTTTAAATAAATCAATCGTTTTGTAAAAACGATTTCAAATTCCTTAAAATTTGTGAACAAAGTGAAAAAGAGAAAAAAAGTATTTTTTGAGGGATCAGTATATTAAACATTTTTATTCATGGTCATTATACCCTCCACCATATATGGTGAGGGTATATATCAGTTTGTCATTCCGTTTGTAACATGTCGAAATATAGGTTTAAGACCCCATAAAGTATATATATTCGTGATCCTTATGCAATTTTAAGTCGATTTAGCGATGTCCGTCTGTCTGTCTGTTGAAATGGCGATCACGACGCGAAGACGCAAGCGGGGGTGCCTATTTTTACCCAGATTATTTAACATCCTCCCGAGCAGTTGGGTATTTAAAATGAGCAAAATCGGTTCAGCGGTTCAAAAGTTATGAGTGAAAATGTAAAGGTACCTCTAAATTTTCCATACAAATTTGTACAATTTTTTTGTATCTATTTTTTTCTGTTAAGTAAGTAAAAATGTTATTAAGTCTTCTTATTGTTCGATTACATTTATTGTCTTACATACTAAGAGAATAATAACATTCTTAGAGCTATATGTGTGTTACTCTAATAACTAAGTTAACGTAAAAATCAACAATGTTAAAGTCGCTAACAGAGCAGACCTCTGTAAATAACATTGCTAAAACTAAATAACAAAAGTTCGTTACATAAATTGACAAAGCATATTCATATTACAGTTCATGCAAAATTTAGTATATACGTATATCATCTTCAGCCCCTATGGTGGAGGGTATTCAAAGATTCGGCACAGCCGAATTTAGCCCTTTTTTACTTGTTTTTATTTAAATTTTTAATCTCAAGGTGATTTATTTACATTTCGAAGTATCTAATAAAAAATATTATTTTTAACACGATATCATCGTTTTGTTTATTGCAAAGCTTAATGATACACGATATTTTTTGTTATGTTGTCTGGCGCGTAAACAAACAAATCTGAACAGGCGACATACAATTGACCATGCGAGAAGCATGGATAATCAAGATTAATACCGCAAACTGTCAATGACTGCCCTTGCGATTTGTTTATTGTCATTGCAAATGCAAGCCGCACCGGAAACTGCAAGCGTTCAAATTCAAATGGCATGTCGGTGGGAATCATTGGGATGCGTGGTATCAAAACGTCTTCTCCCTTGTATTTTCCTTTAAAAATTGTAGCTTCGATGACGTTGTTCATCATTTTTTTCACTGCAAGTCTTGTGCCATTACAAAGACGTGGTTGGTTGATATTTCGCAACATTATGATTACCGATCCGACCTTTAGTTGGAGATTGTGAGGCGATAACTCCGTTGGATAGTTGACGACATCATCTTGAGCAGTAACGGAATCCACCAATTTATACGTCCCCAATTCGTGATCAATTTCACTTTGAATCTTAAAATTCAATTCGTCGACATCAATGTTTTTCGCAGCTAATATAGCACGTTCGCTTAACCAAACATGATTTTTGTAATTTTGTGCAATGTTTGGGAACACCTTTTGGATAAGTTCGGTCTTTGATTCGGTGAACTGGCAAAAATCGACGGGGAATTTAATGCAGTTAGTCGAAATGTCAACTTTAATTTTGCCATTTCCAATGCCCATCAATTGTTTTGAAAATACTGCTCCGAATTGGTTGTTCTGCAACTCAACACGCATGTTCGTACTTAATTTGAGTTTTTTGACGTGACAAAACGGACGACTTTAAACATGCATTGAGTTCATCGGCTGGCGTTGACCGGGGAATTACTGGTAATGTTTGGCGAAAATCACCTGCCAATAGAATCATTGAACCGCCGAACCGATTTTGATTATTTCGTAGATCTTGCATAGTTTTGTCTAATGCCTCCAAGGACTTTTTATGCGCCATCGTACATTCATCCCAAACTATCAATTTGGTTTGCTGCAAAACTTTAGCCATCGCAGAGTTTTTCGAAAGGTTGCACGTTGGAGTTTCATTGATTTGCATATTCAACGGCAATTTAAGTGCTAAATGGGCAGTTTGCCCTCCTTCCAACAACGTAGCTGCAATTCCTGATAAAGCATGTGCAATTTCATTCTGGGAGTGAATAGTTGCCAAAATCAATGCGACCAAAAAAGTTTTTCCAGTTCCACCGGTGCGTCCAAAAAGAAATTCCTCCTGTTTCATCGTTCACAACTTTCATGAGGGTCTCATACACATATTTTTGTTGCTGATTCAACAGCGGAACGTTCGATCGAACTGATTTTCTCAATGCATCGCAATCATATTGTTTTTCGAGTCGCAACTCTTGATTTAATGCGTCGTGTATCGGACGATTGGGCGCTATCATGCCTAATTGAGATAATACCTTATTCAACATCATCAAGCACATGTCCTCAATTACTATCAAAGCCTCGTTGTAAATTTCCTCGCATCTGATGCAAAATATCATCAGACATATCGCCTTTATATTTAGACCACAAATCTGTCGGTTTTGATGGGAAGCATGTTGAGATAATTATGGAAAACAATGTTCGTATTTGATGAGCATTTGATGAAATCGCAGCATCACAGAGGGGTAATCCGAATGAGTGTCATTCTCTAGCAATTGCAAACGTTGACAGGCTTCTCTATATGTGTCACACAATTCACCATTAACAGTTCACAGATATTGAAATGATGGGCCACGAACGTTGACCAATAGCAAACGCAAATAGAAACACTCGTCGTTACTTGGATGAACTGATAAAATGCGACCTAATGCGTTGGTGTGAAATACATTCGGGTAACCTGGAACTGGATTTCCTTGCTTCCGGCGTTGAAATTTCTTTAGCGATTGATTCCAAGTATAATATCTGGGCATTTCTGAGTATAGCAGCGTTCGGGCGAAGTCATCATGTGCGTGAGTGTGCGTAAATCAAAATTTTCGCGCGAGTAAGTGTGCGACATTCCAAGCCTTTATTTAATTTTTTTAGCGCTCTTAACTACTTGAATGTGGCAACACATGCAATTTTAGTAAAATATAAATAATTACTTAAATTTTGACAGTATTTTTTGTGAAATTATGCGTGACCCACGTGAATCACGTGTGAGTGCGAGTGAAAGCTCAACTTACTCACGTGATTGTGCGTGAGTGTGATTGGAAACAAAATCTTCGTGCGTGACTATAATTTTTCCTATCGTGAGTGTGCGTGAGTGTGTCGAAATTCACTCACGTGGCCATCTCTAATTTCAATAGTATTTCGTTAGCTTATTTTAGCGTTAGTGTTAATTTGAGTTATTTCGTTAAGGTATTTTACATGTGTTATTTTAAATTATTTCGTTATGGTATTTTAGCATTAACGTTATTTTTCAATGGCAAGGGAATTGTTTGGTTTGACAAAAGTGGTGGTAAAAATGTTGTGTGGTCAGTTAAACTTGCCCGTGACATTACCCGAGTATTAGAAATGATTTGGGCCAAGTTTGAGCGGGATTTATAAAGAAATATTGTTTTTTATATATATATATATATAAATATATGAAACGAATTAAAATAAAAAAGGAATTTTAGATATATCAAAAAAAGTGGGCGTAAAACCGGCGCACTGTGCTTTGACCCATAGACAAAAATCAAAAAAAAAAATTTTCATAAATTGTGATAAAATTTATAGTGATCGATAGATAACAATACAACTCAAATAAATTTTAAGGAACTGGTATCATTTGGCTCTCCTAGACTGCACTAGAGGGCGCTAAAGTTAGTGAAATTTAAGCAAAAATGAATGAATTAAAAACTGCATTTTATTGCTTCAGGAAAATAGTTCCGAATAGTTCATTTTTCTAAGAAAGTGCATGAAATTTTGATTTTTGTGTTATTCAATACGTTCAGAATACGGAAAAAATAAAATTTGGGTTGGTTTTCTTATCTAGAGTAATTTTTAATACCTCACAAAAAATAATTTTTTCTAAAAAATTTCAAAATTTATAAAAGTTTAATGGAATTTTAAAAAAAATCCGAAAAAATCCAACATATTTTTATTTTGTTTTTAGTCAGTTTATAGTGTTTTTAAAAGATCCAAAAAAAATTTAGAGCCTATTTTTTGCCACAACTCAAAAAAAAAGAGTTTTAAAAATGTACTAAATTCACATTTTTACTTAAAATTTTATTATCTAGTGTGGCAATGTTAAGGTAAAAAAACGACCTATATGAAATAACATAACAATATGAAATAAGATTAAAGAAATAGTGAGAAGTTATTAAATAAAAATCAAATGGTTGACAAAACCTAAGCCAGAGGCCGCTATATATTATAATGTTTTAGGTAGCTCGATAGAACCAACCATTTTTATGTGGAAAATAAGAAATTAACAGGCACATCTCTCTTAAATTTTTTAACTTTATAAACTAACAAAATTCCGTTAAAAATTTTAAATATTTCTTCATGAAATATAAAGTAAGTGATAATTTTGTATTTTAAAACAATTTTCGTCTATTTATTTTTCTACAAAATATGTCAGTCATGTTGATATTCGATCCACGATCAACAGTTTCGTAGATACATCAAACATCAGCACCTTAACGATTTCAATCACTAGCAGGTTGATCATATTGTCTGTTATTTTAAGTTTCAGCTGTAGCTTGAATGGTTGTTGAATGCTTGTTGGAAGTGTAGTTTTTTATCGTTTTAAGTTTTTATTTCAGAAACTTCCCAAGTTGTGAATATACAAAAGAAATTTTGAAATTCAAGTTCGATTTTTATAAAAGTCAGATTTCAATAAAAACTTATTTTCTTAAATATAGTATTTAGTTATTTGTTATTACGTTAAAAATATTTTATTTTTTTGTAAGTAAATTTTTTTATATTTTTAAAAAATATTTTTAGGGATTATAAAGACTTAAAAAAATGATATACACTCACAATATATTTTCCGTTACCGACTGTAGTTTATTTAAAAAGTAATACGTAAAGTTTGTTTTTAAATGAAGAATCAATTGAAATTCATAGAAATATATTTTTTAACTATTTGAATCAGTCATTCAAAAAACAAACTATAAAAATTTACAGACATTCAGTAGGAGTTCATATTTTCAGTTGAATGTAAAATTTTATGTTTTCTGCTTCAAATAATAGAAATTCATATAATTCCTTTTTGTTTTTTTACCAAAATAATTTGTATATATACAAAATTATTTCAATAAAAATTACAAGAAATTATTCAAATATACATACACACAAAGCCAATAAAAATATATACACCTGTATATGTTGTGTTCTGTTTTGTAATTACACACAAATAAAAAAAATTTCGATTTGAAAAACAAACCACAAAAGTAGTTTTTTCTAACTTTTTGTTAATAAAAATTTGATGGTTATTTTAAACGACTTTCTATGGTTTTTACTTTTGTCGATTATTAACCAATGATTGAAAATAAACAACAAATAGTCCTCTTTTGATTGTATTTACGATTAATTTAATATGTATTTTAATTTGTTTTTAACGAAATAATATTGTGAGTGTACAAAATGACTTTTTAGTTACAAAACCGAGTCATCGAATTTTAGTATACATGTTTTTTATGTTTATTTAAATTAATTTGATAAGTTTGAATGTAATCGGTTAACTTTTACAAATTTAATGTAATTTTTTTTAAAAAAGGATATATGACAGGTAAGCGAGTCCTTCCTTCGATTGAAAAGAAAGTTGGCAGGCACGTTAATAACTTTGTTCTAATAACAATTATCAACTTTCGTTAGGTTCTGACTAAATTTGAAGATTTTATTACATTTTTAAAGTTCAGGATATATGGGAGGTAGGCGTGCCCTTATACCAATTTTCCCAAAATTTCGTTTATCTTCTAAATCACTCAAACTTAAATCGCGTACCAAATTTCAGTAAGATACGATAACTCCTTCTATTTTTGTCCACTCGTTATATGGGAACAAAGCACTGTGCGGCGTGGCCAAATTTGTTCTCCCTATAAACCATATTCAAACTACTGCGAATATTAAAAAAAATATTAGCCAAATAGGTCCAGCCATTCTCAAGTGATGCGCTAAGATAAAGCGAATTAGAGTAAAAAAAGAATTTTAGATCTCAAAAAAAAAGGAGCGTAGAAGTAAGCGTGTCCAATTTTTTCCCGTAAAAAACCTTATTCGGACTTTTACAATGCTCTTACCAACGAACGGCCCAAGAAGAACGCAATTTTTAAATCTGGCAACATTCGAAGTGTCATTGTTTGACATTTGAACAATTGTTATTGTTTGCTAGTAGAAGGTACGAGGTTAGTAAAAATGGAGCGCTACACGAATGAACATCGCATTCTCATTGTGAAATTGTTTTACCAAAATGGTGAAAGTTTTACGGCTACAGTTCGCAAATTGCGATCAATTTGGGGTAACAATAATGCTCCAAAAGAGTCAACTGTAAAGAGATTAATGGATAAATTTGCCGAAACTGGGTCTGTTCGTGATGTAAAGACAACAACGCGCCATCGACCAGGTCGATCGACCGAAAATGTCGCAGCTGTACGTGATGATGTCGCTCAAACTCCATCCACCTCAATTCGACACCGAGCTCAGCAAATTGGTGTCTCCAAATCCACTTTGCAGCGAATTTTGACGAAAGATTTGCATCTTCATGCATACAAAGTTCAATTGACTCAGGAACTGAAGCCAGCTGACCATGGACAGCGAAGGGAGTTCGTTAATTGGGTATTGCAGAGACAACATGAAAATGCTGATTTTGCCGATAAAATCATCTTCAGTGACGAGGCCCATTTTCATCTTGATGGCTACGTCAATAGGCAGAATTGTCGCATTTGGGGTGAGGAAAATCCTCGAGTGATTCACGAGAAGCAAATGCATCCTCAACGTGTCACTGTGTGGTGTGGTTTTTGGGCTGGAGGTCAAGCGCAAACAGTCAATGGTGTTCGGTATCGTGAAATGATAACCAGTTTTTTCTTGCCTAGAATTGAAGAAATTAATGTGGAGGGCATGTGGTTCCAACAAGACGGCGCCACATGTCATACAGCCAGAGAAACAATTCAATTGCTGCATCAGTCATTTCCCGGTCGTGTTATTTCGCGTTTTGGAGATCAGAATTGAACGCCTAGATCGTGCGATTTAACACCATTAGATTTTTTTCTTTGGGGTTTTTTGAAGTCGATGGTTTACGCGAATAAGCCGACGACGACTCAAGCCTTAAAAGAGGAAATTGGACGCTGCATTAATGAAATACCGCAGCATTCATGCAAAACGGTCATTGAAAATTTCATTAAAAGATCGCGTGCATGCCAGCAAAGCCGCGGCGGCCATCTGCACGATATATTGTTCCATACATAACCTCATTCTGTCTACTTTACGATATAATAAAGTTTCACGATTTTTTTTAAATATCTGTGTTTTATTTAAAATTTAAAAATTGCGTTCTTCTTGGGACACCCTTTATATATATATATTTTATATTTTATATTATATATATAATTCTCCTGTACGTGTGTTAGTGACTGCACTCCTCCTTAACGGCTGGGCCGATTTCGATGAAATTTGTTGTGTCTGTTTTATTTGATCCCTGAATGGTTTAGATTCACAATTGACCTATATGGGTACAATGGGCGTGGCACCTCCCATACGAAGTAAAAATGTATTTTTGTATATCTGGAGTACTGTTACAGTGGGAGTCTTCAAACTTTGTGTGAGCTTTTTTTATAATAATACTCATAATCTCCCAAAAAAATGAGTGCCATCCAAGCAATGGGCGTGGCACCTCCCATACGAAGAAAACATTCATTATTGCATATCTGGGGTACTATTAAAGTGGGAGTCTTCAAACTTTGTGTGAGCTTCTTTGATAATAATATTCATAATCTTCCAAAAAATATGGGGGATCCAAGCAATGGGCGTGGCACCTCCCATACGAAGTACAAATTTATTATTGCATATCTGGGGTACTATTATTGTGAGAATATTCAAACTTTGTGCGAGCTACCTAGATAATAATGTAATCCTATTCCTAGGCAGAACAACGTTTGCCGGGTCAGCTAGTATATATATATATATATATATATTGTATATGCACAGCACATGTTGCGGGACGAGTTTTCGTTCCACAAGTTACTATGAAGACATTTTGTTACTTTGGGGACTGTCCTTAAACTTTTCGTTATTCTACTGTTTACACTGAAGACATTTTACTGGACACAGCGCATTTTATAGGGACTTTTTTGGCTGTATATACAGATGTCTTCAAAGTATGGGCAATGCATATATATATATATATATATATATATATATATATGGTAATATATATATATATATATATATATATATATATATACTTTACATTAATCTACTATATATACTGAAGACATTTTACTGGATACAGCGCATATTATAGGGACTTTTTTGGCTGTATATACAGATGTCTTCAAAGTATGGGCAATGAATATATATATATATATATATATATATATATATATATATATATGGTAATATATATATATATATATATATATATATATATATATATATATATATATATATATATATATATATGGTAATATATATATATATATATATATATATATATATTTTTTTAAATTTTAAATAAAACACAGATATTTAAAGAAAATCGTGAAACTTTATTATATCGTAAAGTAGACAGAATGAGGTTATGTATGGAACAATATATCGTGCAGATGGCCGCCGCGGCTTTGCTGGCATGCACGCGATCTTTTAATGAAATTTTCAATGACCGTTTTGCATGAATGCTGCGGTATTTTATTAATGCAGCGTCCAATTTCCTCTTTTAAGGCTTGAGTCGTCGTCGGCTTATTCGCGTAAACCATCGACTTCAAAAAACCCCAAAGAAAAAAATCTAATGGTGTTAAATCGCACGATCTAGGCGTTCAATTCTGATCTCCAAAACGCGAAATAACACGACCGGGAAATGACTGATGCAGCAATTGAATTGTTTCTCTGGCTGTATGACATGTGGCGCCGTCTTGTTGGAACCACATGCCCTCCACATTCATTTCTTCAATTCTAGGCAAGAAAAAACTGGTTATCATTTCACGATACCGAACACCATTGACTGTTTGCGCTTGACCTGCCTCATTTTCATAAAAAAAAGGTCCAATGATTCCTCCAGCCCAAAAACCACACCACACAGTGACACGTTGAGGATGCATTTGCTTCTCGTGAATCACTCGAGGATTTTCCTCACCCCAAATGCGACAATTCTGCCTATTGACGAAGCCATCAAGATGAAAATGGGCCTCGTCACTGAAGATGATTTTATCGGAAAAATCAGCATTTTCATGTTGTCTCTCCAATACCCAATTAACGAACTCCATTCGCTGTCCATGGTCAGCTGGCTTCAGTTCCTGAGTCAATTGAACTTTGTATGCATGAAGATGCAAATCTTTCGTCAAAATTCGCTGCAAAGTGGATTTGGAGACACCAATTTGCTGAGCTCGGTGTCGAATTGAGGTGGATGGAGTTTGAGCGACATCATCACGTACAGCTGCGACATTTTCGGTCGATCGACCTGGTCGATGGCGCGTTGTTGTCTTTACATCACGAACAGACCCAGTTTCGGCAAATTTATCCATTAATCTCTTTACAGTTGACTCTTTTGGAGCATTATTGTTACCCCAAATTGATCGCAATTTGCGAACTGTAGCCGCAAAACTTTCACCATTTTGGTAAAACAATTTCACAATGAGAATGCGTTGTTCATTCGTGTAGCGCTCCATTTTTACTAACCTCGTACCTTCTACTAGCAAACAATAACAATTGTTCAAATGTCAAACAATGACACTTCGAATGTTGCCAGATTTAAAAATTGCGTTCTTCTTGGGCCGTTCGTTGGTAAGAGCATTGTAAAAGTCCGAATAAGCTTTTTTACGGGAAAAAATTGGACACGCTTACTTCTACGCTCCTTTTTTTTGAGATCTAAAATTCTTTTTTTACTCTAATTCGCTTTATCTTAGCGCATCACTTGAGAATGGCTGGACCTATTTGGCTAATATTTTTTTTAATATTCGCAGTAGTTTGAATATGGTTTGAATATGGTTTTTTAGGATTTTGAATACTGTTTAATGTGTTGTTTAGATCAGAAATTAAACTATTTGAATTTGGAATATCCAAAGTTAAGTCTTCATCGGAATCTATCAGACTTACATCTAAATCTTCATAACCAAACAAACGATTATAACAGTGTTCGGAAAAAATAAAAGAGACCAATTAACCCAGTTGGTGAAGTAATTAAAAAAACCGGATAACCGAACAAAAAATACCGGTTTTCGGTTTTCCTTGAATTTACAAAATATTCGAAACCGATCGGTTTAAAATAAACAAGAAACCGGTTGACCGGTTTTCGGTTTGAATACTCTAATAATGAATAAAAGCATCAATCTAATAAATGAAAATTTGCCACAAACTTTATTTTGGGGCTAATTTTTATTTGGTCGGAGTAATTTTTCATTATATATTTACCCAGGTGAAAATGTTCATATATGTTCATATATCATCATATATGGCTTCATATATTATCGTATATGTTTTCATATATCAGCATATATGAACATATATGTCATGTATGGAAGCATATATAGGCCAATACATTTTAAGATGAAGTTCATATATGGTAATATATGAATCCATATATGGCAATATATGGTAATATATTGCATATGTTGGTCCATATATTGGTTCATATACGCCATATATGTTCATATAGGAGTAATATATTTAAATTTTTATCAGGTATTGCCATATATGAGGGAAATTTAAACCTTTGTTCTACCGAATTAAGATACAGTTTGAATTCTTAAATGAACATAAAGGCAGAAACGTAATTAGATTAAACTACTTATACTAGGCATTGTATTTCCATTATAAACAAAATTATTTAAAATTAAAAATTTGTATTTCCAAAATTTTGGTTGATACCAAAACAAAGCTTAAGTCTAAGACTATTAATAATTTTCAGTCTTTTTAATCCTTCGCCTCTGGCGGAGTAATACGTAACCGTAATACGGTATTATTATTAATATTATGATTAATATTAATATTATTTTTAGATTATAGTACAACAACTTTTCATTTAATTTAACAATTCATACTTTGTTGTTTATTTTTTCATTATTTATTTATTTTATTTTTAATACGGTTTTTAATAATAACAAGAAAGTTTGAATTGTTTTTTAAAATGAAGATACTATAATCTAAAAATAATATTGGTACTCTTTTCCCAAAATATATGTGTGTTTTTTTACTTTAAATTTATTGCATGCAATATTTTTGTTTAAAAATAAAAAAAAAACATTTTTAATATACCGGCATATAGAAAAACTACTTATATATGACCATATATGAACACTCATATATGTCCATATATGACCACATACGGCCATATACCCTCAAATTTCGGATCCGAGCATATATTGAATAATATATGAACCCATATATGTAGCCATATATGACCATATATGAACATTTTCACCTGGATAGTGTTAATTTTCATAATGAAATTTTGCCAAAATTTTACTCAAATTTAAAGACCATTTCCAAAAAATTAGATTGTTTCAAAAATTTTTGGAATGACTCCAAATGTAATTTATAAAGCATCAATTGAAATTCAAAAACACCAAATTAAATAAAATAAATACAATAAATACTTTTTGAATTTCAATAATTTTTTTAATTTCGTTTGGTATTTTTAATTAATCTCATTACGTATCGATTGCAAATTTTTGAATTTTATTTGTATTTTTTTTAATTTAAATTTCGGATTTTTTTTTATTTCAAATGTCATTTTTGGGCAATTATGTCAATTTTTAAAAAAAAAAAGCTTTATTTTTATATCTCTATATCTTTAACTACTTGTTTCATATATTGTATATTGAATTGTATGCCCTGCTCTACATTACCTAAAAAACACATAATTTATTTGTCAAATTGTTAATAGAGAAATATTTTTGTTTACATTTAAAAGAGAAAAGTCAAGAATTGACAGCATTTTTATGAAATCTTACTTTTTAACTACTATAACTACTTTGAAAGTCTTTATAAGTTGAGTTGTTATTTAAATATTTTCAATTTTAAATACATATGTTTTTATATAAAAATAAACTCATAAATCTAAAATTTTGGGGATTCCAGTTATTGTGGTATTTGAATCTCAGATTTTAAATTTAAAAAAATTAATAAAATTGCAATCACGAAGTTTTTTGTTTTAAAAAAAAATATACAAATTAAATAATTCCACTTAAGACCTGTAAGAGGTAGCTAAATAAATTCTAAACTAAGTACAAATTGACAAAAGATTTTAAAATTTCTTTGACAAAATATTTGAACAATTCTTAAAATTTCCTAGAAATTTGGATACCTGAATTTAGTTTAGATTTTATTTAGCCATCTCACACCCACACAAAATACAACATTTAAAAACAATAAACTACATAAATTTTTCTTAGATTTTCATATTTTGTTGTTTTACTGAGTAATAGCAGATAAGGGTAGTCGACGCGAAGTGTTACTCAACCTTTAATTTGAACTTAGAAAACGTTCGAAAAAAGATAAAAGGAGTTAAATTAAATTTAAAAAACCGGTTAAAAATAATCACTTGTGTTCCTATATGTTTAAGTATAGAATATGGGATTTGGTTTCATATATGAACATTAACGTAAATTGAGGTAATATGTAGATTTATGGTCATGTAAGAAGATATACGATGCCATAATTGCCATCATACATGCATATATATTACTGGTTTTTATATATTTTTGTTATTTTAAATGCAAATTATATTATTTTACTACAGTTGGTTTTTTATTATATTTTCTTTAAAAAAACAAAACGTTTATTTACATAGAATTTTTTATAAATTGTAAAATCACTACCTGATTTTTCATTTAAAACCTTTATCTTCCATTTTTAGGGTAAACTTTTACAATTTTTTTTATAAAAAGGCAAATAAAATAAAACCGAAAAATCCTCGTAAAATTTTACTTTTGGCGTAAGATAGTTTTTTTTTAGATGTGAAGACAAAAAAAATAATAATATAAAATCTTGATAAAACAGAATTATAGGTTGATATTTGTAGTCCTGTCAAACAGCAATGTAAATGTACTTCTGGGATTTTTTGTTTTAGCTCTATAAGTAAAATTTAACGAAGAATTTTTAATCTTATGGGCACCCTCAGCCCTTGAAAATACACAAAAGTACACCATTAAGATAAAAAATCCAAAAATAGGAAATATTTTTACTTTAGTCGTTAAATTAATAATTTTTAAAGTACATTGTTGTTTTACAGCACTACAAGTGTTAAATTACATTTACCGGAGAATTTTTTCCTTTTTGGCAACTCCTACACTCAGAAAAAAGTGAGTAGAAAAATTTGTAAACGGTTTTCAATCCCACTTTACTATTTTTGTACTGATTTTTAGTAAATATTTTTTAGCAAATCTTTTGCTATTTACATTTTACAAATTACAGAGCTTTTACAGAATATTTACAAATTTTTGTTGCTAGTTTCAGAAATCATTTTACAAATTTTTGAAAACCGACTTGCTAAAATTAGCAAAAAAAATACTAATTTTAAAAAAGTGGATATTGAAGGAATTGTAATTTCTAATTAAAACTTACACCTACAAACTTAAATTGCCTTAAAATGTTACATAGATTAAAAAAGGGATCGGAAGTGAATATACCGACTCATGTCTGAAAATAGGACATCCACTGATGAAAAGTTTTTTAGTTTTAAAAATCAGCCCTAAAAACAATTAAAATTTGACCTTAAAAGTAAAAAAAAGAAATTAACAAATTAAAACAAAATGATAAATTCGTTTATGTTTTAACTTTAAGCCCTTGATTTTTTTTAAATTTTGTCCAAAATATATTTTGAAAAAAATAAATAAAATAAACAAATGTTGATGCTCGATAAAAAAAATAAATTTTAAATTTTGTACTAATATTAATAATATTTAGTAATTTTTTTGCTGAATTTAGATTTTAAATTCCACTTTACAAAAAGTTTAATCAAATTTTGTAGCAAAAAAAAGTTATGAGTGAAAATGTGAAGGTACCTCTAAATCATAGTAGCGACCGGTAAATAAAATATTTTCTAGTATTTTTTCAACAGTCGCTTAAAAGTAAATATTATTTTATATTCACCTCAAAAATTATCTTCACCACTAAATTTTTTTTTCAGCACAAACATTTGTTTTCACTTCAAAAATTGTTTTCACATCCAAAAAAGTTTTTGACCTCAAACAATTTTCATAATTACATAATTTCACATCTAATTTTTTTACATTACACTGGAGGACAGGATTTATATAGTTTGTACTTAAGTACCTTTTGAACTATTAGAACCTTAAAAGTGCTACGGTGTTATTTTTATTACTATTATTATTTTTTTATTTATGACAACTTCTGTAATCTAATTTCTTTTAAACGCTACTGGATAGAAAAAAAATTTGGGGGTGATATACATACACAGAAAAAACTATCACAAAATTTAAAGTTATTAAAAATATACGTTAAAATTCAAAGTCGATTTCTAACAATCTTTTGTTTGAATTGTTATTTTTCATATATAAAAATTCTTTGAAAATAAAAATTGAAGTTACAAAAAAAATCAAAAAGTTTTTTGTATTCACAAAAAATATTTTTTTTTTCGTATTTACAAAAATGTTCTATGGAGGATGCTCAATATTGCAAACAGAATTTTATAATTTTATTCTATGCACAAAAAGAATATTTCAATATTACAAACAGAATTTTGTAATTTTATTCTGTGTAGGACATATGTTCAAAACAAGATTTTATATTAAATAAATAATTTAAATTCAATTTGTTTTAATTAAAAAATTAGTATCTAAAAACAAAAACTCAACAAAAATTGAGTCAATTCCATACAGAAAAGTAGTGAAACCCAAATCAGTTTTCTTTCGACTAGAAATCGAACGAACGTGTTCTTTCGAAATAGAGGAACAGGCTATAAGTAAGCTAATCTTTAAATAAAAATAAAAAAATGTCTTTTAGTAAAAAAAAAAATATGTTACATATCGATAGCTTTACATAGAAAATGCGTATCTCGATTTTTCGATACTTAACTGGACAAGGAAAAAACTAAATAAAATTAAAAAACTTTTAATACAAAACCGTTTTAATGAAATTTTTATTCAAAACAAAAACCAAATTTCGAATATATTATTTATAGAAAAGTTAAAGAATTTTTTTTGTAGTTGCAAAACGTAAATCACTTAATTTTTTTTGTAATTCGTAACCGAGTTGGAGGGGATATTTCCTGTTATCCCCCCCCCCCCGAATTCCCCCTGGATATAATTATATATGGTTTAATACAAAATATTTTTAAACGGGTTTCAATAACTGATGCGAATGGAACGAGACTTATTGGTATTCAAATAACTTTTGGATACTCTTCCAAAATTCTCCATCAAGTTTGCTTTAAAAACGAAGTCAGCTTGCAAATAGCTTAATTATAAATTTTAAAAGAAAATCACTGTTTTGGATTAAAATTAAAAAATTACAATTATTCGCCGATCAAAATAAAAATTTTTATTCGTGAATTAAAAAATAAATAAAAATAATTTACGCAAATTATCTCATTTTTTTAAATCGCTGTCTTAAAAATCTTTTTTGAATGTTTTGCCTGGTTTTCAATATGTCATATGAACTGACAACAAAAACTGACTCAACTGAATTCTCGTAATTTTGTGTCAAATGCGTTTTCATTACATCTTAAAAACTGACAATAAGTCGATAAAGCAGAGCTTGTCAAAGACATACGTCAAATTTTGGTGTGAGTTGACTCACACGCCGTTTTCATTACAAATGTCAAATTTGATGCGTAAACTTTTGGCAAGCGAACAGCTGATTAGAAAATATTAATTTGAGTTAAATAAAAAGTGGAAAAAATTAAAAAATAATAAAAAAGAAACAAATGGCTGTAACTAGTGCGGCGCTTTAAGTTATTAAAACACTAAGGGCTTGGAAAAATAAAAGGAAGCATTTAAATTTATTTTTCCAAAAAAAAAAAAACAGCTTTGCGATCGCCAAACTAAAAAAAAATTGACAACTTGTTGTCAATTTTATTTTAGATAAAAAAATGGTGCCATATCAGCTGACAAACTGAAATTTGAAGTTTTCACTTGTCTGTCATTTTAGACGGCAGTTAGTGGGCATAACTGGCTGCAAACTCAGATGACACCATATGACAACCCGTTTTCATACAATTGCCAACAATTTGGCTAAATTGACATTAAAAATGACATAGTGAAAACCATGCATTTGAAAATAAATAAACAAATAAATCAATTTTAAAAGCTCTGTCTGAAACATACCTATGAATTGAAACGAATTAAGGCAATGACTGATTTTTATGACGTCGATCGATAACATGGGTTATTAGTCAAAAAACTTAAATTTATATTACACATCGCTTGACGAACCTTATATCGCATAACACTACCATTTTTATACCCTCCACCATATATGGTGAGGGTATATATCAGTTTGCCATTCCGTTTGTAACATGTCGAAATATAAGTTTAAGACCCCATAAAGTATATATATTCGTGATCCTTATGGAATTTTAAGTCGATTTAGCGATGTCCGTCTGTCTGTCTGTTGAAATGGCGATCACGACGCGAAGACGCAAGCGGAAGTACCTATTTTTACCCAGATTATTAAACATCCTCCCGAGCAGTTTGGTATTTAAAATGAGCAAAATAGGTCAAGCGGTTCAAAAGTTATGAGTGAAAATGTGAAGATACCTCTTAAATTTCCATACAAATTGGTACAATTTTTCTGTATCTATTTTTTTTTCTGTTAAGTAACTAAAAATGTTATTAAGTCTTCTTCTTGTTCGATTACATTTATTGTCTTACATACTATGAGAATAATAACATTCTTAGAGCTATATGTGTGTTACTCTAATGTTAACGTAAAAAGCAACATTGTTAAAGTTGCTAACAGAGCAGACCTCTGTAAATAACATTACTAAAACTAAATAAATAACATTACTAAAACTAAATAACAAAAGTTCTGTTACATAAATTAACAAAACATATTCATAGTACAGTTCATGCAAAATTTAGTATATACGTATATCATCTTCAGCCCCTATGATTGCCGGAGGCTGGGCTCATATAGAATGAGGTAAGGTCCAGAGGAGCTGGATCGTCGTCAATACGTCCATTAATTATACCGGCATTATATTTGGCTGACAAGCATATTATCGTGTAGCGCAAGTTTCTCAACAAATCTAACTTGCAACGACATGGAGTACCTACAGAAGGGTAAAACATCAGCATTTTCATAGACGTAACTATTTGAAAATCGTTTTATGAAATTTTCATAATTTTTTCCGATGCATTTTCTTAGGATTTTCCGTTCAAATATCTCCAATTCTTTGGCTACTATAGGAGATATAGTAAACCAGATTGGGTTTTTCTTTAAGCTTTTTTGGTTTTTCTTTTCATTCCATAAAATGTATTTTTTGTTTTTGTAACCAAAGACATTTATATCTAAAGAAAGAGAAAAATACATAATTGCTTTAGTGCCGCTACTTTTGAATAGGTGGCACTGAATTAACTAAAACAATACCCTGCCCCATGGCTAGGTCCAAAGAAATTTATATATAAAAAAAAAGCGCAAAATGCATAATTGCTTTAGGTGGCGCAGAATCACATTAAAACTATATCCTGCCTCATGGCGATATAGCCTTGGATTAGGCTTTCAATTAATTTATTTACCAAAAATATTAAATTTACTACATACTTTAAATTATTATGCATTCAGATGTTGCTAGTATACTTATTACATAATTTTAAAGTCAATTTTTCAAATGTTTGACGTAATGAAAGCATTTGTTTCACATTTTTATGTCAAAAAAGAGTATTTGACAAAAACTATGCTTTAAAATGTGTTTTTTGTGCAGTCCATGGTTAAAAAAACTAGTGAAACTGTAAAGGTGCCTCTAAATTGCCCATACAAATTTAGTACAATTTCATAGTAGCGACTGGTACATAACATATTTTCTCATATTTTTTTAACCAGTCGCTTAGCAGTAAATATTTTGTATTCACCTCAAACATTTTTTCACCACTAAAATTTTTTTCACCACAAAAAATGTTTTCACCTCTAAATTTTTTTTTAACCAAAAAAGTTCTTTTCACATCAAAAAAAGTTTTTCACCTCAAAAAATTTTTTTAACCTACATAATTTTACTTCAAAAGTTTTTTTTATATTATTTCTATCAAAAACAGAAGAGAACATCTTTTTAGGATATTGGTGGAGGGTATTCAAAGATTCTGCACGGCCGAATTTAGCCCTTTTTTACTTGTTTTTTATGACAATGTCTACTGGCAATAATTTCAAATAATATAATTTCAAAAAACTTTTGTATGAACTTAAATTTTACTGTAAAATTGGGCTGTAATAAAATTCATTTCCAGTGATATATAAAGCACTTGAACTTTTAGTTTTTGTGTGCTTATTGGGATTTTTTATAAAATTCCATAACAAAATTCGTATAACATACAACAAGTTAAAACTAAACAACAAAAACAACTTTGTGAAACATGAAACAATTAAATTTATAAATACAACAACAAAGTGCAACATTAATCAAAATCCAAGACAACTAGGAAAGTATCTAAATTAAAACAAAAAGTAAATTAAATCACCTAAAAACTATGAACAACCGAATGACTTAACCATCATAATCATCTTTAAAAAAAATCATCTTCTAAACAACATCTGTATGTCAGATGTTTAAACATCAAAAACCTTGTCATCGCCAACGGCGGTTGCAGTTCATCCAAAAAACTAGATTAAAAGAAAACTTAAGTATACTTTCCCTTGTAATTATTCACACACTATTATTATTCTACTTACCTTATATTAGTAATTATCAATTATTTTACTTACCTTATATTAGTAATTATTAATTATTTCACTTACCTTATATATTATATTCCTTATGTGGACCTCTAACACTAAACATTATTATCTCATACATAATGATTATAAGTAATTTTTCCTGATATAATAAACTGTATATTATGAATTTGAAATGATTAACTTAATTTATTTCTTAAAAAAGAATTTTGGGCCCAATGCAGGCTAGATACAAGTAGGGAAATCGGATCGTACTAGGGAAAGTTAAAAAAATAAGGGTACCTACACTGTCAACGGCGAATGGGTGGGTCAATTCTACCCCAGTGTGACGTCACCATCTAGTCATACCATTCGTTATGTCTCCATGGGTTAATTTTTTTTTGCATAGAATGTATTTTAAAAGAACACATAGACTGTAAAATTTTTATAAAACCTTTAAAGAAATTATGTTATTGAAATTTTGATACTTTACTTAACTCTTGGTTTAAATAGTGGCATGGAGAGTTTAGATATATGCTGATGCGCCAAGAATAAGGGTCAAAGAACTTACCAACCTGACAGAGCTAGCCAGGGTGTTTCATCTTACCATGCCAAACTTGACTTTTGTATTTTTTTTTTCCTTGAATTTTAAATTTTTTGTATACACTGTAGAAAAATCTACAGTGAACTAGACCGGCGTATTACACAGGTGGTACTTGATGGGAGCAGTGTTGCATTTCATATAACTACGAGGGAAGTTCGAAGTCACAGACTTATTAATCCGCCCTCGTAATAATATAATATATGCTAGTTTTTTTTAATATATAATAATATAATATTCAAACTTTTTGACAAATCAACTAAAGTAAAACTCGATGTTTATGTTAGATTTATATTAATTTCTTTATGTAATTTTTCACAAATCTTTTTTTTAGAAAATAAAATTTTCGAAAATGTATTAATGATTGATATATCCGTCAACTTTGATTAGTCAACTGTGACTAATATTTATATTATTGTTGATTAATAAACAGCAGTAGAGTGAGCAGCTTAGATATATGTTTTATAGTCGATATTGCCCTTAAGAACTGGATAGAAACTTTGTTCTACGCATTGACGGGTATTTCCGTCAATACTATCAGTCAAATGACAGGTCATATAACCGTCACTATTCTTGTAGAGAACTTTGTTCTAAGCATTGACGGGTATTATGTCATTGACTTTCGAGACTTTGACGTCCCAGTGGCATATGCTGTTGGCAAAGCTGTCAGATGGAGTTTCCAGACCAGAGCCGGTAGAGAGCTGGGTTCTCCAACAGAATACCCACAAGTCATATGAGCAAAAAAAAATTATAAAAGTATTTATGATTACAGTTCATATAAAATAACTTTCTTTCCACAGCCATGTTTGATTTTTCTTTGGTCGGCAGCCATATTGGAATTTGCTGCCTGACCTGCCCACCCTATTTCATGGCAATCCACGGTCACATTTCCGTCAATACTATCAGTCAAATGACAGGTCATATAACCGTCACTATTCTTGTAGGGAACTTTGTTCTAAGCATTGACGGGTATTTTGTCATTGACTTTCGAGACTTTGACGTCCCAGTGGCATATGCTGTTGGCAAAGCTGTCAGATGGAGTTTCCAGACCAGAGCCGGTAGAGAGCTGGGTTCTCCAACAGCATACCCACAAGTCATATGAGCAAAAAAAAATTATAAAAGTATTTATGATTACAGTTCATATAAAATAACTTTCTTTCCACAGCCATGTTTGATTTTTCTTTGGTCGGCAGCCATGTTGGAATTTGCTGCCTGACCTGCCCACCCTATTCCATGGCAATCCAGGTCACATTCTTTCGCTACGAACTAATCTGGGCCTATATATATATATATATATATATATATATATATATATATATATATATATATATATATATATATATATATACACTCAGAATATTATGTAGTTAACTGTTTGTAGTTTAATAAAAAAGTTTTTCGTTACATTTAAAAATAAAAGAACATTCATTTATTTTTCAAAGAAATATCTATATTAACTTTTTTATACATTCATTCGAAATAATTTACTATCATTTACCATTTTTTTTCAGTTTCATTTATTTTTTTCATTTGTTTGAAATTTAATAAAAATTTACCCACAAAACGGAAACTTGTGGTTTATTTGTGTCCGTAACAGTTATTACAAATTTAAATTTTGTTTGCTGTCTGTTTCAAAAAAAAATATTCAAAAAATTTCAATTTGTTTTTTTATTTAAAATGGTTGTATATATACAAAATTTTTTAATACAAATTACAAGAAATTCATAAACACACATACATATACAACATTCATACAAAAAGTGTTTATAGCTTCATATGTATACATACATTTTGTATTGTAAGAGTATAATAAAAAAAAGTACAAAAACGGAAATAATTTCAAATAAATGAAAAAACATTTATTTTTTAAGGATTGGTAGGTAAAATTTTAACATTTATTTTAACTGATTATATCATTTATTTCTTACGGATGTGTCAGTTGATTAATCAACATTTAAAAATAAATAACAAATGGCATTTATTTTAAATGAAAATTAAGTAGACCGGTTTTTAAATGAAATATCATTTCTTTTAAATGATATTTTCAGTTATTTTAACTTACAAACTTCTTTAAGTGTATATGTGTGTGTGTGCATGGCGCATGTTGCGGGGACGGTTTTTCGTTCCACAGGTTACTATGAAGACATTTTGTTACTTTGAAGACTGTCCTTAAACTTTTCGTTATTCTACTGTTTACACTGAAGACATTTTACTGGATAGAGCGCATATTATAGGGACTTTTTTGGCTGTATATACATTTGTCTTCAAAGTATGGGCAATGATATATATATATATATATATATATATATATATATATATATATATATATATTATATATATATATATATTATATATATACACTCCGCATCATAACTATAGCCGCATTGCATTTTTCGGTTTATTTAATGTGCAAGAAGTATTTTTATGAAACCTATTATGGTATATTACAGTGTTATAACAGTTCTCTTGTTTTTGAAAATTTGAGCCATCAGCTGTTTGAATTGAGAAAACGGCGACCTATAACTGTATTTCTCAGTGTTTCATAACTATAGCCGCATTTCAATAAAATCAGTTGAAATGAGTGCAAGTCAAAGTTTCGTGGCCAAATTAATTGTTTTTTTGGTAAAATTGGTTCCTTTATTAATTTTTAAATAAAATGCCACGTGGTAAATTTTTAAATGAAGTCGAAAAAGGCAAAATTTTAGCCTTTTTAGAAAGTGGTTTAAGTTATCGCGAAATTGGACGAAAATTTAAGCGATATGACAAAGTTATCCGAAATTTTGTAAAAAATAAAAGTGGATACGGGATGAACAAAACAGGGGGTCCAAAAAAAAGCTATCTGATAAAGACCAACGCCGTATTATTAACGCTGCTAGCCATTCTATGAAAAGTCTTTCGCAGATTGGTAATGAATGCGGCTTGAATGTGTCCAATTCTACAATAAGTAGAGTCTTAAAGGAGTTTGGAACGACAACAAGGCAAAAGCTAATGACAATGCCAAAACTGCTACCTCGTCACAAACAAGCTCGACTAGAGTTTGCAAAAACAAATTTGCAAACCAACTGGAACAAGGTAAGTTTAAAGATTTCTTTTTTTTCGATTTTTCTTATCTTTTGTTTTTTTCTATATTTTATATTTTAGGTAATTTTCTCCGATGAGAAAAAATTCAATCTTGATGGTCCAGATAGTATCAATAGTTACGAGAGATCTACGGAAGGAACCACGATATTTCTCAAAACGAAATTTCGGCGGCGGTTCCTTAATGGTCTGGGGAGCATTTTGCAGCGACGGTATGTTCGATTTGGCATTTCCTAGCACTCGTATGAATTCGTTGGAGTACGTTGGAGTTCTAGAGGACAAATTGGTGCCATTTATTGAAAGTTCGAACACTGAGGGCCTAATTTTTCAGCAGGACAACGCTTCAGTCCATAAAAGTCATCATACGCAAAACTGGTTGGAGTCTAAAAATATTAAAACTATGGACTGGCCCGCCTGTTCTCCAGATCAAAACCCAATCGAAAATATTTGGGGAATATTGGCCCGCGGTGTTTATGCACAAAACCGCCAATATCAAAGTGTATTTGACTTAAAAGAAGCAGTTATCGATAAATGGCGGTCAATTAATGAAGAAATACGGACAAATTTGGTATAGAGTATGCCCGACAGAATTTTTGAACTTATTCAAAATAAAGGAGGCCCTACCCATTATTAATTAACTTTTTTTTAATTTAAGTTTTGTTTTTTAAGGTGAATTTTGTTAAAGTACGGCTATAGTTATGAAACATCAATAACTAGAAAAATGCACTATTTTACTAAAACTACAATGAATAAATTAATTTTTTTTGTTGAATAATATAATTTTTTCACTATTTTCTTGTGTATTGTAACTTAATAGGCCCGATTTCTTTTTTTAAACTCATATACCAACTAAATCAAAGGTGCGGCTATAGTTATGATGCGGAGTGTATATATATATATATATATATATATATATATATATATATATGCATTTCACATACTTTGAAGACATCTGTATATACAGTAAAATGTCTTCAGAGTACACACTAGAATAATGAAAAGTTTAAGGACAGTCCCCAAAGTAACAAAATGTCTTCATAGTAACTTGTGGAACGAAAACCCGTCCCCGCAACATGCTCTGTGCACATATATATATATATATATATATATATATATATATATATATATATATATATCTTTATATATATAATTCTCCTGTACGTGTGTTAGTGACTGCACTCCTCCTTAACGGCTGGGCCGATTTCGATGAAATTTGTTGTGTCTGTTTTATTTGATCCCTGAATGGTTTAGATTCACAATTGACCTATATGGGTACAATGGGCGTGGCACCTCCCATACGAAGTAAAAATGTATTTTTGTATATCTGGAGTACTGTTACAGTGGGAGTCTTCAAACTTTGTGTGAGCTTTTTTTATAATAATACTCATAATCTCCCAAAAAAATGAGTGCCATCCAAGCAATGGGCGTGGCACCTCCCATACGAAGAAAACATTCATTATTGCATATCTGGGGTACTATTAAAGTGGGAGTCTTCAAACTTTGTGTGAGCTTCTTTGATAATAATATTCATAATCTTCCAAAAAATATGGGGGATCCAAGCAATGGGCGTGGCACCTCCCATACGAAGTACAAATTTATTATTGCATATCTGGGGTACTATTATTGTGAGAATATTCAAACTTTGTGCGAGCTACCTAGATAATAATGTAATCCTATTCCTAGGCAGAACAACGTTTGCCGGGTCAGCTAGTATATATATATATATATATATATTCATTTCGCATTATTTGAAGACATCTGTATATACAGCCAAAAACGTCCCTATAATATGCTCTGTATCCAGTAAAATGTCTTCAGTTTATACAGTAGATAAATGAGTAGTTTGAGGACGGTCCTCAAAGTAACAAAATGTCTTCGTAGTAACTTGAGGAACGAAAAACCGTCCCCGCAACATGAGCTGTGCACACATATATATATATACATATATGTATATATATATATATATATATATATATATATATATATATATGTGCATGGCGCATGATGCGGGGACGGGTTTTCATTCCACAAGTTACTATGAAGACATTTTGATACTTTAGGGGCTTTAAACTTTTCGTTAATCTACTGTTTACACTGAAGACATTTTACTGGATACAGCGCATATTACAGGGACTTTTTTGGCTGTTTATACAGATGTCTTCAAAGTATGTGATATGCATATATATATATATATATGTGTGCACAGCACATGCTACGGGGACGGTTTTTCGTTCCACAAGTTACTATGAAGACATTTTGTTAATTTGGGGACTGTCCTTAAACTTTTCGTTATTCCACTGTTTACACTGAAGACATTTTACTGGATACAGCGCATTTTATAGGGACTTTTTTGGCTGTATATACATGTGAAATGCATATATATATATATATATATGTGTGCACAGCACATGTTGCGGGGACAGGTTTTCGTTCCACAAGTTACTATGAAGACATTTTGTTACTTTGGGGACTGTCCTTAAACTTTTCGTTATTCTTTGCCCATACTTTGAAGACATCTGTATATACATACAATAATAGGGACTTTTTTGGCTGTATATACAGATGTCTTCAAAGTATATGCAATGAATATATATATATATATATTCATTCATTGTGAATACTTTGAAGACATCTGTATATACAGCCAAAAAAGTCCCTATAATATGCGCTGTATCCAGTTAAATGTCTTCAGTGTAAACAGTAGAATAACGAAAAGTTTAAGGACAGTCCCCAAAGTAACAAAATGTCTTCATAGTAACTTGTGGAACGAAAAACCGTCCCCGCAGCATGTGCTGTGCACATATATATATATATATATATATATATATATATATATATATATATATATATATATCGTTCCACAAGTTACTATGAAGACATTTTGTTACTTTGGGGACTGTCCTTAAACTTTTCGTTATTCTACTGTTTACACTGAAGACATTTTACTGGATACAGCGCATATAATAGGGACTTTTTTGGCTGTATATACAGATGTCTTCAAAGTATATGCAATGAATATATATATATATATATATATATATATATATATATATATATATATATATATATATATATATATATATATATATATATATATATATATTTATTTATATTTTATTTTCGTTATTTTACTGTTTACACTGAAGACATTTTACTGGACACAGCGCATATAACACTATGGAACATTTTTGGGATTATTGTCTGGGGGTGAGAAATTGCAAGTCAGAGTGATGGTAGTATAGTAAAACCCTCAAAGGGTTTGGCGTTCGTATGTGTCAGTTTTTTCTTATGACCTTTTAAATTTTTTCCTTATCTTGATGTTTTTTCGCTTAGTTGTAACATTTTGGCAAAAACGTAGTTTAACATAACTCGAGAACCACTTGTCCGATTTTGCTAAAACAAACTCAAAAAAAAATTAAAATTACAATTTCTTTAATCCGTTCATATAACGTTTTTCTTTATAATCAACAGTTTTGCCGGTAAAAAAAATATTTTTTTGCCTAAAAATTAAATTTTTTTTTTTTAAATTCATAAAAAATCCAAATCGGAAAAAAGGATCAAGTGTTATTAATTTCATGTAAAGTCACATAACCTATAAACAAAATGCGACATAGATCATAGAAATCGATTAACGCGTTCTGCTTTTATTTACAATTAAGTGAAGGTATCCCATTTTGACAAGAATATTGATATTTGTTTTTATTCAAAAAAGTGTCATTTATCGCCTTTTTTAAAAATTTTCCCCAATAAAAAACATTTTTATAATTTTTTATTTTTATTTTTATTTTATTTATTTATTTTTATTTATTTTAATAAATATTGCCTAGACTTTTTCGATGGTGGTTGTTCGGGACTAGTGGCATCGCATTCATCGCTATCATCAGTTTCTGAACCACACATAATGTCAATGTGTGACTCCACTGTTGGCCCTTCTGCATCTTCTGAAAATTCTTTATCATCAAGATCATCCTTGTCTTGCCACACAAGCTTACTCCACCAGCAAATTTCCGCAATTATTGTACTCGGCGACTTTTTGCCTCTATATCTGTAAGTTTTTGTTTTATTAAAATGAGTTTGAAAAAATAAAAAATCAGTATTACCTCATTTCAAATGGCATAGCAACTTCATGATAGCGTTCACCTTGTTCATCAGATTCGGTAGCCAATTGTTTGCTGAAGTAGTCCAGATGATGATGTAAATAATGGATTTTCAAAGACATGTGGACACCAATTTCCGAGAATGCTCTTAAAATCCTTGCGACAGAAACATCGTAGTTGTTAGAACGATGCTTTCCCAACAAGCCTTCTATTACTTCTTTGATTGCCTGCCATGCATTCAATTCAGCGTCAATCAAAATATTGTTGAATGCGTCACTTTTAATCAGCTTTCGTATATCTGGACCATTTACTACGCCTGATTGGAAAAAATTAATTTGTTAAGATGGAAAATCATGGGAAATGAATGTGATATTATAACTCACCTTCTTTAATTTTACTTTCGCTGAGTCTCGGGTAAATTAGTTTCAAACACAAGAAAACTTCATCTCTTTTGGCGACAGTTTTGATAAAATTCTTAACAATTCCAAGTTTAATATGCAGTGGAGGCAGCAATATCTTCTCCTTCGGCACTAGAGGCTCACGAATAATATTGGCCATTTGTAACCTGCTGTGCTCTCTGAGGTTTCATCCGTGGCATGCATATTGGTCTCCGGAAAATCGTGTGTCCCAATCGCACAAAAAGCACATATATTTTATATAGCCGCTTTGAAGACCGCAAAGCATTGCTACAACTGTTAAATCGCAGCATATGCGCCACATATGTTTGGCGTAGTTAACCATTTTTTAAATATTTTCCAGTGCATCATATGTTTCTTTCGTTTCTGTACTATAGGCGATTGGAACTGAAGGTTTTTTATTGGTCTTATGCAGTAAAACCGCCTTCAAGCTGAGTTTTGAACTGTCAATAAATAATCTCCAGTCATCTGCTTCATATTTTATTTCCATTGCGTCCATCAATTTTCCTACATCCGGGCAATATGCAGAAGTTTTTTCATCATTCACAAGGAATAAATTTTGGAGTGTTGCCTGACGACTTCGATAAGCTGTGACTTTTACACCGGGTGCCAACAAATTGTTTGATTTCAAAATGGAAGCCAGCTCTTCCGATTTATGCTGTGTTAATTCCAACTTGGCAACAATTGAATCAAGCTTATTTTGATTTATTAAAATTGGCTCATTGGATACTGATGGCTCATATGGGGGATCATCACGTGCATGATATGTCGGAGCAGTCGTAGAAGAGAAAATATCTGGGCTAGAAGCTTTTGGCACAGGAATGTGGTCCGAATGAGGCAATGGTGTTGCGGCACTTGCAACACCAACGTAATTATACGATTTTCTTATCCTTTTTCCGGCTCCTTTATTCGCACATGTATAGCAATTCAATGGATTGTGACCTTCGCCAGGATTAGTCCAAGTCATTGGGATACCGAATGGCATACTTTCACGTCTTTTATTTTTCCAATCCATTAGACGGTTGTAGCAGCTTTTACACACTATATTTGGTACCCAATTTTCGTTCACTATAACATTTTGGTTGAAGTACATCTCGTATGTTTAAACAAAATCAGTACTGAAATTTCCCCTTTTTTTATGTGTTGAGACATATTGACCACAGCAGTAGCAAAAGCTATTTATATCTGGCTTGCACAGTTCCATATTCTGTTCAGTTTTGTTCACTTTTAAAAAACTTGAGAAAAATCACTTTTACTGTTCGCGTTCGTCGGCACTTTTTGAATGACAAAAATCACAGAACCAGTGTGAGAAAGAGAAGAAGTATAATGACAATGCATGTTTTATGTGAACATTACAGAACCAGTGTTGCCACATCAATATTTCTCTTTTAGTACAGTAGAAAAATATGAGAGAGTTCGGCTTGTGAGTGTCAATGTTTTCTCCAAATAATGTTGTGCATATCTGGAGCAAATTTTTGAAATTCATACATTTACCTAATTGTGAATAAATGAGAAACGATCTATGCCTTTTTTTGCTCATGAGTTATGTGACTTTACGCGAAAGTAATTAGTTTTGGCACTTTTTTCCATTTTGGATTTTTTATGAATTTAAAAAAAAAATATTTAAATTTTTAGGCAAAAAATACTTTTTTCCCTTCATACATTCATTTTTAACTTCGAAAGTGTTGCACATAAAGGAAAACGGTATAGACACAGATTAGAGAAATTGTAATTTCTAATTTTTCTAAATTTGTTTCATTAAAATCGGACAAGTGGTTCTCGAGTTATGTTAAACTACGTTTTTGCCAAAATGTTACAACTAATCGAAAAAACATCAAGATAAGGAAAAAATTTAAAAGGTCATAAAAAAAACTGACACATACGAACGCCAAACCCTTTGAGGATTTTACTATACTGACCTAGTACCATCACCCTGACTTGGAATTTCTCACCCCCCAGATTGGCTGTTGTACTGTGTAATAGGGACTTTTTTGGCTGTATATACAGATGTCTTCAAAGTATGTGCAATGAATATATATATATATATATATATATATATATATATATATATATATATATATATATATGTGCACAGCTCATGTTGCGGGGACGGTTTTTCGTTCCACAAGTTACTATAAAGACATTTTGTTACTTTGAGGACCGTCCTTAAACTTTTAATTAATCTACTGTATACACTAAAGACAGTTTACTGGATACAGCTATATATATGTGCACAGCACATGTTCCGAGGACGGGTTTTCGTTCCACAAGTTACTATGAAGACATTTTGTTACTTTGGGGACTGTCCTTAAACACACAGCGCATTTAATAGGGACTTTTTTGGCTGTATATACAGATGTCTTCAAAGTATGGGCAATGCATATATATATATATATATATATATATATATATATATATATATATATATATATATATGCATTTCACATACTTTGAAGACATCTGTATATACAGCCAAAAAAGTCCCTGTAATATGCGCTGTATCCAGTAAAATGTCTTCAGTGTAAACAGTAGAATAATGAAAAGTTTAAGGACAGTCCCCAAAGTAACAAAATGTCGGGGACGGGTCTTCGTTCCACAAGTTACTATGAAGACATTTTGTTACTTTGGAGACTGTCCACAAACTTTTCATTATTTTACTGTTTCACTGAAGACATTTTACTGGATACAGCTCATATTACGGGGTCTTTTTTGGCTGTATATACAGATGTCTTCAAAGTATGTGAAATGCATATATATATATATATATATATATATATATTCATTTCACATACTTTGAAGACATCTGTATATACAGCCAAAAAAGTCCCTATTATATGCGCTGTATCCAGTAAAATGTCTTCAGTGTAAACAGTAGAACAACGAAAAGTTTAAGGACAGTCCCCAAAGTAACAAAATGTCTTCATAGTAACTTGTGGAACGAAAAACCGTGGCAATGCATATATATATATATATATATATATATATATATATTCCCCTTTTTTTATAGATTTAGTCCCGTTCGTCTCATCGTGTAAGCCTTACACGTAAGTATGCTTAGACAAATAAAAACAATATATACAAAATAACAAGTGACTGATTTTGGCATTTGCGTTTGCACTGTTCGAAATAGAGAAACCAAATTTTGTATGGAAACAGTTACGTTTTCATTCGACTTGTCGTTCGAGTCATAGTTCGCATAGAAATAGAGTTAGTGAACCCCAAATCAGTTTTCTTTCGCCTAGAAAGCGAACGAACGTGTTCTTTCGAAATAGAGGAACACGCTTTGATTCGGAACTGTCTGAAGTTAATGTTGTACCCTGATGTTGTACTATACTCGTGGTTCTCTTTCTACCATGCCTGCATTTGTACTTTAGACTTGACAAGTAGTTATAGATATAGCTACTTAAAAATTAAGTATGTAAAAAAATGCAATCAAGTCTTAGAAATTATTGGCTTTTCTCTTTTATATGTACAAAAACTAAAATATTTATCATAAAAAATATTTAAAATTTTTGTATTTTTTATTTGATAAAAATTAAAAACAACAATAGCTAGTAAATGAATTATGTGTTTATAAGTAAGGGTAGACCAGGGCAAACAATATAATTGCTCTATTTCGCGTTCCCGCGAAGTCCATATACGAAAACAGCTTTCGTACAAAGGCGACCCCAAATGTTCAAATTGAATTTGTTTACAAAAAATAAAGAAAAGTCAGGTAAGTAGGGATAGTCGTTTTATGTACAAGTAGTTATAGATATAGATATAAAATTCGAAAAAAACAAACCCAATATATTTCATAGAAATTACATTTGTAGTTGTAGCGTACCGACTTAATTGTAATTTCTTACTTTTTGTGGTTTATACCCAATAAGCATTTGGAAGAAATATCAAACTGTGAATATTGCGGCAATATTTTCGATTTTTCATTTAGAAGACTAAAGCAATGTTTTGAACATATCTTACTTTTATTTTCTAGAAGATATATCGGCGATATTGTCAAGCCATTTGTGTAATTTTGAAAAAAAAATTTAGTTTGGGAAATTTAAAAACACAGAATAAAATTTAAAGATTTATGCATTATTTTGCGAATTAAACTGCGAATGCTATGGAAGGTAAAATTAAATTGCATTAATTAAAAAGGTCACTTCGAAAAAACTTAACTTTTGCCTTTTTAGACAAAAAGTACCATTAAGGTGCCAAAAGAAACACACGGAATGTGAGTAAGGTATTATCGGGTGCGATTGTATAATTCAGAAAAAATTAGTCGGAAGTTTTATAATTCATTATTATATTTACAATAAAAGATAGTAAAAATGTAAAAAAAACGTGTTTTTATCTTCTATATTACTTTTAAATAATATACAGGCAATATCTTATTCGTAACTTCCAAATTATGCTTTGGCAATATATATTCTATCCAGATAAATCTTTATTGAATTAATTCGTGAAAAAAAATTCTTCTTGTAAATCAGCGAGTTGGCTCAATATTTTATAAATCAATTTATTAAATCAGATTTAAAATAATAGATAATTAATGAATTTCATTTCAATCTTTTTTTATTCAATTAAATCATTTCAAACATAATTCTTATTTTAATTCGTGAATTAAAAAAGATTGATTTGCGAATTAAAACAAAATAAAAAACATTTAAATTTATCATATAAATTGATAAAAAATAATTGTCATCCTGTGGCTGTTTTATAAAAATTTCATGAAAATCTTCGGGAAGCTACCGAATCTATTCTATTCGAGCTTTGCTAAAATTTTGTCCTATATTTGCCATTTTATTTTTTATAATTTTTCGGTATCTGGAAAAACAAACTAGTTAGGACAAAACAGACAAAATTTTTGCTTAAGTATAGTATTAATACACAGCGAATAAAAATGGGCCAGGTCCGGAAGACATCCCGAGAAGGCTGTTTTATAAAAATTCCATGAAACCCTTTGGGTTTAAAATTAATTTAATCGCGATTTAAAAACAAATATTTTAATTCGCGAATCTAATCATTTTCGAGATTCAAAATAATTATTTTCCTGATTCGCGAATTAAATAAAAATTTATTTGATTCTTTGATTTAAAATTGAATTAATTCGTTTGATTTATAAAAAATAATTATTTAAATCAACTTTATTATTCTAATAATATAAAGATTGAATTATGGCAGTAAATAATGTAATCAGAAAAATTAATTCGTCAAAATTTAAATCAGATTTGAACATTGATTTAAGGGATTGTGTTTTTAAAGGTCTGAATCTATTGACCTTTTATCTTCTAGAAGAATCGATTTCGTGTTGCCTAGATGTATTGCTTTCGGGAAACGTTTTCTACCAAATGGGGTATCTTCCGCAATACGAAAGTGATTGTCGCCGCAATAAAATTTTTCTACCAAGCATTTTGTATAAGGACGCTCACAACTATTATATATGAAGAATCACCACATGAAGAAAATTTCGTAGTAATTGCAGTTATTTATATTTTATAAATAAATTATTAACATTATATTAATTATTTTTTTTACATATGTATATTCTTAACATAAAGTTTCTAATTGAAAATTAGAGTTCAAATAAAACAAGTAAAAACACAGGCTTAAATTCGGCTGTGCCGAATCTTTGAATGACCTCCACCAATATCCAAAAAAATGTTCTCTTCTGTTTTTGATACAAATAATGTAAAAAACTTTAGAAGTAAAATTATGGAGGTGAAAAAAATTTTTTGAAGTGAAAAACGTTTTTAGTAGTGAAAAAAAATTAAGAGCGTATGACACTTGCTAGATTTTATATTGATTTTAAATTGACGAAAAATTTATGAATTTTTTTATGGTAAAATAATGAATGTGAAGAGTTCAACTAAAGAGAATAAATTTGTATGTCGGTAACGCAGTGCCCCATTTGATTTGCATTTCTGTCAATATCAATCCAATACAAAATAAATGTAGTGTCATACGGGCTTTTTTGGTGAAAAAAAATTGTTTGAGGAGAAAAATATTTCAGGTAAATATAAAATATTATTCAATTCTAAGCGACTGGTGAAAAACAAAAGAAAAAATTTTACTTGCCAGTCGCCAGTCGCTATGTATGGAAAATTTAGAGGTACCTTCACATTTTCACTCATAACTTTTTAACCGCTGCACTGATTTTTCTCATTTCTATACCAAACTTCTCGGGAGGATGTCCATTAATCTAGGTAAAAATTAACACTCCCGCTTGCGTCTTCGCGTCGTGATTGCCATTTCAACATACAGACAGACATCGCTAAATCGTCTTGAAATCGCATAAGAATCACGAATAAATATACTTTATGGGGTCTTGATCTTACAAACAGAATTTTGTAATTTTATTCTGTGTATAATTCAGTCGCCAACTTAAGCATTTTTAATTACGAGTATTATTTTTTACTAGTTCTATAGTAACCACTGATGAATCCATAGTCTGTATCCTATTTAAGCTTTATAATATCATGCTATACATATTCATATCTCTAAAACACCATCTATATGTGTGGGTGGGTAACCAATTTTTTTTCGACATCTATACCAGGTTCGGTGGATAAGTTAAAGTGGTTTTATTTATTTTTGATAAGAAACTGCATAAAAACTTAATGCATAAGACTGCTAAATTTTTTCAAAGTAATTTTTTTTTTGATTGCTGTAAAAGAAAAAAAATATGTATTTAAAAAATAAAAATTTCCTTAAAAAAATTATATTGACCCCGACGTGATTTGAACACGCAACCTTCTGATCTGGAGTCAGACGCGCTACCGTTGCGCCACGGAGTCACTTGTTAGTTCGTTGACAAAACCTAATCATAAACAAAGCTAAAAATATATAATGTATTTCTATAAGGAAATAAACGACTATATAGTTAACAAGATGTTTCTTTTTCATCCGTTCCCCAAAATATCTAATGGCTTTGTTCACATGATTTTGAAAGCTGTGCTAATTATATGAATCAGGGATGCAAATGAGAATTTCAATTTCGTACAAAAGTGATTATCAAATTGTACTTTTTTGACCTCAATTGAACCATTTTTTTAGTATTAAAAAATAAAACTCCAATAATAGAATTTTTGTTAATAAACATAACAAAAAAACTGTACAGAAAATTCAGTTGTACATTAAAACTATATAATAAAAATATGTAAAACAAGTAAGAGCGGCTAAATTCGGCTATGCCGAATCTTATATACCCTTCACCATGGTTGGGAAAAAACTGAAGTTTATATATGGACATATATGGAATGGACAGATTTATATACGGACGCCTTTAAGAGGAAATTAACCATTTAGTTTGGAGATAAAACTTGGACTCGGGAATATAGGTACTTTAAAAAAATTTATGTTTTGGGCATAACTTTTTTGTATCTGAAACGATATTTCCGAGTTTTTCAGCAAATGTGTTATACTAAAGATTTTCGATCTTTTGCTATATAAGACGTATCCATAGGTCATAATACAGCTCTAGAATAGTGTTTGTTGTATAAAAGGTGAAGAGGTGAAAGAAAAGAATTTCAACAAATCGTTAAAAGAAATCACTACAACTGCATGTGTTTTATTTCTACAAAATAGTTTGATTTAGCTGGCAAATTTACATTTGGGATTTTATTTCGCTTTTTTATTAGAAATATTTGTAATTTCTTTAGCTTAATTTTAAAAATTTGAAGGAAAATAGTTTATAATTTTTTTTATAAATTATTATAAGTTATGACCTAAAATAGTTGCACTCAAAGGTAAATTATGTATAAAATGTTCTTAATATGTGAGAAATAAAATGGTTTAAAAATCTTTTTATAAATTCTTTTAAATCGGAGCAAAAAAAAGAAATAAAACCGTTTGTATTTTGTTTGTATCAGAGGGTTTTTATAAAAATTTTGATGTTTTTAGCCTATTTATGGATTATTTAATTATTAATATAAAATTTTATTTAAATTAATTATTAAATGTAAAAAAAAACAAAAAATAAACAAAAAAAAATCTTAAGAAAATAAAAAAAAAATGTACAAAAAAAAAGTGAATTGACCTGACCGAGATTCGAACCCGCGGCCTTAGAGAAAAAAAGTATTTGTGACATGGCGTCTAGACAACTGAGCTATTGAAGCTCACACAAAATCATCGTCAATAGATGTATATATATAAAAGTCTTCGTTCATTAGGGATTTGTTTAGTTTTTATTTAAATGACAAATCTTTGTATGTGTGTTGTTTGTGTATAAAAGGTGGAGATAAAAGAAAAGAATTTTAATTATTAATATAAAATGTTATATAAATTAATTATTAAATGTTAAAAAAAAAACCAAAAATAAGCAAAAAAAAATATTAAGAAAATAATAAAAAAAAATGTACAAAAAAAAAGTGAATTGACCTGAGCGAGATTTGAACCTCGAACTCCGCAGGCTTAGAGAAAAAAGTATTTGTGACATAGCGTCTAGACAACTGAGCTATTGAAGCTCACACAAAATCATCGTCAATAGATGTACATATATAAAAGTCTTCGTCATTAGGGATTTGTTTAGTTTTTATTTAAATGACAAATCTTTGTATGTGTGTTGTTTGTGTATAAATGGTGGAGATGAAAGAAAAGAATTTTAACACATGGATGTGTTGTTATGCTCAAAATTCTACATACATTTTAAACAAAGGGATTTTACTGGAAAAATTAGAGGTAGTCCTGGTTTTTTGCTAATATCTCAGCCATTTATTAACCGATCTGTCTGATTTTTAATAGCAAACAGAAATGGATCACATGTAACAGAAATAAAAAAGAATCAAGTCCTCATCACGTCTGGGTTCTTCGGAAAACCCATTTCAACACACAGGCGGACAGACGGACAGACGGACATCGTTAAATCAACTTCGCTCTTCATAAGGACCCAGAATATATATACTTTATAGGGTCTAAGATCAATATTGTAGAAATTACAAACGGAATGACAAACTTATATATACCCTTCCACCTGTGGTGAAGGGTATAAATATTATAAAATATTTTTTTTTTCATATTCATTTTTTTTATTACTTTATTTATTAAATTTCTTTTTTTTGTTTGTAATTAAAACAACGAATTTTATAAGCTTTTTATTCAAATTAAAAAAAAAAACGAAAAAAACCGGTTGACCGGTTTTTTCTGCAAAAACCGAAACCGAAACCGGTTTTTTTTAAATTAGATTTTTCGAAGAAAACCGAAACCGGTTTTTCCAAAAGGCCGGTTTTTTGAATACTCTATTTCCAGTCTAAGAAATAGCTTGCTACCTACTTAAGTATGATATTTATCTCATGTATTTTTGTACCTTATTTTATATATTTTTATTTTATTATATACTTTTAATGTACAACTGAATTTTCTGTACAGTTTTTTTTTTTGTTAAAAAAATTCTATAATTGGTGTTTTTTTATACAGAAGAAATGGTACAATTGAGTTCAAAAAGTACAATTTGATAATGATTTTTGTACGAAATTGAAATTCTTATTTCGCAACCCTGCTGCAATATTTTGATTGTGTTACTGATGGTGGTTTGTCTTCGTTCATTAGAGATTTGTTTAGTTTTTATTTAAATGACAAATCTTTGTATGTGTGTTGTTTGTGTATAAAAGGTGGAGATGAAAGAAAAGAATTTTAATTATTAATATAAAATTTTATATAAATTAGTTATTAAATGTTAAAAAAAAAACCAAAAATATTAAGAAAATAATAAAAAAAAATGTACAAAAAAAAAGTGAATTGACCTGAGCGAGATTTGAACCTCGAACTCCACGGGCTTAGAGAAAAAAAGTATTTGTGACATGGCGTCTAGACAACTGAGCTATTGAAGCTCACACAAAATCATCGTCAATAGATGTACATATATAAAAGTCTTCGTTCATTAGGGATTTGTTTAGTTTTTATTTAAATGACAAATCTTTGTATGTGTGTTGTTTGTGTATAAAAGGTGGAGATGAAAGAAAAGAATTTTAATTATTAATATAAAATTTTATATAAATTAATTATTAAATGTTAAAAAAAAACCAAAAATAAGCAAAAAAAATATTAAGAAAATAATAAAAAAAATGTACAAAAAAAAAAGTGAATTGACCTGAGCGAGATTTGAACCTCGAACTCCGCGGGCTTAGAGAAAAAAAGTATTTGTGACATAGCGTCTAGACAACTGAGCTATTGAAGCTCACACAAAATCATCGTCAATAGATGTACATATATAAAAGTCTTCGTCATTAGGGATTTGTTTAGTTTTTATTTAAATGACAAATCTTTGTATGAGTGTTGTTTGTGTATAAATGGTGTAGATGAAAGAAAAGAATTTTAACACATGGATGTGTTGTTATGCTCAAAATTCTACATACATATTAAACAAAGGGATTTTACTGGAAAAATTAGAGGTAGTCCTGGTTTTTTGCTAATATCTCAGCCATTTATTAACCGATCTGTCTGATTTTTAATAGCAAACAGAAATGGATCACATGTAACAGAAATAAAAAAGAATCAAGTCCTCATCACGTCTGGGTTCTTCGGAAAACCCATTTCAACACACAGACGGACAGACGGACAGACGGTTCAACACACAGACGGACATCGTTAAATCAACTTCGCTCTTCATAAGGACCCAGAATATATATACTTTATAGGGTCTAAGATCAATATTGTAGAAATTACAAACGGAATGACAAACTTATATATACCCTTCCACCTGTGGTGAAGGGTATAATAAGGTACAAAAATCCATGAGATCTATATCATATTTAAGTAGGTAACAAACTATTTGTTATTTTAAAATTATAGCAACAGGAATTCGATGAATGTAACAAATCTTTCGTTTGGACTAGACTGGAAACTGTTGACAATATATACGATACAATAGATTGCGTGCAATTTTCTTAATTCCCTTTTCAAAGTTGCTTTGGAAATTGTACCAAATAAACCATGGGAGTACAATCGTACTTTTAAGACCCAAATCGTACCAAAAATGGTACAATTGTACCAACTTTCGCATCCCTGATATAAATGCTTGCCAGAATTTATATATTTTCTTAATTCACAATTCGTAGTATTAACCAAAGTATAATTATACGGCCATACCCAGCAAGAGCGTATACAATTTGTATGTAGCAAATAAATATAAAGGAGAAATATATAAGCAAGAAAAAAATATATTTGTTTTTAAATATTGTGCTCTGTGTTAAATATAGTATATCTTTTATTGTTTTGTCTTTCTTTTTTTTTCACCATAGGTGGAAGGCTATATATAAGTTTGTCATTCCGTTTGTACACAGGGTATACCAGTGATGTCAAAAGTGACAGCTGTCAAACGAGTGATCCAAAACCGTATGGTGAGGGTTGTTGTTGTATTTCATGTCCTAGGCGAGAAAGAGATTTAAAAACAATGTATACAAAAAAATAATGTGTAAAAGTGAACAACTACACAGCATGGTTTAAAACATATGATCGCCAAAAATATCAAAGAGATACCATAGAAGTGCAACATGACTGTATTTACTAAAATTGTTGTTTCATAAACTTAGTACAAACTCACAACAAATTTTATACTTGGGTTACATATTGTAATAACAAAAACTGTTTTATGTTTTTATAGCATTTTTGCACATAATTAATGTATTTTTTTTATTTTATCTCAGTATTCAAAAGAACAATACATACAACAAAGTTTCATATTTATATGATCTGTGAAATGTATAAGCAAATAAACACACTCACAAAGCACATTTAATTAATCGTCAGCTTATTATTAGTTTGCCCAAAGATTTAAAAGAAAAACAATGAAAATGGTTTTCATTCTTAATTTTATATCAAAGTTGATATTAGTTATCTCAGTTATGATGCCAGATATCGAAAAACGGGTTTTAGAATTGGAAAGAGGATATTGATATTATATATAATCCAATCGCCTCTATTATTACAAAAATGGTGATTGGGCCAAACCAATAATAAGCTGACGAATTGGAAAATCAGACGCAAGGAAGAGAGACAGAATAATTGTCATACAGTTGTTTCACCTACAGTTTTTCATAGCGCAGTTGCTTTTATAGCCTATTAAAATAGTAGTTTTCACGTAGTTTTCTAAAAGGCCGTAAAAAAAGCGCTCTAATCACCGTGTCTTCACTGTGTTACATTGTGCGTTTGTAATTTCTACAATATTAATCTTAGACCAGTGCTGTTCAAAAATAAATATATCGTTGGGTTAGTGAGAAAATGAGAATTGCACTGCAAGAAATGTTCAATAGGTTAATAGCAGTGTTAGTATCTGTATGAATTTATTTTTTATTGAAAATATGAAACTGTTATGTTTTGTGTAAAACAGTTTCAAAGAAATATGAATTAAACAAAAAGTAAATTTTTGAAAGGAAAATAATAAATACATTGGCGTGCTTTTTTTCATTTTATAAAAAACAAAAAGTTGTAAATTTTTTCCATTAATATTAATGATTTCATTATATTTACATATTAATAAAATATCTGTAATATGTATGGATTTATTATGAAATTCTATTAAAAAAATGCTATTTTTGGAAGGAAAAAAAAAATACAATACATTCGATCGGAATAAATGAATGAACGATCGGACTCCAATTTTTAAAAACATTTCAACTTTTATATTAAAAAAATGCGTTTTTTTTATTAAAGATTTTTATAGATCTTGTATTATCATAAAATATTTTTCTTACATTGCTATTAATTTTTCTCAGTGCATTAAAGAAAAATCAGCATACATCCGCCACGCGTGTTCATTCGTCGCTGTTTCCAAAAAGTATATAATTTTCTATAGAGTATGTTTTCTCTCACGAACTTTTTAGTACTCTCTTAGAACACGAACATAGTTTGGCGGCAACAAAGGTGAGTTTTGGTCGGCAGCTTTTAGTAGTGTTTAGCGGTGCTGCCATATAACCAATTTTAACTATTTTTTTCCATTTTTTGGGATGCTAGAGATTTTTCAGATTATTTCATAAAAAAAATGTTTTTTCATTTTATTCATGTATTTTTTTAGATTTTTCATATAAAAATATAATATTTGTTCAATATACTATTTCTTTTTACTAAAATTAGACAAGTCTAATAAAGTAAAAAAATACAACAAAAGTTTGCAATTGTGTTAAAAAAATAGTTACGAATTCAAACATAACATTGTGACATGAAAAGTATTAAAGTGTGTACACACACATTGACCAACTATGTCTATTCATGTCCATTATTTCCCATTTCTATGGTAAAAATATATAATAAAGAGAATAAATATGCTATTAATTGTTGCAACATATAACTAAAAACCTATAAAAAATGCAATAATTTGAAAAAAAATTGTTTTCATGAAAAAACTGGTAAACAGTTGAGTCCCAAAAACTGGGATAAAAAATTACACTGTTTAAGTGGCAGCACTGCATACACCAAATTTAATGTTTTTCAACACTTTAGCAACTTTGAAAATGTTGCCCTCTCATTTAAAAATGTTGCCTCTGAACTCTGTACCATGTTGAATTTCTGGTAGAGCGGGCAAAATACTCTATAGAAAATTATATACTTTTTGCTGTTTCAGTGACGACTAAAGGCAAGAGCGTAAGAATACATGTGAGTTGAGCAGGGGACAATTGTCCCATGCAATGAACATCACTGTCTTAGACCATATAAAGTATATACAGTTATGTGCGAAAAAATAGGGACACTTACATGCAACAAATTTAAAGTAAAAAAACACATGTACATAAACTAACAATATTAGTTTCATTTTAAGCAACAATTCAAACTTTGTTGTTGCAATTGAAAAAAACAACATTAAAAAGTATTATAATTTCCTATAGTCGAATGTGCATAAAAATAGGGATAGTAAGAAAATTGTTTGAAATATTATTAGTATTTTATATTTTTTTAATGGAAATATAATAGTGGTCATTGTATCTAATAGATGGAAACATTTCTGTATCATATTTATGTAAATAAATGTACCAAGTATGGAGCCAAGGGTGGAAAAGGTATGGGATATAGAAAATCGGAACAGATTGTCAAATGCATGGAATTTTAAAAATTTGTTTGTGCCAGACTTCTTCGTTGGTATTGTTTATCAATTTTAAGCCAAACAAAAAAGACCTGATCAATATTAAGTCCTTAGAAAGCTGATTTACTGTCGAAAATTATTTACAAATTTTAAAGAGGATTGCAAAATTTATTTTGTTTATTGTGGGTTTTTAAAACACATTGCAATTATTAGTTGATAGTTTTTAAAAATGTATGTGTGTTTTTTACTTTAAATTTGTTGCATGCAAGTGTCCCTATTTTTTCGCAAATAACTGTATATTCTGGGTCCTTATGAAGAGCGAAGTTGATTTAACGATGTCCGTCTGTGTGTTTAAATGGGTTTTCCGAAGAACCCAGACATGATGAGGACTTCATTGTTATTTATTTCTGTTAAATGTGATCCATTTCTGTTTGCTATTAAAAATCAGGTTAATAAATGGCTGAGATATTAGCAAAAAACAAGGACTACCTCTAATTTTTTCCGTAAAATCCCTTTGTTTAACATGTATGTAGAATTTTACGCATAACAAACACATCCATTTGTTGAAATTCTTTTCTTTCATCTCCACCTTTTATACACAAACAACAAACACATACAAAGATTTGTCATTTATATAAAAACCAAACAAATCTCTAATAAACGAAGACTTTTTATAAATGTACCTCTATTAACGATGATTTTGTGTGAGCTTCAATAGCTCAGTTGTCTAGACGCTATGTCACAAACACTTTTTTTTCTGTAAGGCCGCGGGTCGAATCCCGGTCAATTCACTTTTTTTTGGTACATTTTTTTTTTATTTTTTTAAGATTTTTTGTTTTGTTTTTTTTTTTAATTTAATAATTAATTTATATAAAATTTTTTATTAATAATTAAATAATCCATAAATAGGCTAAAAACATCAAAATTTTCATAAAAACCCTCAGATACAAACAAAATACAAACGTTTTTATTTCTATTTTTTGCTCCGATTTAAAAGAATTTATAAAAAGATTTATAAACCATTTTATTTCTCATATATTAAGAAAATTTTATTCATAATTTCCCTTTGAGTGCAACTATTTTAGGTCATAACTTATAATAATTTATAAAAAAAAAATATAAACTCTTTTCCTTCAAATTTTTAAAATTAAGCTTAAAAAATTAAAAATATTTTTTAATAAAAAAGCGAAATAAAATCCCAATGCAAATTTGCCAGCTTAATCAAACGTTCTTGTAGAAATAAAACACATGCAGTTCTAGTGATTTCTTTTAACGATTTGTTGAAATTCTTTTCTTTCACCTTTTATACACAAACAACAAACACTTTTCTAGAGCTGTAATATGACCTACGGATACGTCTTATATAGCAAAAGATCGAAAATATTTAGTATAACATATTTGCTGAAAAACTCGGAAATATCGGTTCAGATACAAAAAAGTTATGCCTAAAACATAAATTTTTTTAAATACCTATTTTCTGGAACCATAAATCTTCCCGAGTCCAAGTTTTATCACCAAACTAAATGGTTAATTTAATCTTAAAGGCGTCCGTATATAAATATGTCCATTCCATATATGTCCATATATAAACTTCTGTTTTTTCCCAGCCATGGTGAAGGGTATATAAGATTCGGCATAGCCGAATTTAGCCGCTCTTACATGTTTTTTTAATTTAGAATTCAAACAAACAAATTATACAGCTAGTTAATCATAATCCATTCCTGTACGACAAATGGGATGGCAAATATTAAATTTTAATTTACAAAACACAAATCACATACATATTGTACTGCACTTTATTTTTTTATTTATGACATTTCAGCGTAAATACTAAGCGAAAGAAAACGTTCCGCCTCCGCTCTTGTTTAGGTATGGCCGAAAGTAACTCGATTTATTAAAAAACGTATGTATATGTAGGGGTACGAGCCCGAAAAAATTGCACATTTTTACTTCATGTGCGCTGTTCTAAGTTTAGAGACTTTGAATTTAATAATGGATTCTTAAAACACACATGAAATTAAAGTATTCGGAAATTTGCTGTTTTGGCACTTACATATTTTTTTTTTTTGTAATCGAAGTTGTATTCGAAATGTCAAAATTCCCGAAGCATTCGTTTGAAGTTATCTTAAACTTCTGCAATATGTCACACGATCTAATTTAGCAAAGTCAAATTAATAGCGAATAAATAAGTTATATAAAAAAACATTATTTGAATGGCAGAGTGTAAAATTTATTACCATTATGAAATTAACAATAATAATATAGCTTTTAAAAGTGTTTTTGACAGGGGAAGACTGATTGGAAACAAGATTCCCTTTGTTCATGGTAGGTCTTCCCGGCACTATACCAATGTTGTTTGCAATTGCCAGAGGCAAAAGTAAGAAACTCTGTACTGCATTTAACTTTACTTTCAGTTAAGAACGCAATTTTATTGGATCCACAACTCATATTAGGTTTGCTAAGTAGTTATAGATTAAGCTACTTATAAATTAAGAATGTATAAAAATGCTGCCAAATCTTAGAAATTATTGGCATATCTCTTTTAAATGTTAACAAAAATATTTGTCATAAAAACATTTGAAATTTTAGTATTTTAATTTGATAAAATATTAAAAACAACAAATGCTAACATATGAATTATGTTTTTGTAAATAAAGATAGAGCAACATAGTCCATATACAAAAATAAGGAAAAGTAAGTAGAGACAGTCGTTTTCTTTACAATGGAAAATCCAGTTATGAACTAGATTTTATAGTTTATAGTATGTTCACATTAGGCATGTTTTCTTTGTACACTTAAGCTAGCAAGTTATTTCATTTATATGAAGAATTAAGCGAGTACTAAGCGACTAGTTCTTAACTCGCTTAATTCTCCATATAAATGAAATAACTTGCTAGCTTAAGTGTACAAAGAAAACATGCCTATTATGTGATTTTGATCGTGATTTCCAATATCATCTCAAATTTAACCACCGTTCACATTACAAATCATAGTGATTTTTTTTTAAATGTTATTCAAACGGCTGATACAAGTCAACAAAAAGTCAAAGTATATGATGTTCAGTATGTCCGCATATGTAATAAAGTGTAAAAACAATGACTTTTATCATGATATTGTTGTGATATGTCACCACTCTATCGGTTTTACATTGGATGCTGTTAAGAGGCTTACCAGATTGTTGGCCGTGCTGGCATGCTGGCGTTGTGCTCGGCTAAAGCTCGCCGGATGGGGGGATCTTCACCAACCTCTCTGGATGCTTGGATAGACAACAAAAAAAAATAATCATGCCAGGCTGATTTTATACTTATATATGCATGTGGACCCGAAGCAGACTGTATTAACCTGTTAAAAAAATTACAAAAGAAGCAGAAATAAACGAACTAAAAACACATCACCCAGAATACCCAGTCACCCTTCTGCCCCTATTACACATATCGACGAACTCTAAAACCCGGATAAGCTGCTCGGTGTTAGGCAACTTGTGGCGGCCCTCCCACTTGAAATCCTGGTGGATTTCACCATGTCAACCTGTGGCCTTACGATCAGGTTGACCCTTTCGCCTCTCCACTTACCTTCGCTACCCTACTATCACTTCAAAGAAATAAATTTATTCATACATATTTTTTCTTAAAATGTTATAAAAAAATTAATAATTAAATTAAAAAATAAATTATGAAAATAAAATGAAAATTTAAAAAGCATAATGAAAATTTAAAGAAAATGTAAATGCATAAAACAAAAATTAAAAATTTAAAAAAAAATTATAAATGATTAAAAAAGAAAATGGAAATTATACTAAAAAAAATTCTAATGGCGACTATACATATTTCGCCAAAAAGGCAGAAGAAAAATCTCCTAACGGTGCCGTTCCGTTAGGTAATGTAACACTATCTTATTTTTTTTACAACACTTTCCCAACGATTTTCAGGTTATTTCTTGTTTTGCGACTTTTCTTTCACACACACACACACATATATATATATATTCCACTCGGGGAAACTATAATTTCTTTTCCCGGACTAAACCCAAAAAAAATCTTCCTCCTCTGTAGGTCCTATCCTATATATTAAAGAAAAAGAAAAATACCTGGCACCTTCGTTACAGAAGGTGCTAAAAAACCGTTTCTCCAGTGGCTGGTGATGATAGTGATGACGATTTGCTAATGATGGTGTGAGGTCTGCTTATAATGGTGAGGATTTGCCTATGATGATGGTGAGTTGCTTATGATGGTCAGGTTGATTGCTGGTGTTGCTGATGGCAAACCAAAATGGCCGATGATGCCAAGATGCGAATGGCCGATAAAGATGGCCGCTGATGATGACCGCCAAGTGATGTTAACAACTAACCCAGGCAGCAACTTAAAATATTTATTTTTAAATTTTAGTTTTTTCCTTTTTTTAAATTTTATATTTTTCTTAAATTTTTTCTTATTAACAAATAAAAAAAAATCCAACAAAAAAAAATTAATTTTTAACTTTTCACTTGTGCTGCTCGTCTGTGCAGCTGCCTGGTTTCTTGTCGTTTACCGGAAAAAGCATTTCATTTCACAGAGTTTCATGACATTCTTATTTCACTCACTTGACGCCATAGTTACAGCAGTTTGCCAGCTGATTTCGGGTTATCACTCATTTTCTCTTCTTCTTCCCATAACGGTCGAAACTACGTTGAGTGATTAACCCTCTGCGAGCCGACGTGACAGATATTAAAATTAATGCACATCAGACAGAGTTTATTTTGAAGAATTTAAAATGTATGGATAATCAATTCAAATTTAACATGATAACATGAGTGTATTATTAAATATATTTCGGGCATAGGTAAATTCAGTATAAAGGATTTACGAATAATTCTTTAATAGGCTTTTTACACTGAACAACATCTTTGTGAAATGCATGGAAGATGTTGAAAATGTGAAATAAGTGTTTACATTGGCAACAGCTTTCATCTGTTATTTATTCAGCTGTAAAAAAAATAAATGAAAAAGACGCATAATTTTTGTTAAAAATAAAAAATGGGTTTACAGAAAGCATTAATCATTGGAGTAGTTGTTGCTTTGCAAGTACATTGAAATATTAAAGGCCATTCTAGAAGATGATGATGAAGAATAATTTTTGGAAGACATAAGTATGAAATTCTTACATCTGCCGCTCATTTTCCTTTGTTGAATAAATTTTATTTCTGTTTATTTTCTGCAATGTCAGTTTGCTAGTGATGGCAATATAATTTTTGAAAATTTTATACCCATCTATTGAAAAGCACATTTTACATATTTTTAATACCATTATTACGACATCAACTTTTCTGCTAGTATGGAAGACTGCTAGAGTTGTTCCGTTAAAGAAACCAGGTGGGCAGGGTGTTAACTCATTTCGGCCTATTAGCATTCTTTCTTGCCTCCCGAAGGTCTTTGAGCATCTACTGGTTAATCAAATAAATTTTTATTTGTGTGAAAATAACCTTCTTAGTGTTTGTCATTCTGGGTACCGAAAGGGTTTCAGCACTACAAATCTCCTACTTTCATTAACGGATAGAATAAGACAGAACTTAAACAACAACAGAGTTGGTCTTTTAGTTGCTTTGGATTTATCTAAGGCTTTTGATACCATTAACCATAATAACCTAATTAATAAATTGTTTAAGAATTTTAATTTCAGGAAAGAACCTTGTACTTTGCTATTATCATACTTCAGTGATAGACAACAATTTGTAGCTTGTGGTAATAGATGCTCTACCTTGTTGTCTTGTTTCAGTGGCGTTCCGCAGGGGTCTGTCCTAGGACCGCTGTTGTTTATGCTCTATATCAATGATTTCATTCAGGCTGTGAATCTTCCAATTTCAGACATGTTTTTATATGCAGATGATATTCATTTGGTTTTCTTTGGAGAGAAGCAATTTGTTGACTCTTTGAATGCACGAATTAATTATACACTGGATATTGTTGGGTCATGGATGGATAACAACTTCTTTCATATAAATTCAAATAAGACTAAAGCTATGTCTTTTGGTTATATAGAAAAATCTTCTTTGGCAATTAAAATCAATAATCGTGTAATTGAAATAGTGAATAATATGAGTTGCTTGGTTATAGTCCTAGATGATAAATTTTTATTTAACAAACATATAAGTTCAATTACATCGAAAGTATGTTTTGTTTTGAAAAGACTATATATAGGGTCCGTCATATAACGTTTTTTTTTCAACTAGTGCTTATTTCGTGAATGGTAATACTTAGCTCATGTCTGATTTGACAGATAATTAGTTTTATCCTTCCGCTGAACGAATGTGGTTGTGTATACGCTTGAACAACGCTGGGAAATATTGCGACATTACTTTGAAAATCATGGTAATGTTGCATAATGTCATCTTTTCAATGTAATCTTTTCAGATGAAGCTCATTTTGATCTTGGCGGGTATGTAAAATTGTCGCATTTGGGGTACAGAAAACCCGCACGCATACATTGAAAAGGCGATGCACCCAAAACGAGTCACTATTTGGTGCGGATTTCGGGCCATTTTTCTTCGAAAATGAGCAAGGAGTGGCCGTTACAGTCAATGGCGATCGTTATCGGGCCATGTTGAACGAATTTATGTTCACAAAAATTGAAGAGGAGGATATTGGCAACATTTAGTTTCAACAGGACGGCGCTACGTGCCACACAGCCAAAGCTACACTCGATGTTTTGCGCCCTGTTTTTGAAGATCGCATTATCAGCCGCAGAGCTGATGTCGTTTGGCCACCTCGGAGCTGCGATTTGACATTGTTGGACTATTATTTGTGGGGTGCCGTCAAAGATAAGTGTTACGCCGACAAGCCAGAGACAATTGACGCTTTAAAGGACAATATTCGTGAAGCCATTGGTGAAATACAGCTGCACACAATCGATAATGTGCTTACTGCATGGCCAGCCGAGGCAGCCATTTGAATGAAATTATTTTCCATTATTAACCGGAAGGATTGTACTTTTAAATAAAAAAAGAAATTTGAGAAAATATTCAGTAGTTTTTTTTATAGCATTTTCAAAAAAAAAAATTTTTGGCGGACCCTATAGTTTAAAATATAAACTCCCTAAAAGAGTCAGGATTATGGTGGCACATGCACTCCTTTTATCAATACCCAGCAAAAATAAATGGAAGTGATTCTTAAGGAATTAATTTTTCATTGATTCTAAAGTATCGTTTAGTTCTGATTTTTCTCTTTTAAGGAAGTTCTTTTTCACAACTTATAAAAATGTGATTTTTAATGAAATTAAACACTTTTCAAATCTATGACGCTACAAAAAGTAAAAAGTTTACATATTGTAGTAAAAATTGCAAGGATTTCGAATAGAGATAAATAAGGCCCGATTGCTGAATTTCCCGCTAAAATTTAACGAACAGTAAAACTCAAACTTTGTATAGGAAACAACAACAAATGTGTCAGTTAAATTCCCAGTTAGAAGCTAACGGGAGATTGTGAAAATGAGGCTAAGGCCCGATTACTGATGTCCTGTAGAAATCTAAATTCAAAATTTATTTGGGAAGAACAAAAGATTTAATTTTTCACTAAACCATAAGAAGGGCTTTAGATGCAATGAAAAAGGATCGTAAAAGAAAACTTCCGCCCTATGACACCCCTATGTAAAAATCATTGGTTTCGATCCAAATTTTCACAACACCGGAATCAAAATCACTGCTTCTTTTTCTCTTCTTTTGCTTCTTTTTTTTTTTGCTGGGTAGTGAAGTATGACATTGAAGTTTATTCAGCAACTAATCGTACTAATTTTTAAAACGTTATTAAAATTGTTAATAAGATTGTTGGATTCATATATGGCTTAAGAGTGAGAGAGCATATCTCTTCGCATGTAATCTTATTTTTTGTTTTTTCTTTTACAATGTATGTTCGACTAAGATTACTTTTTAATTTTTATAAGATTATAACTACAAAACTCCCACCTTATCTGTACGACAAGTTTACTTTTTAACGATCGTTACGCTCTCCTCAAATCATTATGCCAAGAATTTGTATTTCGACATATGAACGTTCCTTTGTTGTTAGAATTGCGCGAATATTTAATGCACTTCCCAATAATTTAAAAATATTTTCCTTTACATATCCTCAAGCCAAATAATTATTTTCTGAAAATTTTGTTAATCTATAATCCAATTATTGTTATAAAAATTTTTTATTAAATACAATTTATATGTACAAACTTATCAGTATAACTATGTAAGATTGATAGTTTTAAGTATTTGAATGTATATTTGCACCTTATATACTATTAATTATATATGACCTTAATAGCATTTTTCCACTGAGCTACATCTTTCATCAATTTGCAAAGATGTTAACATCTTCCCATAAGAATTATACAGGCCAAAAATTCTACATCTTTTAACATCTACAAAAGATGATCCTTTCTCATGTTTGTTCCATCTTACATCTTTCGTTATTTTAAGTGTCATCACTAAAAAATTACAAAAAAAAAAGATTTTCTTTGTGCCATCACTAGCAAACCCACATTGTAGAAAATAAACAAAAAAAATTATTCAACAAAGGAAAATGAGCGGCACATGTAAAAATTTCATTCTTATGTCTACCAAAAATTTTTCTTCATCATCAACTTCCAGAATAACCTTTAATATTTTAATGTTCTGCATTAAAATTCGGGTTTGTTCTTGCAAAGCAACAACTACTCCAATGATTAATGCTTTCTCTAAATCTATTTTTTATTTTTAACAAAATATATGCGTCCTTTTCTTTTATTTCATTGACAGCTGAATAAATGACATATGAAAGATGTTGCCAATGTAAATACATGTGTCACGTTTTCAAAATATTCCACGCGTCTCACGAAGATGTTGTTCAGTGTAAAAAGCCTATAATTATAATGGGAAGATGTAACATCTTTGCAAATTGATGAAAGATGTAGCAGTAGAAAAAGGCTATAACCGGTTTTAACCACGAAAGTCGATTTCGACAAATTGTTTTCGACATCTTTAAACACACTTGTATAAAAAAGTAGTATATTCTTTAGTGTACTCTATAAGATAACCATTAGTTTTCTTGTATCTGTCAGCGCTAAAACGGTGGTCGGCATTTTTCAGCAATTATCAGGAAATTTTTGTGGAAAAAATAAAATAAGAAATTATTTTAGAAAAAACATTAAAAATGTCATTTGGCGGTCAATCGAATGCTCCATGGCAACGAAATGTCGTGCAAGGTCACCCTCAGTCGAATACTTTCCATCAAGGAACGCAGCAAATGTTCATGCAAAATGCACAGCAAAATAACATGGCGGCTTTTGGCCATGGCGGTGGCAACATGTTTCCCAGTGGCGGTGGAGGATCGGTTTCGTATCCCCAGCCAAGAAGCGGATTAAATCCAGTTGCATTTCAACAAGGTGGGGGACAATCGCAATCACACTATAATTCTATTGGAACTGTATCAAAGATAAATAACGATTGTGGTCTTGTTAACGATGAGGTTTTCTTTTATCGCAACGTTTGCAAGGGCCCCGAACCGAAATTGGGAGATCGTGTAATTTTTGAAGCGACCTATTCTAATAATGGGCAATTTAAGTGGAATGCAACCCGCATACAACTAATGCAACAACACCAACAACCACAACCTTTAATGGGTTCCAGTAAAGGCAATTACAGTTCTGTAGCCCCACCGAATGAGTATCAACGTAGTCAAATGCGTCATAATTCGCCAAAACGTTCGCCGATACGTGGTGGTATTGCTAGGCATGAACGTGATCGCCGCGACAGAGAACGGGATCATTCCCGTCGCTCTAGAGAAAGAGATGACGTATGTTGCATGTTATTTATAAAACTTACTTTATAATTTTATAAGTTTTGTGTATTTTAATAGGATGAACAAGAACGTAAACGTCGTCGTGAAGATCGTAGTCGCGATCGTGTTAACTCTACTAATCGCAGTACTGAGGGTCGAAGTGGTGTTTCTGGTCATGCAGTGGCTGCTGTTTCTTCTCGCAGTGAGCGAGAAAGGGAGGAATCCAGAAGAAAGGAACGTGATACGGCTCGGGAACGTGAGGAACGTGAAAAAGTAAGGGATCGCTCACGCGAAAAAGAATCACATCGTACTGCACCCAAGGGAGGACGTCGTGCTCGTACTATACGACGCTATATGGTTCAAATTCCAAAATCTTTATTACCGCAGTGAGTAGTTTTTTCTTAAGATTTCAAAAATATCCCTTGTATTATTGAAATTTAAATGGATTTTTAATAGCAAAATAACTGGACACTTCAATACCTTTGCCGGCATTCTTTGTGCCTTGTATTGTTAATTGTACATATCTCTTATTTAACTCGCAATTACAATGCTATACAAGAAATAAACTACGTTGATTTATTTAGATAAGATATACTTACAATAACATTGGCGGTTTGCTGCAATTTATTGAATGTTAAAAATTTGTATTTAATAAATGGTATTTCAGAACCTAACACATTCCCATAAAGTTCAGATTTTATAGTTTTTTATTCAACTGATACGCAACACAAATCCAAATTATTTGAGCACCTCTTACACGATCAAAAAAAAAAAAATAGAGAAAAATCAAAATAAATAAAAATATGCAATAATAGCAAAATCTAATATATACCTATTGTGAGGAGGTAATAGGCCTTGAAAACATTAATTATTGACGAAAAATTTATCTTTTTAAAAATCCCAGCGCAGCATTGACACTTTATGGCCCGTCGCTGAACAATCTAATTTTACGTTCTAATTGAATTTGTGTTTATAGGTCTATTCGTTTATTTTTCTCAGTCATGTCCAGTAAGAATAACTCAGTAACAAACTTACAGATATTAAGACAAAATTATTCTCAAAATTAAAATTTTCTAAAAATGTACGCGAACGGAAAATTTGCTATATTTTAAAATTTGGTAAACAGCTGATTGAAAAACCTTATGCACAAATAAAAGGTCTGTACGAGGTAATTTCGACTAAAGTCTGGTAAAATGAGAGTAAGCAAAACATTCTGTCACAAAATCATAAAAATGCCCAAAATACTGCGAACGCACAAAACAACATTTCATACCCAAAAATAAACGTCAAATTTATTCATATAAAAAACAGTTTAAATAATAAATATATTTGAAATTTACATTTTTAAATGAATTTTTCATTATTAAGAAGGAAAAGTTGTTTATAGTAAACCTTTAGTTAACTTTAATATTTTTTTTTTTCAAAAATGCAAAACTGTTAATTTATTAGCTGATGATTTGACAATTTTACCATATTACCCAAACAACAAACCTTTAGTTAACTTTAATATTTTTTTTTTCAAAAATGCAAAACTGTTAATTTATTAGCTGATGATTTGACAATTTTACCATATTACCCAAACAAAAAGTACGGATAATTTCTGGTAAAAAGAGAAACACAATTACTCTCTCATGAACGCTCTCATTTACCCAATTTTTGTTGCAAGAAACGCTTTCTGGTAAGATTGGGTGCCCGCGGGCACCCGCGGTAACGTACGTCGAACACACCTAAATTAAAACTGGCAAATATGGAAAAATAGTATTATTGTTGTAAAATATAAAGCAGAAACATTTTTGAAGTTTTTCTTATCTTTTCTATAATTCATTTTACAATATTTGTTGCTTTGCATATGCATACAACAACGTAGTTGTAAAACATTTTTATTTGTATTCACAAAAATTTTATGTTAAAAGCTCAAGTCAAAGGTCAATTCTGATTTAGCTGATGTGGATGGTGAATATTAATTTAGGTATATGTTTATTGGGTATCCAGGCCTACTACATGACACAACACTGCTTGTAAAAAGCTCAATGTACGCTAAGGGTGACTACCCTCCACAAGAATTTGTTTTTGTTCGGCGTTCGTTTCCGGTATCCAGAACCTTTGATGGCAAATCATGATAAGTTTAACCCGGGCACAGTAAAAAGAATTTTTTTAATCTGCTTTTGGAACTTTAAAAAGCGATGGAGTAATAATTTTAATAAACAACTAAAAATTTAAAACTGTATCAAAACCGCGTTTGCAGTTTTAACACTATAAGGGTGATTCAGTCACGACCTGTCGAATTTCACCAGCGTATTTCTTGGCTCATTTCATGAAAATATTTCCCCTACGACCATCCCTGAAAATGCAAGTGTGCGAAATGGCAGCAGGTGATTTTTTGCTATTTGGGTTTTCAGTGTAAATTTTTTTATTGTAAATAAAAGATTCGTGACGTGACAATAACAAAAAGGTAAAGTTTGCCATTTTACCATGAAAAGGCTAACAAACGAACATAGCTTGCAAATCAACGAATTGTATTATCAAAATTCGTGCTGTGTGAGAAATGTGTTTTGTAACTTACGTCCATTTTATGGTCGACATAATCGATCCACGGAACAGGCTGTTGTGACCACCAAATTTTGCACCAGTTTCACTTTATTAGACATTAATCCACCAACCCGTATGCAAAGAGTGCGTACCGAGGAGAATATTGCTGCTTTCATTCTACACAACACTCGATACCATGAACCTATTGAGATGCGAGTTTAGTGAGCAATTAATCTCATGTTTTGGAGCAGTCCATTAGCCGCCAAGATCATGCGATTTGACTAGACTTTTTTTGTGGGGATACGTGAAGTCTGGAAGACAACATCTGCCATTGGTGAGATATCGGCTGAAATGCTGGAAAAATTATGCAAAAATTGTGGCTCACGAATGGACCATCTAAATCGTGCAACATTTACATGAAATAATCTTTAAAAAGTAAATGGCAAGCATTCATTAATCACCCAAATAGATATTTCATTCACTTTTGCAAATTTTCTGTTTTTTTCAATTTTTAAAACCCAAATGGTTGAAAAATCACCTTTTATATGCGAATTTAAAAAAAAAAAGAGTTCTCTTTCCGAAAAATATCTTAGAATTTTATCATATTTTGTAGAAGAAATGTTCAGATTCTGAGAACAGATCCCACTACAAAGACATCTTTCTAATGACCCGTTCGGGAAGAAATCGCATCACCTATATCTGCAGAAATGGCTCTTGAAGATACGAAAGGATCCTTTTTTGAAAGAGTAACAATACGATTATCCGTCGTTGGAGATGTCTTTTTTGGTCTTCCGCGGGTTTCAATTATTTTTTTTTAATTTTAAAGTATTCTGCACAAAAAAAAACAACGATTGGCCCAGGGTTTTAGCAATAGAACAAAGAGTTTGGTCTGCATTTATTAGCCTCAAAACTTTATTCCTTTTCTCAGAAGTACAATGCTTATTTCGACCAATCTATGAAATTATTTTCTCTTTATTTTGCTCTAAATTAATAAAAACAGAAACAAACTAACAATATTTTGTAAAAAATCTAAGCCAATTGTTAAAAAACCAGAAAAATTTTAAATGTACTTATTCGGCCTTATTATGAGTGTCGTTGTCGCGTCGTAAACAAGGCGTTTTTTTTTTAAATCGGTATTATGAATGTCGAAAAACGACAAAAATACAACACTATTGGCAATTCTATTACAAATTTCGGTACCATGAGTGTCGTATTTAAATGTCAAAAATTACAAATATTGTCGTTAAAGTTTTTGTTCACGACAGAACGAAAAAATAATCAAAAAAATTATAAAAATGGATATAGCTAAAAAGTAAGTATTTATAGCACTTAAAAACTATTTAATAATAATTTTTTTCACGATTCCATTAATTTTAGAAAAAAAATCACAAACACCAGGCAATTTAGCCGAATGGTGTCGCTGCTGGAGCAAAATCCATGCTTGGCTAGAGGATTTAGCAGTGGGATAAACAAAATCAACGTTAAGGAGGAGTGGAACAAAATTGGAGAAGAGCTTAACATTTTAGGACCACCAACACGGAATGGGGAAGGATGGATGAAAGTTTGGGCGAACTTTAAGTTTAAAGTAAAAAAAAAAATTAATTCACAATAAAGCCGAATGTCGTGCTACCGGGGGTGGTTCTTTTAAGCAATTCGTACTATCCCCAACTGAAGAGGCTGCCTCCAATTTACTCCAAATTGACACAATTGTAAATCCAGGTGGTGTTGCGTTTGGAGCACAACGCAGAAATCTAAATGAAAACAGCGACAATGTAGAGAATGTACCAATGCGTGTGAATTTAGAAATTGAACAACCAGTCTGTTCAAATTAATCCAAAACCCCCAACAAAACTATATTGGCCCAAAAGAAGTACGCTCCTTCCATTCTACACAAAAACATGCATCAAAGACACCCATACAAAGTAATGATGTTGAAGAAGTACGTACCTCACAGTCAACAAAAAAAAACTTCAAATAAAAAACCAAAGATTCTTGGAGAATCAAGTTTAACAACTTCAACAAAGACCTCAACTTAGAAAAAAACAAAAGATGATCTCCTTGAGGAGCAATTGAACGTCCAAACAGCATTGTACAAGGAAGTGAAGCATTCTTTAGCTGAAATTGAAAGGTATCAACGCAAAAACTTTAAACTAAAGGAAGAAAAGTTAGCACTTTACAAGGAAGAGTTAAAATGTAAGGAAGAATTTAGAAGGGAACTTTTAAAGCTTAGAAAAGAGGAAATAGAACTTGAACAAAGACGTATTGCAATAGATGAAATAAGAAATGGTTTACAACGTTTTGAAATTGATGAAAGTTTATGAATATAAAACATGTGAATATTTAAGGCCAAACGAAACGTCGACTACCCATTACTACCCATCTACTACATTATTTCCAATTGTATTTTAAAAATTTCCAAATTTTTTTTTTAAAACTTTCCAAATGAATTTTAAAATTGTTAAAATAAATTTTAAAATTTTCTAAATTTGTTTTGAAATTGTCCAAATGTATTCTAAAATTTTCCAAATCAATTTTAAAATTTTCCAAATGTAATTTAAAAATTTTCAAATTACATTTTTCTTAAAAATTTCCAAATGTATTTTAAAAATTTATAACAAAAAAAATTTCAAACTTATCTTAAAAATGTCCAAATGTACTTTAAAAATTTATATTTAAATATTTCTAAATGCATTTTTAAGTTGTCTATATGTATTTTGAAATTATGCAAATCTATTTTAAAATTGTCCAATTGTATTTTAAAATTGTTCAAATGTATTTCAAAATTATTTAAATGTATTTTAAAATTTTCCAAATGTATTTTAAAAATTTCCAAATGTATTTTAAAATCGTCGAAATGTTATTTAAAATTATACAAATTTATTTTCAAAATTGTCCAAATCTATTTTAAAATTTTCCAAATATATTTAAAAAATTTCCAAATGTATTTTTAAATTGTCCATATCTATTTTAAAATTATTCAAATCTATTAAAATTGTCCAATTTTATAACATTCAACATAGAATTCTACATAGAACATTTTGAAATACATTTGGAAAATTTGAAAATAAATGTGGATAATTTTAAAATCTATTTGGACAATTTTAAAATACATTTGGAAAATTTTAAAATACATTTAAATAATTTTGAAATACATTTGAACAATTTTAAAATACAATTGGACAATTTTAAAATAGATTTGGATTATTTTAAATAACATTTCGACATTTTTAAAATACATTTGAATTTTTTTTTTTTTTTAAATACATTTGGAAAATTTTAAAATACATTTGAAAATTTTAAAATACATTTGGACAATTTTAAAATATATTTAGAAGATTTTAAAATATATTTTGACAATTTTAAAATTCATTTGAAAAATTTTGAAATACGTTTGGAAAATTTTAAATATAAATTTTTTAAACACATTTGGAAAACTTTGAAATTCATTTCGAAAATTTTAAAATATATTTGGACTATTTTAAAATACATATGGATAAGTATGAAATAAATTTTGGCAATTTTACAAAACATTTGGACAATTTCAAAATACATTTAGAAAATTTTAAAAAACATTTATATAATTTAAAAATTTATTTGGAAAATTTTAAAATACAATTGGAAATAGTGTATTTCTGTTGGAACCGAATGAGAAATGGCATACATCACTACATTTCTCCTGCACTTTATATTATAGGTGCAATTTATTGTACCTTTTTAAATACCATTGTATTGCAACTCTGCTATGATATTACTAACTGTTTTGCATTGTAATATTGTATTCAGTCTATTAAATAAATTCTTTCTCAACAGGTTATGGGTCCCTGTCGCGCGTGTTTTTTAGACTAATAAAATTTTCTTTTTATCGTTCATAATAGTGGATAGTTTTTAGAAAAAAAAAAAAGAAATGGCAAGTCTTCCTGTCGGTTTTTCGTTGGAACGTTTAAAAGGACGTGAGAATTTCGACGTATGGAAGAGACAAGCAAAGTCCTGTTTAATCATCAAAGGTTGCTGGAAAATTGTGGAAACTGGCATGGTTGGTGAAAGCGACGCCATTTTGAATGAACGTGCTTTAGCGGAAATTACTTTGATGGTAGATCCCAGTAATTATGGGCATATTGCTACAGCCACAACGGCAAAGGAAGCGTGGGATGCCTTGATGAACGCATATGAAGACACAGGCCTTACAAGAAAGGTTGAGTTGCTCAAGCAACTGGTCAACATAAAGCTTCAAAATTATGGTTCTATTCAGGAGTATGTGAACGAGCTAGTGATAATCGCCTTGAAGGTAAAAAATGCGGGGTTAAACATTGATGACGAATTGACAGCATCTTTAATGTTAGCCGGATTGTCGGATGATTTTAAACCACTCGTTATGGCGGTGGAAAATTCCAAGGAGAAATTATCCGTTGACATGGTGAAGAATCTCCTCCTCCAAGATGCAAAATTCGATAACGAAAATGGTGAAGCTAAGGCAGTGTTATACACGAAAAATTCCAAAAAGGAGAAAAAACCAATACAGTGCTATGGCTGTAAAGAATTTGGGCATATTTTTAGAAATTGCCAGAACAAAAACAGCAACAATAACAGCAGTAACGGTAAATCATACAGAAAGAATGATAGGAAAAAGAATTCATCAACACTTATTGCATCAAGCAAAAGCTTACAAGTGTGTACTAACACCAACAAACAAAACGTTAAAAGAGAAGACAACAGTTACGTACATTGGTACATCGACAGCGGCGCAAGCAACCACATGATAAACGATTGCAGTTATATGTATAACAAACACAACGTAGAAAATAAAAAAGTCATTGTTGCTAATAAAAGTGAACTTCAAGTGGACTGCGCTGGTGACGTCGATCTACAATTCTAAATGAAAAGTGGAATAAAAAAGTAACAGTAAAAAACGTTGAATATGTACCTAACTTATGTGCTAATTTACTTTCTGTAAGGCAAATGACAAGAGATGGCAAAAGAGTAGTGTTTGAAGGTGAAACATGCAGAATTTTTGATAAAAATACACTTGTTACTTCTGCTGTAGTTTACAATGATCTATACCGTATAAATACTGAAGCGCACATTAAAACTAACGTTTTTTTTGGCTAAAAAAGATTTTAATTTGTGGCATAGAAGAATGGGCCACATTTGCAATAAAAATCTAACTAATGTGGAAAAAGCCTCTTATGGCATTGATTTCAAAAGTAAAAATAAAAACCCTTGTGTGATTTGTGTAAAGGGCAAACAGACCAGAAAGCCTATTAGGGAAGAAGGTTCCAGGGCCACTAAATTATTGGAAGTGATACACTCTGATGTGATTGGACCGTTAAACGTAAATTCATTTTCTGGTGCTCGCTTCTTAGTAACGTTTGTGGACGATTTTTTCAAGAAAAGTTTTTGTATATCCCATTAAAAACAAATCTGATGTTTTCGAAACTTTTATAGAATTTAAGCAGATGGCTGAAAATCAGTGTTCGGCAAAAATAAAAATTCTACGGACGGACAACGGAACTGAATATTTAAACACAAGGTTTTATGTTTTTTTAAAGAATAATGGCATAAATCATCAGAAAACGTGCAGGTATTCGCCGGAACAAAATGGAGTGGCGGAAAGAATAAACCGCACGTTGATGGAACGAGTTCGTTGTATGTTAATCGACAGCGGTCTGGACCAGCGTTTTTGGGCTGAGGCCATAAACACCGCTAGTTATTTGGTTAACAGAGTTCCTTGTCGTAATGATAATCGTAGTCCTGAAGAAATATGGTCTGGTCGTCGACCTGATTTAAAGTTTTTGCGAGTTTTTGGTTGCTCTTGTCCACATACCAAAAAAAACGTCGCAAGTTAGATCAAAAATCAATTGAATGTATTATGATGGGATACAGCTCTCAAAGCAAAGCGTACAGATTATTTAATCCCGAAAACAACAATATAATCATTAGCCGTGACGTAGTATTTTTAGAGCAAATTAAGGTGAGTGCCAACGTACAAAACGATTTTTATTATCCAAAATTTATGCAAACTATTGATGGTGCCAATTCAGAGGAGAGTGTTGATATTGAATTGACACCTGAAATTGAACACACAAATGAAAATTCTGATTCAACTAATGATGACACAAACGCCAGCGAGTACGATGATTCTGTGGGGTGGCCATCGTCTGAAAATGCACCGGCTGAAGGCGATGATGATGAATGGTCCCCGAATTCGTACGAGGCAAGATCTCTTCCCGTGGTTGAAAATGTTCGTCGCTCGAGTCGTATAGTGGGTCAACGTTCGCAATGTTGTGCAATGCAATTTGTTGGTGATGAACCATCAAACGTACAGGATGCAATGTCATCAAGCAATGCGGCCGAATGGAGGGTTGCCATGAAAGAGGAATTAGATTCATTGGATGCAAATAAAACATGGGTATTAACAAAGCTGCCACCGGGTGAAAGGGCTATTAAATCAAAGTGGGTGTTTAAAACGAAACGGGATGAACACGGTAATCCTATGAGACGGAAAGCCAGATTGGTGGCGAAAGGTTTTTCTCAACGTGAGGGAATTGACTTTCTCGAAACCTTTGCTCCTGTCGTCAGGTATGATTCCATAAGATATTTATTGGCATTGGCTGTAAAACATGATATGTATGCTCACCAAATGGATGCAGTAAGTGCATATTTGAATGGTTCGTTAAAGGAGACTGTGTACATGGAACAACCCGAAATGTTTGATGATGGTTCCAAAAAAGTTTGTAAATTGGAGAAATCAATTTATGGCCTGAAACAGTCGGGTCGCGTTTGGAATGAAACCATCAATAATGAATTACTCAAAATGGGACTTGTAAGAGGCGAAGTTGATCAATGTATTTACCATAAAATCGCAGGTGGTCAAATGTTGTACGTGGCTATTTATGTCGACGATGTTTTGATATTCTCCAACAATTTAAAATCCATAAGAGCATTGAAGCAAAAACTTGCCAGCAAATTTAAAATGAAGGATATGGGAGAGGTATCATCAGTATTAGGTATGAAGATTAGCCGTAGTAAAGATACAATTAAAATTGATCAATCGCAGTACATATCAGATGTTTTGATACGTTTTGGTATGAACGATTGTAAGCCAACTTCGACTCCAATTGACTACAATCAGAAATTGTCAACGAGTATGTCTCATTAAGATGATAAAGGTAAACAACAGATGTCAAAAATTCCGTATATGCAGGCGATTGGGTGCTTATTGTTTGCGGCACAAATTTTCCGCCCTGACATGCTATGCCGTAAATTTTTTAAGTCGGTTTGGAACGAATCCTGGTAAACCTTACTGGGAAGCCGTAAAAAGAATTATGAGGTATTTGAAAGGCACGATTGATAAGGGTATTGTTTACAAAAAGCAAGCAGTTGACGATATAAAAGGTTACTGTGATTCTGATTGGGCCGGTAATGTAGACGACCGCCAATCAACAACTGGTTATGTTTTTGTTTATCAATCTGCCGCCATATCATGGGCAACAAAGAAGCAAAAGACAGTGGCATTGTCTTCGACGGAAGCCGAATTCATGTCAGTAACTGCTGCAATTCAAGAATCAGTTTGGTTGAAACGCTAAGAAGGTGAACTCAACCCTAAAGGTAGTTAAAGTATGATTCTATTTTGTGACAATAAGGGCGCTATACAAGTAGGGCTCAACAACAACTATTCGCCAAGAACTAAACATGTGGATATTAAAGCCAAATTCATCCGCCAAAAGATAGATGATAAGGAAGTCGTTTTGGAATATCTATGCACAACTGAGATGGTGGCAGATGTATTCACAAAGGCCGTTACTCCCCAGAAGCTTGAATATTTTTAGAGATAAATTTGGTCTTTACTAATTCATTTTATTATTAAATTGTAACACAATGAAATTTGTTTTTTTGAATTGAAATGTACACTTTATTTTAATGCTAATGCTTTATGCTAAGTTATTTGAATGTAAAGGGTGCATGAGAAATTCGTGTTTTTTTGGTTAGGACATTTGTCATTCAGGGAGGGTGTTGGAACCGAATGAGAAATGGCATACATCACTACATTTCTCCTGCACTTTATATTATAGGTGCAATTTATTGTACCTTTTTAAATACCATTGTATTGCAACTCTGCTATGATATTACTAACTGTTTTGCATTGTAATATTGTATTCAGCCTATTAAATAAATTCTTTTTCAACAATTTCCTAGTACTGTGAAGTATCCTATTGGTTCTATTTTGTACAATACATATGTGTATTAATATTTTTATCGTTTTTTTTTTAATATTTAAAAAAAGCAAATGTGAATTTTATTTAAATGTTTTTTTTTATTTTTCTATTTTTGTTATTTTATTTTTTAAATTAAACTTAGGTAACAATGTACCAATAAAACTGAATTAAATATTTAATGATTGCATTATTAATGATCTTATATTTAAAGCGTTTAAATCGTCATCTACAACAGAATTTGTTGATGGTAATTCATCCATTACCTCAATTTCAGGTATTTCGGTTTTATAATGAATGCATATGTTGTGTAAAGCTGCACAAACAGATGTAATTTTAGCAGCCATATTTGGTGTGTAATGCAACTGTCTTGCGCCTAGTATGCACCGGAATCTGTTTTTTAAAACACCAATAGTTCGTTCAACTATATTTCTAGTTCTTGCATGTATATAGTTAAAACGACTTTCTGCAGAACCTTCTCCAGCAGATCTGAATGACGTTATTAAAAACTGTTCTAGGGGTACCCAGCATTCCCTACAAAAAGATATTTGATGTAAAATAAAAGAATTTTATAAAAACAAATTCAATTACATAGGTTAATTGAAATTAACAAAAAGCTGCCCTTTTTACAGATGTAATTAAAAAAAATTCAAAGACTACATTTGTAATTTGAAGATTCCATTTGTAATTCGGAGATGAAATGTGTTTTTTAACTTACCTAATAACCAAGTATTTCTTTCGCCATTATCATATTGCTCTCTTAATAGTTGTTTTAAGTCACTGATATTCCATACTAAGGAGTCATGAACAGATCCCTGATGATGAGATGATATATATCTTATTCGAAGCTTATGATCACATACCTATGTGTAGTAAAAAAAAAAAATAGTATTGAATTTTTCAACTATAAACTCAACAACTTACCACTGTTGCATTTAGACTGTAAGAACCTTTTCTGTTTCTGTATTTAAACTGTTCCTTTTCAGGTGAAATTATATTTATATGCGTTCCATCTATACATCCAATTACACCAGGAAACCCAGTCTTATTGTAAAAGAATTTTTTTATATCGTACTTTTCATTTTCCTCCGTTGGAAAGGAAATCCATACTGGGCAAAGTACATTGTACATAGCATCTATGCACTCTTGGAATACATTGCTAATGGAAGACTGGCACATACTAATATTGTAGTCATTACCAGCGCCTTTTTGGTAACTACCCTCAGCAAGTATCCGCATTGTCGCCGCAAGTTTCAAAATATTTGGCAGACATGTCGACCTTGTCGGTTCTTTTATTTTAGGTGCAATTTTTTCCAAAACATATTTAAACCCCTCTTTATTTATTCTAAAGTAACTTACAAATCTTAAAAAAAAAACTTACACATTTCTATTAAGTATTTAATCATATCTTTTTACTTACTTGGAATTTGGCATGGCAAATATGTTGGACTGTTCCCGTAACTGTCTCCGAATAGCATTCATCTCGGCTGTAGTATATTCATCCTCATCATCAGAAGATGAAAATGCAGCAATGCTTAACATTTTGTTTTGATATTTTTTTTTTGTTTGTACACTTTAAATTTCTCCAATGACGACCACAATTTTCAATTACAAAACTATGTGTTTAAATACAGGTTTTTTATATTTTGGTTTGATAAATTTTGATTTGTTTGTACACTTTTATTTTCTTTAACGATTCCACCATTAATTTCTTTACCAAAAATATTTAAATAAATGTTTTTATACCGCCGAACAGCTGTTTTTGACAGTTTTCGTAAATATTTAAATTAGTAAGAATTATGAAACAATCTGTTATTTTCACTCTTTTACAAAAATGTCGTTGTCGTAAATTTTACATGATACCAAATAAAATTAAAAACGACAACGACTACGACAATTGTCGAAAAAAAAATACGACACTCATAATAAGGCCGATTATTTTGACCAGGTCTCCAAAGCACTTCAGAGCATAACACACAGGAATTTAAAAAAATAGGGGAAATACCGGTTTATTTTTATTTTCAAATACGTTACTGTATTATAAATATTAAAATAAAAAAGAAGTATCATGAATAATTTCGGTAAAATTAAAAAAAAGTAACAAACACAAATAATAAGGTAGTGTACTTATTATTTTGACTATATGTGTATCTTTTAACTATTTGAATCAGTCATTCAAAAACCAAACTATAAAAAATACAGACATTCAGTAGAAAATTTTTTGTTTCTAAAAATAGAAATTCAAATAATTCCTTTTTGTTTTTTTGTGAAAGGAGTATGTTTAAATACAAATTTATTTCAATAAAAATTACAAGAAATTATTCAAATATACATACACGTATAGAAAATCAAAATATATGCATATGTGTGTGTTGTGTTTTGTAATTTCATACAAATAAAAAAACTTTCAATTTGAAAAACAAACCACAAAAATCGTCTACCGTTTTGTCAATTAAAAATTTGTAGATATTTTAAACCACTTTCGATTGTTTTTACTGCTTTTCGATTATTAAATAATGATCAAAAATAAACAACAAAATGGGCTGAAAATAATGAAAAATCAGTAGTCCTCTTTTTCATTACATTTTCGATTACTTAATATGTATTTTAGGTTGTCTTTAACGAAATAACATTGTGAGTGGACAAAAAATTTGCGTATTAAAAAAACTAAAACGAAAAAACAGAGGAATGCAAAACAATAGAAACTAAATTTTTAAAAGGTATTACGGAAATTTTTCCATATTTTAGTCAATATTACATTTATTAAAAATAATATATAAATATATTTTTTTTATTTGGTAAGGTGTCTCTTTCGGACTCTTTCGTTTCTGATTTTCGCGTCTTTATTTTTTTTTTGTATAAATCTTTTTTTAAACAGTTTCTTCTTTTTGATTAAAACAATAAGTAAAATAAAGGAACAGGAAAATTTTTAAAAATTACATCATACCAGCTTTTTAATTTTTGGCTGATTTTTTTTTATAAAAAATACGATTTTCAATAAAGGTTGTTGTTAAAATAAAATACAAAGTTTTTACTTTAATTTTCAAATAAAGCACATTGTCTGTTACATCTAAGCATATTTTTGTACATTGAAAAAGTTCTTTCAACATCAACTGATGTAATGGGGGCGAATATAAAAGCTAATACTTCTTTAATATCAAAAAGCTGATTTTATTGAAGATCCAGTCAGCTGTTTGCTTATTCTTTTTATTACTTGCAGACCATCGTTTTTGTTACAATATTTTCAAGTTACTCTTAATGCTGAAATATGCAAAAATATACTCTTAAGGATAAAATATGCTAAAATATGCTCTAACAAATCGATGCCAGAATTCTTAAATTGTTCTGAATCGGATAAATAGTTTATCCATGGGTCCATACGACGCACATATGCATATTTGCGGTTTCGCTGGTTATGACATAAGTAAAAAAACTGCGATTCCTTTAAATTCTCGAAAAGACCTCAATATGTTCATTGCAAGGAGTCTATTTCTGACTGGTTGACAGTAACTAGTGGTATTAAGCGTGGTTTTTGTTTTTGCGGATGATATTCAGCTTCTTTTTTCTTCTGAACGTCAGTTTACTGATGTATTGAAGCGTGTGATAAATTTAATAATGTCTGACATCTCGGATTGGATGTCGAACTGTAATCATTGTATTAATTCTGCGAAAACTAAGGCAATGATTTTCAAATCTCCTAGGACTTTCGTGAATTTAAATATCAAGGTGAATGGTGATAACATTGTATAACGTATTTAATGTCTGGGTGTCTTAATTGATTCTAGTCTTAGTTTTAAACAGCATATACATTGGCTGTGTTCTACCATTAATTTTACATTACGTCGATTATATTCTTTATTTACCTGTTTATGTTAAAAAGCGCATTGGGCATGCATTATTAATGTCTAATATGTTATATTGTGCTGAGGTTTTTACCAGAGAACTGCATTTGCTGATTGCAAAACGTTCATACGCAATCAACACAAGAATAAATTGTGTTTGCGTTCAAACGCTGAATATACTCCAACACACATATTCGTTGATGATTTTAAATCAATCAAACGATGTGCAAATTGTTTTGTCACTGGTTTATAATCATCGGTCGTTGTTAAACCATTGTTTTATTCTGTTCATTCGAGCCAACAATAATTATTTTGATGTAGAATAAATCAGAAAAAACAACAAACAACGTGTATGAGTGTAATCATAATTAAAACAAAATAGTTTCTTATCTATAAAAAGGGGGTGGTTTTGTAAAAAAACATATTTTAAACGTTATATGTATATTAGGGTGGGTCTAAAATACGTTTTTTTAGAATTTTTATTAGGAATACCAAAAATATTGTTCTTTGTGAATATTTTTTTTTTTAATTTAGGTCGACATCTCAGGCTCTCCCAATCCGATTAATGTTAAATATTGCCTAATTTTCCAATCAAAATAGATGAAAAAAAATTTAGACAATATTTGAATTTTTCCGGATTAGGCAAGTCTGAGATATCGACCTAAATTTTTTTTCAAAAAAAATATTTTTATTTCACAAAGAAGAATATTTTTAGTATTGTATTACTAATAAAAATTCTAAAAAAGCGGGTTTAAGTCCCACCCTAATGTGTGTTTCTATTTATTTGTAATTATGAATAAACTCATATGCGTTGTTTGTTGTTTTTTCTGATTTATTCAACGCTGACTTTTTGTTGAGTGATTACATTTGCAGTAAACATAATCGACATATGGTCCACACTGATCCCAATTACGCGTTTAGTAACATGATGCTGATTTTATTCTACAGTGAATTTTGTTGAATTATTAAATGTGAACAAGAATTTTTGTGTATGATTAAATCAAGAAAAAAGTTGATTTTGCAGTTCTCTGGTTTTTACTGGTGTTAAGGTCGTGTAATGCGTAGATATAATCTTTTGTTCAATCGAATTATTCGATTTGTGTACAATCTTAAATATCGTGACCACGTTAATTACGTAGAGGATTTTCTAGTGTGCATTTTTAAAACATTTATACACACGCGAATGTTAATATATTTTTACAAAAATTTTAAGGCTAAATGTCCGGTATATTTACTAAAGCATTTCGTTCTTTCTTGTTCTTTAAGAAACACGTCTATTCTTCAAAGATCTTTTCAGTATAGGGTAGCTAAAATTTGGAATTCTTTACCCCTATTACTTAGAAGTTTTTAATTTCCTGTAAATGTATTTAAAACCAAATTATATATATACAGAGCGGAGCATAACTATAAACGCAGTTAAAATATGCTCATATTTTTATTATTTACAATGTAAAACACCGTTATTATTCTAAATATTTTAGAGTTTAGAAAGAAGAAGTTGCATAAACAAAAAATTAACAACAACTAATCAGAGTAAGTACCGTTATCTTTACTCTGCTCAAATTCAGCCGGAGCATAACTATAAACGCAATAAGTAAATTATGGTTAGTTTGTGTTATCAACTATTGATAATAAGAATAATTTAACAACTAATTATTTGATCGCTGTTGAAGATAATGACGTATTAAAATGCCGCGTGGTAAAGTGCTCTCTGAAACTGAAAAAGGCAAAATTCTTGCTTTTTTTGAAGAAGGCTACAGCAAGCGTGCAATTGCTGAAAAGCTGAAGCGTTCTGACGCTATTGTTCGGAATTTTTTACGTGATCCTGATAAATATGGAAAAAACAGAACAGGTGGACCGAAAAGCAAGCTGTCAGACCGAAATAAGCGTTGCATTATTAAAAGTGCAAGCAATTCAAAGAAGACCGCTGCTCAAATCGCCCATGATTGTGGACTAAATGTGTCTAAATGGACTGTCCACAGAGTGCTCAGATCATCTGGGCACATTTGTCGCCAAAAATTGAAATCAGCACCTCGTCTGTTAGCTCGTCACAAGGCAGCAAGACTTGAATTTGCACGAAAAAATATGCAAACCAACTTCGCCAAGGTAAGATGTTAAATATAATGTTTGTAACCTACTTAAATTGTTCTTCTTCTTTTAAGGTCATTTTTTCTGATGAGAAAAAATGGAACTTGGATGGCCCAGATGGTTTTGATACGTATTGGCGTGATTTGCGAAAGGATCCTAAAATTTTTTCTAAACGAAATTTCGGTGGAGGCAGTTTAATGGTTTGGGGAGCTTTTTGCGCTGATGGAATGTTGGAACTAGCGTTTCCCAGTACTCACATGAACTCAGAGGAATACATCGAAGTGTTACAAATGAATTTATTGCCGTTTATACGAAGCAAAGGTGCAGACTATTGGCTTTTTCAACAAGACAACGCGAGAATTCATGTAAGTCGCGCGACTAATTCCTGGTTGAATGAAAATAGCGTTCAAGTTATGACGTGGCCAGCTTGCTCCCCAGACCTTAATCCTATAGAGAACATTTGGGGACTACTAACAAGAGAAGTTAATAAGGAAAACCGGCAGTATGACAACATTAAGCAATTAAAAATTGCTGTTATTGACGCCTGGAATAATTTCGACAAAAATACGATATTAAATTTAATAAAAAGTATGCCAAATAGATTATTTGATGTAATAAGTAATAAAGGTGGCGTAATTAATTATTAAACTTTAGCTTTGTTTGATTTTATTTCGTCATTTTATCAAATTCTTTGCTTGCGTTTATAGTTATGCTCCGGCAGAATTTGAGCAAAGTAAAGATAACGGTACTTACTCTGATTAGTTGTTGTTAATTTTTTGTTTATCCAACTTCTTCTTTCTAAACTCTAAAATTTTTCGAATAATAACGGTGTTTTACATTGTAAATAATAACAAGTAAGAGCGGCTAAATTCGGCTATGCCGAATCTTATATACCCTTCACCATGGTATTCTGAAGGAGATGAATACATCGTTGGAATCTACTACCTCATAGCTCTCCACAAACAAGCGGTATCCCCATTTATTTTTTCTTAAATGTCCAAAAATTTTAATCCAAAATAATATGTCATGTAAAATCTCAAATTTATATTTTTCCATATGTTTCAGCGCTTTTCTTGTCAAATTTGGCATTTTCTAGGCAAAAAAAAGTTGGCGACACTACTATTTATTTTTTATTTATATCATTCACAATAGTTGTGAAACGTATTTAGCCTACGTATTTATCTTCACACTCTTATTAAACAAAGGGATTTTACTGGAAAAATTAGAGGTAGTCCTGGTTTTTTGCTAATATCTCAGCCATTTATTAACCGATCTGTCTGATTTTTAATAGCAAACAGAAATGGATCACATGTAACAGAAATAAAAAAGAATCAAGCCCTCATCATGTCTGGGTTCTTCGGAAAACCCATTTCAACACACAGACGGACAGACGGACAGACGGACATCGTTAAATCAACTTCGCTCTTCATATGGACCCAGAATATATATACTTTATAGGGTCTAAGATCAATATTGTAGAAATTACAAACGGAATGACAAACTTATATATACCCTTCCACATATGGTGAAGGGTATAAAAATATGAGCATATTTTAATTGCGTTTATAGTTATGCTCCGCTCTGTATATATATATATATATATATATATATATTAGGGCGGGTCGATTTGTAGGGAGTGAAAAAATTCACCAATTTCCCTATGATTTCCGTATTCTATGGGTTATTCCATGAAAATTTGCCGAAGGAACCATACCTCTATCGTTAAAATCGAGTCCCCTACTTTTTGTTGGTAGATTTTTTCCCAAATTGACGTTCGTATGAAATATTACCTACACGTTCACATCCATAACTCAAAAACTATCCATCGGGTTTAATCACCGTAGGCGCGTTGGAAAGGTGAGCTCATTTTGATAAATTTACAAAAAAAAAATCTCCAACATTGGTCCAACGGTTCAAAAGTTACGGGCATTTTTGTCCAAATTTTGGAGCCTTTTTCCATTTTTTTCATGATTTTGTCCAAGAATATTACTTTCATGGCCATTTGTTTGGCTCAATCCATTATTTAATTCAATTTACAATTCAAAACGAAGAGTTTAAGCCCAAATTTATCGAATTCGGTTGATTAATTCATGCGATATTGCTAAAACAAAATAACACATAAAACCAACTTTTTGATTTTTTTCCCCTTTTTATTTTTTTTTCTACAAAAATTCAAATTAAGAGATAATAAAGTATCTATCAACCTATTATCAAAAAAAATATTCAATTTGAGTGTAGTAAAAGACAAAATGTGAAAAAAAACATTATTTTTTCTGAAAGTCTTGTTTGCTTTCAAGTCTGGGTGTTTTCGTACGGCTCTCTAATGTCGTCGCCATAGCGCCTTCTACATTCTTTCCTGCAACTCGTTTAGCAGTGGCAGCCAGCAATTGGACATGTCTTTCCGTTCCTTGAATGTGTAAAGGAATTTGTGGATCATCGAACGGTGGCACTTCGTAATTTAAATATCCCTCCAAATGTTCATACGAATAACTTTGCGTAAACGGTGGTTCGAATAAAATCGTATCGTCATTTAAATCAATCATATTTGTATATTCCGTACAATTAAAGTTTATAAGAGATTTTTTATAAACTCTAAGTTCCGTTGGGTCGACAATATCTCTTCGGTAATGTAAAATCTTCTTTATAGCAATGTTTCGTTTTTCCATTCTATCATCAAACAACATAGATAGCAAGATATTTTCTGAGTGTGCAAATATGGATTATCTTGAATTACTGTATTTACAACTCCAAGTAAATTCCGTGGTAAAAATCGTGTCCAAGTAATAGATTTAAAAAGTAATGTACTACCGTATGCGGCAGAGCTATAATACTTAACATTGAAATACATTGGCGTGTATACTTTTATTATATAGTTAGCCAGAATTTTTAAATTTTCAGTTGGATTATTAGTTGTCACATACAACCGTAATAATTTATTGGCTTTGGTCAGCCAACGAGAATGTGCAATTGGCCCTGGTTTTATGTGAGATAAATCCGCAGGAACCACACCATTAGAAATTGCATTGGCCATTAACATCAAGTACCTCGAATCAGTAGATAATTCTTCTGGATTTAAATCACCAGGAGGCATATTTTCCAAAGCGATTTCCTCAAAATCGGTTACCACCTGAAAAGAAAACATAAAAGCTAAAAAATAGAATAAAAAATGGTAAAGAATTAGCTATAAAAATTACATACCGGAAGATTTTCACAATCAGCAATTTTTGAGCTTAACTTTCCGGTAGTTGATCGTGGTCCAGTGGTGGTTGATTTGTCTAAAGTGTCAAACAAATGTCTAAACGGAAGCTCGTTAAAGTGCAGAAGACACACAAACCAGTGCAGTGGTCTCTTTAACTGTTTTTCGAATAGTCGCAAAATTCCACCGTGTACGCCAGTATTTGTTGGTTCACCATCAGCGCATATGGCAATTAATGAATCGAGAGACAATTGTTTTTCTTGGAAGAATTCGATCAATTTGTTGACTTTGCTTGCCGCAGTTTCACTTTCTAGTTTTGTGTAGCCTATCAATTGAGAATTTGGTTCCCTCAAAACAACTAGATGAGGTTCTTTAACCATCCTTGGATGCAACTTCTCATCAATTTTTTCTACAGTTGGAGCATCATTTTTCCTGCCGTCGAATGAAAATGATATCAAATTCGAGCCATCATACCGCTTACGAAGTGCGTCTTGTCTCCATTTTTCTCTTTCTCTACGAAGTTTACTTTTATCCATGATGACAAGATTGCCATGAGCATCTTTTACGCCCAGGTCTTCCATCAGAGCTGTTGCCAATGCTGATCCCATTCTATCATGCACACCAAATCTGTCACACATCATTGCATAGTTTTTAGTATTGTATCTGGGAGTGTATGTTTGTGGTGGTAGAACTAATTCTGAACCTCCTCTCACATCAACTTCCATTTCGTCATAATGTGGTTCGTATGTAGGATCGTTGCTCACTGGGATTGTTGGTATAGTCGTTGGTATCGTCTCTTCACTTCCACTATCGTGTTCCGGTATCGTTTGTATTCTGTCATTATATTGATCGCGCATGAAATCTTTTAAGTTTTCTGGAATAGATCCACATGAGCAGTCGTTTTCTTTCAAGTTGCATTTACATTTTCCAATGTTGAATAATTGGTTTGTTGATTCTACGAATTTTTTTAATTCTGTTGCGCGTTTTACTCGTTGTTTATCTGCATTACTATATGCGTCAAGCATATATTAAGTTGATTCCAAATTTCTAACAATCTGTCTGCTACTTGGGGAGTAAATCTTTTATACGAAAACATTTTGCTTTGGGCTTTTGAACGTTCGGCCAAGAAAAAATAGTACTTCAATATATCTCGTTTAGTTGACAGATTAATATCAGGTAATTCACAGCCCACGCCAAAAGAAAAAACATCATGAGAGACCAAATGTTGCAAACTACTGCGTTGGGTATCTGTTGGATTTTGCGATGATCCAGGCTCTGAATCCATTTTTTAAACCGTCACTAAAAGAATTATATATGTTTTTCATAGAATAATAATATAACTATTAACTATAATAGTTAGCAATGTTTTTACACTTACCTTTAAATCTTTTCTAAATTTCAAAATAGTTTGATTATTTGTTAGTTATTTCAAGTAACACTTCACTGAAATGACGCTAAAAATGGAAAAAGGCTCCAAAATTTGGTCAAAAATGCCCGTAACTTTTGAACCGTTGGACCAATGTTGGAGATTTTTTTTTGTAAATTTATCAAAATGAGCTCACCTTTCCAACGCGCCTGGCAATTAAACCCGATGGATAGTTTTTGAGTTATGGATGTGAACGTGTAGGTAATATTTCATACGAACGTCAATTTGGGAAAAAATCTACCAACAAAAAGTAGGGGACTCGATTTTAACGATAGAGGTATGGTTCCTTCGGCAAATTTTCATGGAATAACCCATAGAATAGGAAATCATAGGGAAATTGTCGAAAAATAAATCGACCCGCCCTATATATATATATATATATATATATATATATATATATATATATATATATATATATATATATATATATATATATATATATATATATATATTTAAACGCAATAACCCATAGGGTATTTTTAAAATGAGAAATATTGTATTTAATTAATATTTCTACATTGTTAATTGTATTATTTTTTTTGATAAGTTATTAAATTAATAATTTGTTTTATTAATAAATATTTACGTATTATGTAGTAGTATTTTTATTTTTAGTGAGTTGTTTATGAACCATATTTGGCCTAAAGGACTAGGTTTGAAATTGTATAATAATAAATAAATAATTAAAATAAAATACATATAGTTTGTATACAATTTATACTCATATGAAAAGCGGTTGCTTTTCAAAAAGTGTTGACTAGATGGCTGGTTAACGAATACATAAATTTTTTACTTTAAACAATTCTCATATTGTTAATTTTAGGTTCATTCGTTTACTTTTCTCAGTCAAGTCCAGTAAGATTTACTCAGTAACAAACTTACAGAGAGTAAGACAAATTTACTCTCAATCAGTGTTGCCACGGAAAAAAAATTTTGTAACAAAAATTTAAAAAAAAATTACCAAAATTAGAAAAAATATAACCAAAATTTAAAGTTATATGTTTTTATTTAAATTTATTTTTTTTACTTTGTACTGGAAATATTATTTTATATATTAGGTTTGTTTTTTTCGAATTTTATATCTATATCTATAACTACTTGTAAAAAACGACTATCTCTACTTACCTGACTTTTCTTTATTTTTTTTAAACAAATACAATTTGAAAATTTGGGGCCGCCTTTGTACGAAAGCTGTTTTTGTATATGGACTGCGCGGGAACGCGAAATAGAGCAATTATATTATTTGACCTGCTCTACCTTAACTTACAAACACATAATTCATTTATTAGCTTTTGTAGTTTTTAATATTTTATCAAATTAAAAACACAAAAATTACAAATATTTTTATGACAAATATTTTTGTTTACATTTAAAATTTCCAAGACTTGGCAGCTTTTTTATACATTCTTAATTTTGAGGTAGCTATATCTATAACTACTTAGCAAGTCTATATCTACTTAAATTTGTATGGAATATTTATATAAAATTCGAAAAAAACAAACCTATTATTTTATATTATTTTATAGCAAAAATTGTCGCATTCAAATGATAAATCTTCGGATTCACTATTTGCATTGACTAAAATCTTTTTCAATAAAAACCAAAAACAACTCAACAAAAAAAAGTTCCGCTTACGTACCGTTTTCAGTAACTTAAAAACGGAATTCAACTCCGGTTACGTACCGTTTGCTGGATCCGTGAATGTACCGGAAAACGGATTTTAAGGAACATCGAAACTTATTCGAATTTGTGCCTTTGTGTGGTGTAAAACCCGGAGCTGACTCCGTTGAAAGCCAGTCATTGAAGGACCGGTTGCGGATAGTTGTGTCGTGTAAAAACGGTCTGGAATTCTTGGTCCTATTTTTTTAGATTTCTTAAAACAGAAAAAAATAAACAACACAAAGAAAACATTCGAAGAAAGCAATTACCATCCATTAACACGTTTTAATTTGGGCCTTTTATAAAGTTTATTTAATGTTTTTTGCTTTTTTTACCACCAATACCTAAGTTTACTTAGCAATTGTTCAATTCAGAATCCTTGTTCTCATCGTTAGAATGCCGCCAACTAAACAGTCATGCATATTTTGTTAATCCAGAGCTGATTAACATATTTTGTAAAACGAACTACATACTTTTATAAAAACATTAACAGTGTTTTTAAATCAACGTAATAAAAACGCGTATATAAAAATATTTACTGTTAAATAAAATTTAAAAACACAGAAGAAAACAATTTATATTTTGGATTGCCAAAAAAGTTACCAAAATGAAAAAAAAGTTCACATCTCCAAATTGGAAAAAAAACAATCAATTTTGGTTAAAAATAACCAAAAACGGCAACGGCAAGTACGCGTACGGAAAATTTGTAATAATTTACAAGTTTGTTAAACAGCTGATTGTAAAACCAAATGCAAAAATAAATTATAACTGGTCGATATGAAAAAAGAGGATTCTTGTTGTGAAATCTCAAGCAGAAACATTTTAGAAGGTTTTCTTATCTTTTCTATAATTCATTTAACAATATTTGTTTCTTTGCATTTGCATAAAACTACGTAGTTGTAAAATATTTTTTTTTTTGTATTTACAAAAATTTAAACACATTTTTTTCAATCATATGTTTTTTTCTGCTTGTAAATTCTTGCTGGCAATAATTTATTCAGTAAAAATTTTCAGAAAGAAGAAGAATTCTCAACATCAAACTGTCACTTTATTCTCTCTTTTTTCTTTATGTTTACTGAGTATTTGTGTAAACGAACAACATCCAGTAAAAATTTACAACTTTTTTGTAAATACAAAAAAAAATTTTTACAACTACGTTGTTTTATGCAAATGCAAAGTAACAAATATTGTTAAATGAATAATAGAAAAGATAAGAAAACCTTCTAAAATGTTTCTGCTTAAGATTTTGCAACAATAATACATTTTTTTTTCATATTGACCAGTTATATTTATTTTTTCATTTGGTTTTACAATCAGCTGTTTAACAAACTTGTAAATTATTACAAATTTTTTGTTCGCGTACTTTTTTTTAGAAAATTTTTATTTTGAGAGTAAATTTGTCTTACTCTCTGTAAATTTGTTACTGAGTAATTCTTACTGGACTTGACTGAGAAAAGTAAACGAATGAACCTAATATAAAGAATTGTCAGCTTGTTGTTTTGGATGTTGTGGTATTGTGGTAACCAGGGATGCCATCTTATCCCTTTTCGGGCTATATTCAACCCTTTTTGATTGCTTTAAAGGCGTACTTTTTCACTTAGACCTTTATTTATTTAAGGGCTAACATAGCTCTTTTTGTTATCTTGTTTAGCTCTTTTAGTCTAGTTTTGTCCATAATCTGTCATAATGTCTTTGCCAATAGTTTGAATTTTTTTCATAAGTTTCTAGTGTAACTAAATACATTTTTTTCACAACAACTTGTTAAAAACAATTTTTACAGATATCCCCTACAAATTTATGTTTTATTAAAAATGGATCGTTACAACCAAACATATAGAAAAGCTAGGAGAACTAATCCGACGAGGCCTTGAGGTTGTACAAAAAATTGTACCGTTTGTGTGCAAAACGCCCAACCAAGCGAGTTGTACCAACAGTTGTAACGTGTATGGCTTGCATTAAATACATCAAATTGTTCAATCCTTATAAAATAGAGCTTAAAAAGAAGCAATATCTGTTGCTCAAATTTTAAAATACCGTTAAGTATTTCTGCAAAAATTAATTCATACCAAACTTACGAAATGTCCAAATATTATATAAAGACAATTTTATGGCCCGAAGATAAAGAAGAAAATTCGATTTTGTTGGAAAACAAACATTTTATTTATACATTAAAACGTAAGATCGATCTCTTAGGACGAGTTTTTGGAATATAGATTATCTGGAAAACTACTTTTGAAATTTGGTTTGTGTTGTTTTATTTCAATGGAAAGTTGTTCCGATAAATTTATGTTCATAAACTTGGAAATGACTGACGAGATTCGATTTCGGTTTAACTAAACCAAGTTTTACTCACATTCCAAAAGCTCGGCCTTAAAAGTACAAGTTTTTAAATAAAATAAACTGAAAAACACAAAAACTGGTAAATTTTTGAATTGAGCCCCTTTTAACTGCTCGGCCGACGCTTTTTGCTTTTAAAAAGTTGGCATGGCTGCTCTGTACCAATTCCTCTCTCCAACGCAACAAAAGTGTCTCTGTGTGAAATGGAACTTACTAATTTTCGATACAAATGGACAGCTGGTACCAAAAACACAGTAACATTTCTTATGGACGGAAGACATATTTAATAAAATATAAAAACGTAAAATGACATAGAATGTACATCTGTAGAAAAATACAACAACAAATAGTTTCACTTTTGAATCTAACTTTCTCCAGTCTTTGCCAGTTCCGAGAATATTGAATGAGAATTTAATTTTTAAAATAAAAACCATGGGCGAAAACCCTTAGTGTTTATTCGCGTGTGATTGCATCTTATGTTTATCGAAAAAAAAAAATAAAATTGATTAAATTTTCCTTTAAATAATTAAGAGTATTTATTCGAATTATTATTTAATTATCTAATTGTGATATAACTTTGTTTTGTTTTAGTAAATATGCTGATGTCCAAGAATTACGTCAACGTTATACAACTCTTTACATTCCTTCCGACTTTTTTCATGCTAACATTAAATGGTCCGATACATTTACACCGGACGATCCTTTCTCATTAAGACGTCCATGTCAATTTCATATAATGCACAAGCTTGTTGAACCGCCGGTCGAACAGAAACCGGAACACCTAGAACCAGCTGATGCAAATTACTTGTATTCAGCTAAAGTTATGCTAATGGCATTGCCGCCCATTGCTGAAATTTATAAGAAATGTTTTGAAAGTGATGATGACATTGAACATCATGCTGTACATCCATCACGTGTTATTAACTTTTTAGTTGGTGTTAGAGGACGTAACGAGCCAATGGCCATTGGTGGCCCATGGTCAGCATCATTAGATGGTGAAAATCCCGATAAAGATCCATCCGTATTAATACGTACTGCCATACGTACATGTAAAGCACTAACTGGTATTGATCTGTCGAATTGTACACAATGGTATGTATAAATAACGTTTGACAAAATGGAAGATATGTATATGTACAATATATTCTAAGAAAACTTTCAAATGTATTTCTTAAAGAAATGTTCTTTTAGATTAAAGAATAATTTCTTTGGAAATATTTTGTTTGTTATTGTTAAGACTTTAAACTAAGTTACGTTACTTATCTTTAGTTTTTTTTTTCAATTGTGAAACTTAACTTTTATTTCCAGCTAAATTATGCTAAGAGCACTATATAGAAAAAAATGAACAAAGAAACAAATTTATTAGATTTCTTATTCTAAATTTGAATTCTCTACTTTCTATAATTATAATTATCCATACAAATATAATTAATAATATTGTTGTAATGTTGTTTTTTTCTAACCAGCATTATGCATAGTTTTATGCCACATTCCTTATGATTTTTTTCTTTCTTTTTCCATGTTTATTTACGCGACCAATTTTTGTTGTACCAAACAAAAAAATAAAAATAAAAAACAAAAAATTTAAAACGAATACAAAATTCATCACCATTTCATTAAATGATTCTCGTCCTACTTGGTTATTCGTTCATAAAAAATTTAAACCAAAACTATCAATGGAACATTTGGACTTGGATGGATTACCCGATGATAAATTGATGTGAACCTGTAATTTATAAAAAAAAACCAAACTTGTGTGACGATCGATTCTACGATGACAACCCGGTTATTTGATGTGATGTTTGAAATTTATTCATACCAATCTATGATGTGTGTTACGTTGTTTTCCTCATCTGCATAATTCTGCTCTACTCGATTAGGTACCGTTTTGTGGAACTCTACTATCATCGTACTGAATATAAGAATATGGAAAAAGATGGACCTCCACGCGTCGAAACTGTAGTTATTTATTTGCCCGATGTACACTCGTGTATGCCCAGCATTGAGGAATGGCAGACTTTAACTCAAGTTTACAAAAGTGCCGCCGATGACGTTATTGTTCGCCATAAGGCATTAGTTGATGCTGCTGCCACTGCAGCAAATTCAAATGATGACAAGGACGACAAAGCCGATGATGTCGATATGAAAGATAATGATGCAACGTTGGCTGATGAACAGGGTGATTCTGAAGATAAATCAACAGCGGCTCCAGAAAAGGATGAATCTTCAAAGTCGGATACAACTCAAACGATTGATGAAGAGGATGTTAAAATGGATGATTCTTCTGCTTCGGCTTCTGCGGATGTTAGTGGTGCTGGTGGTATTGTTAGTGATGATAATGCTGATGCTGTAATCGTTATTGAAGAAGATAAAGAAACTGATAATAATGCTGCTGAAGCTGCTGATCAAAATGTAACTGCCCAAGAAGATGGTGATGATAGTGTTAACGAAAAGGCACAGAAAATTTCAAAATAGATTAAGTTTTTGTTATTTTTAATTTTTTTAGACAAATAAGTGAACAATTAGGCCAAAACAGTTTTATCTTTTCACAGAACAACTTAATATCTCCTTAGCTGTGCTCTAATGGACTAAGGAATCTTTTTGTCTCCATCCATCGTCTCTCTGTAGTTAGAAGAAAAAAATAAAAATGATCGTCATAGATGATCATTAAATATTTTTATACCAATTAAATCCAGTAATTTGGTTTTTCTATTTTTAAAATTTTTAAATATTTTAAAAATTATTCTATTTTTACTAATACTGCCTTATTCTATTAATTACTTTTCAATTTTTGTTTTCAACACCGAGTTAGTAGTTAAATTAATAGCTTTTATGCTTTTTTAAGCATTTCAAAACTGCATAATATTTTTATCATTTTTTTTTCTTTAAAACACAATATGGCAGTGTATTGTTATATCATAAGTGGTATAACTTGTGTTTGTTATTTTCTTTAACATACATATTTTTATTGGGGGTTTTGAAAAAGTGCAATTTACTAATAACATTTATGTGTGTATGTTACAGGATGAACCAGCTCCAGAACCAACACATTATTCGGAATTAGATTTAAAAACTATGAAGGTCCAAGAAATTCGTGATGAACTTTTGGCTCGTAATTTACCAGATAAAGGTGAGTTTTAATTAAACATTTACCCATTTATTCACAAACGCTTATTATGGAATGTTTATGGAACAAATATTTTGTATAAAAAGTTTATTTTGTAAATATAACGTGTAGTTCTTATCCTAAAATGTTTATGTACTAAAGGGCAGTACAAGCGTAATGCTGTAGAAATCTTACAACAGATTAAAATGTAAGCGACCATAAGCATTGAACACGACAACAAACAAAAACGAACATACAGCGGTCAAAAAAAGTATTCGACAAACTGCTTGTTTTTCATAATCATGAAAAATATGTTAAAAAAATTCTACAAAATGAAAAATATAAAAATGCAGATTATTAGCTTAAAGTATTATCTCTTTATTTATGAAACAAAAAATACAACAAAAACAATATTCTGGAAAAAAAAAATACAAAAACAAAAATATGTAATATTTCAACGCAAAAAAAGTATTCGACAACGTTGCTCTGGTTGTGATTAACGGGAAAAGCACCGTTTCTTTGAAATTTATATTGATGTCTTTCATTATTACTAATATTTTTTAATGTCTTAATTTCATTTATTGAATTAATTGTTAACATGGGTCGAAAGGGTGCAGAGATTTCTTTAGATGTTAAAGAAATAATAATTACACATTTTAAAAAGGGAATAACTGAACAAGAAATAGCAGAAATTGTTGGAAGACCTAGAACAACTATTCACTACATCATAAATAAATACAAAAAAACTAAAAGTATTGAAAATATACAAAGAAGTGGGCGTCCAAAAAAACTTAATGAAGTAAACGAAAGGTGGATCTTGCGTGAAATAAAAAAAATCCTAAGATCAACGCTACAGTTTTAACAAAACAGCTAGAACATGATCTTAATATCAATGTTACACCTCAGACCGTGCGTAATGTTATACACAGTAACGATTATCACGCAAGATCAGCTAGGAAAAAGCCGCATATCTCACAAAAGAACAGAAAAGCTCGAGTTGACTTCGCAAAAGCGCATGTGAATAAGCCTATGGAGTTTTGGATGAAGACTATTTTTGCTGATGAGTCTAGATTCAACCTATTTGGATGTGATGGTAAGGTTCTGGTATATAGAAAGCCTAATTCCGAGTTGGAGGAGCGAAATATGGTGCCTACTGTAAAGCACGGTGGTGGCGGTGTTATGGTCTGGGGATGTATGGGGGCTTTAGGCGTGGGTAATTTAGTTTTCATTGATGGAATAATGGACCATCAGTACTACATAAACCTACTCAAGGAAAATCTTAAGCCAAGTGCCGAAATTTTGGGTGTTTCAAGTGATTTTCATTATTATCAGGATAATGATCCAAAACATATGGCCCTAAATACAAGGTTGTGGATGTTGTATAACTGTCCAAACGTGATTAAACCACCTGCACAGTCCCCAGACTTAAACCCCATCGAACACCTATGGGCCTGCTTAGAGCAAAATATAAGGAAAAGAAATTTCAGGAACAAAAACCAGCTTAAATCAATCCTTCTAGAAGAGTGGCAAAAAATTGACCAAAACTACATTTTAGATCTTGTTAAATCAATGCCAAAGCGTTTAAAAGCCGTTATAAAACAAAAAGGAAGAGCAACTAAATATTAATTATTTATTTTTAATCAATATTTTCCCGTTAATTACAACCAGAGCAACGTTGTCGAATACTTTTTTTGCGTTGAAATATTACATGTTTTTGTTTTTGTATTTTTTTTCTCCAGAATATTGTTTTTTGTTGTATTTTTTGTTTCATAAATAAAGAGATAATACTTTAAGCTAATAATCTGCATTTTTATATTTTTCATTTTGTAGAATTTTTTTAACATATTTTTCATGATTATGAAAAACAAGCAGTTTGTCGAATACTTTTTTTGACCGCTGTATGTATGTGAGCTTTTTATATGCTCAGCTAGACTTGGCAACGTTGTTTTGCCCGGAAATTTAATTAATTATTTTAATTTATTTTTTATGATTATTTAGCTAAAATTTATTCTAACGTTTGGCCTTACGATTTGTGGATCGTGATGGCAAAAGCTAAACGAATTGCGATTTGCAATCATTTAAATTGTATGGGAGCATCTGCCGAAATCATTGGAATATGTGGGAGTAGAACACGTGTTCTCCAATAAATTTTCCGGTTATAATAGTAGTTTCGATAATGTTGCACATAATATTTTTATAACCATAAGAGAATAACTGGCGATCTAATTTTTAAAGGCAATGTATGAGACGGTAGTCCATGTAGATCAAATGAATTTAAAAACTCTGTTGAATAATTAACGCTTTCATTTTCATCGATTACTATATCGATGATTAAAAGGATATGGTATCAGTATGACGCGTGTCCTGGATGTGAATGTCGACATCTACATGTTTGCGGGCAATAATGCTCTTTTGGTTAACCAGTCATGATTATTCTAATTGTGTAAATTTTGAAAACATATTGGCAATCAAATCGTCTGTCGGTATAACTTGGATTCCGAAATCATCTGGAAGCTTCAGTGTTTGACTTAATGGATTTACATTCATAGTTCCGTTGCCAATCTTCAATAGTTGAGCAGAAAGTTGTGCTGCTGATGGGGTCGTTTAGAATTTGGGCTCTTATATTTATTGTAGTGTTTCCAATTCGGTTAATCGATTAATCCCCTCCATTTCGGTTAATGTCGAAACAAATAATTTAAAACTCAAATAACTATTTGACCCGAATAATCGATTTTAATAGGTCGATTAACCGGTTAAATTTTTAATATGAATTTTTCTGTTATTTTTCTTAAAACTTCCTAATTTTCTTATCTTTTACAAGAAAATTGTAAAAAAAAAACATGAACCAAAATACAATCAAATTATTTTCAAATCTACTGAATCAAAGCAAATGTTATATAGGCTTTAGGAAATATGATAGACAATTTTTATTTTTTTGTTTAATTTGTATATAACTACTTGTGAAGAAAACGACTATCCCTACTTACCAGACTTTTCTTTTTTTTTTTGTAAATAAATACAATTTGAACATTTGGGGCCGCCTTTGTACGAAAGCTGTTTTCGTATATGGAGTTAGCAGGAACGCGAAATAGAGCGATTATATTGTTTTCTTCGCTCTACTTTTACTTACAAACACATAATTTATTGTTAGCTTTTGTTGTTTTTAATATTTTATCAAATTAAAAATACAAAATTTTCAAATATTTTTATGGCAAATATTTTTGTTTACATTTAAAAGAGAAAAGCCAATAATTTCTAAGACTTGGCAGCATTTATATACATACTTAATTTTTTAGTAGCTATATCTATAACTACTTAGCATGTCTATATCTACTAAAATTTGTATGGAATATTTATATAAAATTCGAAAAAAACAAACCTAATAAAAAATTATATTTTCATGTCTAAAAAATTGGCATAGAGCTTTCTCACTTTTTGAAGCAGTTCATTGGCACAGAACGAAAATAAACGCAAAACTATTTGAATTAATCGTAACGCCAGCCGACCCAGTTGTAATTTTTGTCAGATTATATTTAAACGTCAAATTGTCGGATGACAGACATGCCGACGATTTGCTTCCTATAGCTTTCAACGTTGACTTCTGTCATTCCAATACAAATTAATAAGTAACGTTAAGCGTTAACACAAATAAACGTTGGCTTATGTCAAATTTATATTGAAATGACATAAGCCAATTTTGATAGCTTGCTGCATAATCACAGATAATACATGATAAAGCATTTATCTTTGTGATTCATTTGTTATGCGAATAACCGGTTAGGGCATTATTCGAAAAATGGAGAAAATTGATTAATTGGTTATTCGGGTCGATTAATTGGCAAGGAATACAGTGCTGCTTATATAATACACTCAGCTAGACCTACAACCTACACTAGGTAATTTCACAAGTTCTTGCAATTTTTTTTTTGTAGCAGAGTGTAATTTAAGGAAAATTTTTTGTTTCTTAGAACGACTAGTTGAACAACTTTTTGCCCTATATAATCTGTTTTTCTGTCGGTTTTAACACCGATAATTTTTGTTGAAAACTATTTAGAAAGTAACCAAGCATTCCAAGAACCACTTCAGGAGCTAGTTCTAGTTAGTTATATCTTACATTTAAGCTTAGCTAAAGGGGATCGGGTTCCATGGAATTTGTTTTACCAGAAGATGTCGAATAGATTTGGTTGGGAACCGATTTCGAATAGATTTGGTTGGGAACCGAACCGAATTTTCTTGACACAATTCCCTCAGAGTTAATATACATTAATTAGAATTTTTTAAGGAATTAGAACAAAAGTTAAAAAATGTCTATTGTATTTTCTAAAGCATACACAGGATTAGGCTTGAGTTGATTTTAAAAGAATTTGATTATTTTTTAGTTAATGTGTTTTTTTTAAGGTTTTCTTGCTATATTCTTAGCCAAAGTTAAAGAAATTAGTAAGATTTTAGAAATAATAACGAAAAACCATATAAGAAATTTAACCGGTTAATTGACCTATTTTAACCGATTATTCGGATCGAATAATTATTTGAGTTTTAAATTATTTGTTTCCACATTACACGAAATAGAGACGATTAATCGAGGAATCGGTTGATTAACCGAATAGGAAACACAATGCATACATACTTGTTGGGTCTCCGGCGAGTATCTTGACATGTTACAAACTGAATAACAAAGTGAATATAATCCTACCTATGGTGGAGGGTACTCAGCTGATGAGTATTGAAACAAAAAACCTTCAAATAAATTAATACATATTTTTGTGATTATAAATATTCCAGGATTTAAGCTTTATACAAAAAATCCGGTATTTCAGAAGAATTAGTTTGCTACTTAACGGTCTATCTACAGTATTCTATTAAGTGAACAAATTAATGATTAATTTTTATTTCATTTAAGGTGTCCGCAACGTTGTTATGGCTCGCTTAGCCAAAGCTTTAAATACCGAAAAAGCTGAAGAAACAAAAAATAAAAATAAACGCAAATTATCGCCACCAAAGACGGTCAGAAAGGATGATGAAAAAATGGAAGTAGATCTAAAAACAACAAAAACGACAGATAAGAAAAATATAGACAACAAAAAGCCGGACAAGAAAGATGTGAAATCAAAGACTACTACCGCGGTATCAAAAGCTAAACCCAAAAAGAATGCCACCCCAGTCAAAGACAAGAAAGATAATGAAGAACTAAATGATTTGGCTGATATAATTGACTTTGAATTCAGCGATATTGTTATACTGGATGAATATGATTCAAGTAAAAATCCTGAGGTAATTCTAAACTCATTCTTTCAAAATTGTAATTTTTAACATATATCGCATGTAATTGCAGGAATCGTTGCCAAAGGAAATGGGCGAGAAGGAAAAAGCTCAATTAATACGCCGTTATACTTTACCATCCACTCCTCAAATTGTTGTTCATCCCAACAAAAATGCCAAAGGTGGTAAATTTGATTGTGCTGTTATGTCATTATCTGTATTATTGGATTATCATCCAGATGATACTAAAGAAAGATTCTTTGAGGTATGATTTTTGTATGTTAATTAATTTCCCTGAAGTATATTACACTTGTATTATGTATCACAATAGGTTTCATTATTTGCCGAAATTTTCAATGAAATGTTAATGCGCGATTTCGCTTTTAATATTTATAAAGAAATATATCTGTATAAAGAACCCAATGCTGACAACAACGACAGTGAAACAACTGAAATCAAAACAGAAGACGATGCTAAAAAGGAAAAAACTTCATCAACTGAAGAAGTTAAGAAAGAAGTTAAAGAAAAAGAACTCAAGAAAGATGTAAAAGATAAAGAAAAATCCTCGAAAGATGACTCTAAAGCAAGCGAAAATAACAGCAACGAGAAATCAACTAAAGACCAGCATAACGATGATACGCAATCTATTAAATCCGAATCACGTAAACGTAAAATAAGTACATCGGCATCAACTAGCAATGGCAAGGAACATGAATCGTCCACAGTTGCAGTTGAAAAGAAAATGATTGTAGCTAAACCACAACTTTTACTATCGTTCGTTTACTTTGATACCACTCATTGCGGTTATATCTTTGAAAAGGATTTGGAAGATTTATTCTCTGTTTTGGGTTTGAATCTATCTCGATCACAAATTAAAAAAGTATTGGGAAAATTAGCTACACGCCAAGCTATTTACTATCGGTAATATATTAACGACAAATAACTGAGAACTTAACATTTATTAAAATATAATGTTTGCTTATTATATCTTTATAGTAAACTCACAGATAAGGAAGAATCCTTAGAGTCAACACCTTGTATTGAAGATGTAGATGATTTGTTGCCTGTTGAAGAACTTAAAAGAATTGCAGCTGGTAATAATCAATATGAAGCGGTATTTGGTAAACACAATGACGCTACTCAAGTGTATGCAAGTGATGCTGAAGATAATAAGGATGGTGTGTAATTTCTTTCTTCTCTCTTGACTTACTGTAGTAGACAAAAAGAAATTTTATTTGTATAATTGTTTATATAGGTCTTGTAAATTTCAATGGCGCTGTTATACATGTGGGTAAATTGCTAAATCAAATCAAACGCACCGAAAAGAACTATTCCGATTTAGAAAAACTCTACAATGATTTACTTAAACAACATTCTGATTTGAATAAGGAACACAATAAATCAAGTAGTAAAATCAAGGATTTACAATCAGAAGTTAAAAGTACTTCTCGGAAATTATCCGATGCTAATCAAGATCTATATTCGTTGAATGTAAGTATTTTTTCTTTTTAATAAATAAATTAATGTTTTTTTTAAGAACTAACAAGAAAAAACTATTTAGTGGTGTGTAACCCGCAAATCTTAATAAAACTTGGATATGTTGTATAGAAGAAGAAATTAATAGACACGTATATGCGTGCACAACTCACGTTTAGGGTTTAAAAAGTGGGTAAAAAAATTACACCGTTTCTGTTTAACACATGCCTAAAATTGACGAACTATACATATTTCAAGCACTATGTAGAGAAAACAAAAATTTTTATACCCATATTGCCTATGTATTCGATCCAGGGTTGACATTTTTTGGAATATTTAAAATATAGGTTAAAACGGATCTTCAGGAAAAGTCTGCTTGTCGAAGAATTAGGAATATCGAAAAAAGGCCAGACACCATCTAAATTAAATATAGACGAGCTTGAACTTGTTTTATATACCAGTAGATGCTTCTTTAAAAATATTTTAATTTAATACATAATTTGTCTATAGTTTTTTGAAATTATAAGAGTTAAATTAAGCCCGTATGATACTTCATTTATTTTGTATTCGATTGATATTGACAGCAATGTAAATCAAATGGTAGCACTGCGTTACCGACATCCATTTGACAAATACGCATTTATTCTCTATAGTTTAACTCTTCACACTCATTATTTTTCGTCAGTGTCATACGGGCTTTAAGAAAAAAAAAACAAATATTGTGTAATTTTTGACCTCACTTTTTTTGTTGCCCTCTGCAACATAAATACGTATATATGTATGTGTCATTAAGGTCTTCGGATTGCACCATAATGTACGAGGGCGAGTCAATAAGTCCTCGTAGTTATATAAAATGCAACACTGCTCCCATCAAGTACCACCTGGACTACTGTGAAATTTTGAGCAAGTTCCGTCATTTACTTTGCGTTTAACAGCTGTTGAAAACATACAACCTCGTGCATTTTTTTAAAAATAGAAAAAAAATTTTGTTTTTCGAAAAAAGCCAACAATAAAACCAAGGAAAAGCTTGATAAATACTATGGGGACTCGACCATCCATTTCAACAGTAAAAAAGTGGTTTACTGACTCGTTGTGGCCTTACAAACACGGAAGATGCCGAACGTTCTGGACTCCCAGTTGAGGTCTCTGCACCCAAAACAATTGAAAAAATTCACGATGTAGTGTTGGCCGATCGGAGATTGAATGTGCGATAGATTGTGGAAGACATAAGCATCTCACATGGCTCAGTGTTTTAGATTTTGAACGATCACTTGGGTATGAGAAAGCTTTCCGCAAGATGACTGCCCGTTTGCTCACAATCGACCACCAACGGAATCGTGTGACAGCTTAGTTTCCATGGCAAAAATCCATGAAGTAGTAGAATTGCCCCCTCATTCGCCTTATTCTCCAGATTTAGCCCCCAGTGAATATTTCCTATTTCCAAACCTAAAGAAATGGCTCGGTGGAGAGAGATTTAGCTCCAACGATGAAATTATTGATCAAACAAATGCCTATTTTATGGACCTCGAAAAATCCTGCTGTTAAACGCAAAGTAAATGACGGAACTTGCTCAAAATTTGACAGTAGTCTTTTAACAGGCGGTGCTTGATGGGAGCATTGTTGCATTTCACATAACTACGAGGGAAGTTCGGAAGTTCGAAAAGCCCTTGTAAGTGAAATTTAATACTAATTATGAATTTTATTCACAGCGTAAATACAGAGACCAAAATTCAACTTTGTCATATATATACACTCGTGTCTCACCCTACTTTGTGCGAGAAAAGGACAAGGATAAGGATTCTAAATCAGAAAGGTAAATTATTAACAGGAGACTAAGTATATTGCATACTAGGGGCCTTTCTCCAAAATGTAATTAATTGGTTTGGATGTAACTATATTTTTTATTATAGTTCACGCGACAAGGATGAGAAGGAGAAGGAAAAAGATAAGTCAAAGGAGAAAGATTCCGAAAAAGAAAAGGTGATTTCTAAAGATGAAAAAGGAAAAGAAACCCCTAAAGATGATAAAGAAAAGGAAACCCCTAAAGATGATAAAGAAAAGGAAACCCCTAAAGATGAAAAGGAAACTCCTAAAGAAGATAAAGAAAAGGAGACCCCTAAAGATGATAAAGAAAAGGAATGCCCTATAGAAGATAAAGAAAAGGTGACCCCTAAAGATGATAAAGTAAAGGTGACCCCTAAAGATAAAAAAGAAAAGGAGGCCGCAAAAGAAAATAAAGATAAGGATAAGCCAAAAGATAACAAAGAAAAAGAAAAGCCTCAAGGTGATAAAGAGAAGGAGAAACCGAAAGAAAAATCTTCTAATAAAGACAAGGAATCTTCAACGCCTTTAAAAGGCGATATTAAATCTTCAAAGAAATCAAATGATTCGAAATCGACTGTCAAAGTATCAAAAAAAGTTGACATCGATACTAAAAAGTAAATTAAATCACAAAACAATTTCTGCAAATTTGTCATTCTACATACTTAGTATGCTCGTGTATGTAAAGAAGAAGAATTAAAACAAATTATTTAAATTTCAGTAAAAATAAATATTGTGTATTTACCTTTAACAACAACAACTTCTTTTTTGTTTTTTTTTTAATAAACCAGCGTTTGCCGAAAAGACGTAGAATGATACTTTAAAAAGTAGGTTTAGAACTCTTATCGTAAATCTTTTGGAATGTTAATGAATGTGCTTTATGCTTTATTTATAACCATTTGACCATTCGTATTGATTGGATCAATAAGTGGAACTATTTTTTTTTAGGCTCACGTCCCCTCTTAAAGTTGGCGGTTATCTAAATTTGAAAATCAAAAAATTGCAAATTATTCGGTAAAAATTAAATAGATGTAGACAATAGGTGTAATCGACGTACGTTACCGCGGGTGCCCGCGGGAACCCAATCTTACCAGAAATCGTTTCTTGTTACGAAAATTGGGTAAATGAGAGCGTTCATAAGAGAGTTATTTTGTTTCTCTTTTTACCCGTACTTTTTGTTTGGTTAAAATGGTAAAAGTGTCAAATCATCACATGCTGCTAATAAATTTTTATTTGTGAAAAATTAAAGTTAAATAAACAATTTACAACAAAAATTTTTTCTTCTATTAGTAATGAAAAATACATTTGAAAATGTAAGTAGTTATTTGCAATTTTAATTACATTTTTTTAATAAGCTGTTTTTTAGTATGAATAAATTTGGCGTTTATTTTTGAGCACTTTTATGTCTTTGTTAGAGAATTTTTACCCAAAATTACCTCGTACAGACCTAAATATGTCATAGCTTTTAGTTTGAGAACTTGCTATTCCGATAAAAATGTTTTCTAATGGAATATTATTTTAAATACAAATCCTCGGTGTTCTTACAGAAACACATGTGTTTTTTTTATGGTTAATAAGCAATACCTTTTCTGTAGTTGTCTGCCACGCTCTGATCGATACCGATACGAATATTTTAACACTGCGATTCAATTAGTGGCATGTGTCTTCTAATATCAGGGGTTTTATTTCATAATATTACCGTTATAAATCGGTGTTTCGGTAGTTCAGCGATATTTTAAAGGTAGTTTAAGATATTTCAAAATTAAACCTGTAAAATAGCGAAATAAACCCGGTTATACTAAAAGACACATATCATTAAGTATGTTCGTTTACCCAATAATTTGTACAAATTTGTACACATTTTTACTGGGTGTCGTTCGTTTTCACAAATACTCAGTAAACATAAAGAAAAAAGAGAGAATAAAGTGACAGTTTGATGTTGAGAGTTCTTCTTCTTTCTGTAAATTTTTACTGTACAAATTATTGCCAGTAAGAATTTACAAGCAGAAAAAACATATGATTGAAAAAAATGTGTTAAATTTTTGTAAATACAAAAAAAAAAATATTTTACAACTACGTTGTTTTATGCAAATGCAAAGCAACAAAATTATAGAAAAGATAAGAAAACCTTCTAAAATGTTTCTGTTTCTGTTTAAGATTTTACAACAAGAATCCTCTTTTTTCATATCGACGAGCAATGATTTATTTTTGCATTTGGTTTTACAATCAGCTGTTTAACAAACTTGTAAATTATTGGACTTGACTGTGAAAAGTAAATGAATGAACCTATTAATGGCTATGGTAGCAAACTACCGTTATTATAAAAAGGTATTGAATGCCAACCATGGTTTTTTAAGCTAATGTCCGGAGAGAAAACAAGTAAAAAAGGGCTAAATTCGGCTGTGCCGAATCTTTGAATACCCTCCACCAATATCCTAAAAAGATGTTCTCTTCTGTTTTTGATAGAAATAATATAAAAAACTTTTGAAGTAAAATTATGTAGGTGAAAAAATTTTTTGAGGTGAAAAACTTTTTTAGATGTGAAAAGAACTTTTTGGTGGAAAAAAATTTAGAGGTGAAAAAAAAATTTTTAAGGTGAAAACATTTTTTGTGGTGAAAATAAATTTTAGTGGTGAAAAAATGTTTGAGGTTAATACAAAATATTTACTGCTAAGCGACTGGTGAAAAAATATGAGAAAATATGTTATGTACCAGTCGCTACTATGAAATTGTACTAAATTTGTATGGGCAATTTAGAGGCACCTTTACATTTTCACTAGTTGTTTTAACCATGGACTGCACAAAAGAAAAACACTTTAAAGCATAGTTATTGTCAAATACTTTATTTTGTTCCGGCTAATGGGGACTAGCTCTGTAGCTGAATATGCCTATTGGAGAGAATGCAACGAATTGAAGTGTGTTTGTCTAATAGAGAGAATACAGCAAAGAAATTAATTTATTAAAGAAAGAACATGAGTTGTAACTATTTGTCAATAGATGGCCCATCATAAGGTGCATTCTCCATTAGGCATATTTTGCTGCAGAGCTAGTCTTCATTAGCCATATTGTGCTACAATATGCAGTAGAGTATTATTGATTTTCTTTGTAACATAAATCAATATTTGCCAAAAACTATGAAAAATATATGTTTTATATGCATATTATACCTTAATTTTTTAAATCAATATTCATTTAGATGATTAAGAGCACAATATTGCACTTTTTTTATGTGTATTTTTTATAAAAAAAATTAACATAAATATACATTTGCCAATCCCTCAATTCTCAAAAATACAAATGGAATAAAAAAAATACTATTTTCCTCTATGAAAATTTCTTTTTTGACATAAAAATGTGAAACAAATGCTTTTATTACTTCAAACATTTGAAAAACTGACTTTAAAATTATGTAATAAGTCTACTAGTAACATCTGAATGCATTAGAATTTAAAGTATGTAGTTAATTTAATATTTTTGGTAAATAAATTTATTTAAAGCCTAATCCAAGGCTATATCGCCATGGGGCAGGGTATAGTTTTAATGTGATTCTGCGCCACCTATTCAATAGTAGCGGCACTAAATCAATTATGTATTTTGCTCTCTCTTTAGATATACAAAACAAAAAATACATTTAATGGAATGAAACGAAAAACCAACAAAGCTTAACAGAAAAACCCAATCTGGTTTACTATATCTCCTATAGTAGCCAAAGAATTGGAGATATTTGAACGGAAAATCCTAAAAAAATGCATCGAAAAAAATATGAAAATTTCATAAAACGATTTTCAAATAGTTACGTCTATGAAAATGCCGATGTTCTACCCTTCTGTAGGTACTCCATGTCGTTGCAAGCCAGATTTGTTGAGAAACTTGCGCTACACGATAATATGCTTATCAGCCAATTATACGAAAGCGAGAAAAACACCATCTGGGCTGGATCTACATACAGTGGTTGTCAGCTTATTTGATGCAAGTAATGAAAACAATAATAAAAGTCTGATAACTTAAAACTAAATGAGATATCGAAATAAAAAAAACTGTATTTTATAGAGCAATATGTTTACTTTGCACTAGGCCATCTACTCATTTCATATTCTTTGTCATTCTACAAAAAAAATAACAAAAACAAAAATAAGTGAGATAAAAAATTGAGCAGCTTATTTGATGCAGTCAACTTCTAACAGGATATCTCCCGTTATTTTAAGAGTTCGTTCACATATTTTTTTTATGTCTCTTGTGCAGGTTCATTGTAATAGATATTGCATAGTTTTTAGTCTGATCAGGCAAGTTAAGCGGTAGTGGCGAAATAATTTAAAGATGGGCCGGCGCATAAGTATTGAACAACGAGAATTGGTCATTCATCACTTCAAAAATGGCCAATCACAACGTAAAATAGCTGAAATGGTTAATTTGGCAGCATCAACAGTCCAGCATATAATTGAAAGATTTTTGCGAGAGAATAGGGTAAAAAACAAGGGCAGAAAAGCGCCAAATAAAATTTTTACACCGTACGATGAACGATGGATTATCAGATAAGTCCAGGAAAATCCAAAGTTATCAGCTCAACAATTAGCAAATGAGGTTCAGAATTCTCTTGGCAAGACGTGTAGTGCGTCAAAAATTCGACGTCTCTTGCGTTCCCATGATTTTCATGGTCGAGTTCCACTTCAAAAGCCCTTCATAAATCAAAAAAATCAGATCAGCCGGCTAAACTTCGCACAAAACCATATCTCAAAGGACTTGGACTTCTGGAAAACGGTAATTTTTTCAGATGAATCCAAATTTAATATATTTGGTTCGGATGGAAGGTCCTACGTGTGGCGAAAGCCCAATACACAGCTTCAGCTTAAGAATTTGCGTGCAACAGTAAAACACGGTGGTGGAGGTGTCATGGTATGGGCTTGCATGGCAGCAACTGGTGTAGGAAATTTGGTGTTCATAGAAGGAAATATGGACAAAACTATGTACCTTAATGTCCTGAAAGAAAATTTGCTGCAAAGTGCAGAAAAACTGAACCTAAGGCGCAACTTCCGGTTTTATCAGGACAATGACCCCAAGCACAAGTCTGGTGTGGTTCAGACCTGGCTCATATGGAACTGCCCGCATGTGATGGAACCACCGGCGCAGTCACCCGACTTGAATGTCATCGAAAATTTATGGGCACTGTTGGAAACCAACATTAGAAGACACAACATTTCTAGCAAAGAAGGTCTCAAGAAAGCTTTAATGGATGAGTGGAACAAAATAACGCCAGAAACCACACTAAAACTTGTTGAATCGATGCCAAAAAGATTGTCGGATGTTGTGGCTCAAAAGGGTTACCACACCAAATATTAAAATCTTACAAATAATTAGCTATTTTGTTATCTTTTAAATGGTTTTTATACTGCATCAAATAAGCTGCTCAATTTGAAAATACTATTTTTTTTTGTTTTCCTTATAATTTTTTTCAAAATAACAAAATGTGAAATAAATGAATTACATAATTTAAAAACACATATTCTGAAATAAAAAATGGCTTTTAATTTTTGTAAATATCTCATTTAGTTTAGCAGATAATTGAAGTATAAACTTCTTTTTTCACTTGCATCAAATAAGCTGACAACCACTGTATCTTTCTCCTGTCGGTATAATTAATGGACGTATTAACGACGATCCAGCTCCTCTGGACCTTACCTCATTCTATATGAGCCCAGCCTCCGGCAATCATAGAGGCTGAAGATGATATACGTATATACTAAATTTTGCATGAACTGTAATATGAATATGTTTTGTTAATGTTAATTGCCAGAAATGGTCGTTCATTGTTGGTTTAAAGAAACATCAGCACCAACTCAAGATTGAGATTCATATTGCCTATGTTTGCCTGTCTGCAATATCTCAGCAATAGAGAAATCTGGCAACTCTATTTATAATCTCATTTGATAAAGTTGTTATTGCAGAATTTTTTTCTTTTTTTGCTTATTCAACTCCATTCTCTACAAATGTATATTTTTCTGACATGGTATTAGCTTGTGTTATTACTTAAATCCCACCTTAATAACGACAGTACTTTAATAGCGTACACAGAAAGAATTTTTTTCATAAATTAAGGCAATAAGTTAATGAACATTTTGTTCAAAAATTAAATAAAATTAATTACGTTTGTCAAATGTATTTTAACAATTGAAAAATATTGTTGATGGCATGTTGATGACAGTTTGTACACTAAAAGAATTATCAGCCAAATAATTTTATATTTTTTCTGAAAGTGAAAAATTGTCCTAATTAAATAAAAAGTTTCAAATTTCATAAATTCGGATCGTAATGAATGATAGGGCAGAAACAAAATCTAAGGAAACGTTGTTATTTAAGCTGCCTAATTTCTTATTAAGGTATTAAGGTCCTGTGTGAGGTGGCTAAATAAGTTCTAAACTAAATACAAATTAACAAAAGGTTTTAAAATTTCTTTTAAAAAAAAAATTTGAAAAATTTTAAAATTTCATAAATATTTGTAAACCTTAATTTAGTTTAAATTTTATTTAGCCAGTAAGCACCCATCCTAAAAAGATGGAGAAAAAAAACAAAATAAAAAACAAATTGTATATCAGATAAAATACTTGTTGAAGGGACATTCACTAGTATTGTACGGTGGGTTAACGTTTGCAATACAATTTTCTAGCTTCTAAAAAGCACCCACCCGTAATATTTATTAATCGTTTGACAGATCCATTCCAAAGAGTGGTGTAATTGGGATTTTATTTAAAAAAATTTAAAAACCCATAAAAAAGTCGAAATATATGTGGACATACATGGGTTTGTATATGATCATACATGGTCATATACGTCCATGCATAATTCAATATATGACCACACATGATCTAATAGATGACCAATATTCTCGAATCCAAAATTTAAGGGTCTTGTATGGTTTAACATGATTATGTATGCTCATATATGATAATGTATACACATTTACGGTCATATAACCTCAAATTTCGGATTCGAGGATATGTGATTATATATGAGATCATGTATGGTTATATATTGACCCATACATGTACATATATGACCATGTATTGCCATGAATGCTCTTATACAAGCCATATATGACTATCCACGTTCTTATATATTGAGATTTTTGCATTGGAATATAAAGAAAATTCTAATTGCAACCCCAATTCATCTTTATTATCAAATAAACATTAAGGTAAATAATAAAAATAAACAGATAGAAAAATTATTAAGTAAACATCAATACCCGTGTGAAAATGAATGTATTTAGTTTAAGTAATGTTATTTATTTAGTTTCAGTAATGTTATTTATTTAGTTTCAGTAATGTTATTTACAGAGGTCTGCTCTGTTAGCGACTTTAACAATGTTGCTTTTTACGTTAACTTAGTTATTACAGTAACACATATTTAGCTCTAAGAATGTTATTATTCTCATAGTATGTAAGACAATAAATGTAATCGAGCAAGAAGAAGACTTAATAACATTTTTATACCCTTCACCACAGGTGGAAGGGTATATATAAGTTTGTCATTCCGTTTGTAATTTCTACAATATTGATCTTAGACCCTATAAAGTATATATATTCTGGGTCCTTATGAAGAGCGAAGTTGATTTAACGATGTCCGTCTGTGTGTTGAAATGGGTTTTCCGAAGACCCCAGACATGATGAGGACTTGATTGTTATATATTTCTGTTAAATGTGATCCATTTCTGCTTGCTATTAAAAATCAGCCAGATCGGTTGATAAATGGCTGAGATATTAGCAAAAAACCAGGACTACCTCTAATTTTTTCCGTAAAATTCCTTTGTTTTTATATGTATGTTGAATATTACGCATAACAAACACATCAATTTCTTTTCTTTCACCTCTTCACCTTTTATACACAAACAACAAACACATACAAAGATTTCTCATTTAAATAAAAACCAAACAAATCCCTATTGAACGAAAACTGTTCATTTAACTCTATAAACGATGATTCCATATAGCCTTCATAGCTGAGTTGTCTAAACGCTATGTCACAAATACTTTTTTCTCTAAGAACGCGAGTTCGAATCCTACTGAAGACACAATTCAACTTTTTTTTTGTACATTTTTTTTTATTTTCTTAAGACTTTTTTTATTTTTTTGTTTTTTTTAACATTAAATAATTAATTTAAATAAAATTTTATATTAATAATTAAATAATCCATAAATAGGCTAAAAACATCAAAATTAAGAAAATTTTATACACGGTGAATTCCATACAAAAGTACACAACAAAGTCAAATTTTCATATTATTATTTTTTTATAACTGGAAAGAATATTGAAGATGACGAGGATAACTCATTTTAATGTAACTGCACATCTTCAAAAAAGAGTTGAAGCGCTAAAATAAATTTATTTGTAATTCCAAAAATTAAATTAATCACTCTTCATATTATTTAGTGTCGTGTAAGTCACAATTTGTATGTCGTGTAAGTCACGCGAAAAAAACTATTTTTTGTAAAAAATAAAATAAATTTCACTAAGTTGAAGCCATTTTGTCGTTGTTTGTATTTCTCAAATACTTTTGGTGCAGTTTAAAAGGAATCGGACTACACAATTAACAGGATTTTTAAACTATCTTTGATTACCCTGAAATCAATGGATTTGATGTCGTGTAAGTCACAACTAATTAATTATATTAAAATTAAAAATATGTAATCGCAAATCAAAAATCAAAGTGCATGAATTAATACGTATGTTCGTGTAGATGTTATTTCTTAAAACGAAAAAATTAAAAAAATGATTGTACCAGAAATTTTATCAAAAATGACAAAAGTTTTGCCTCGTGTCGTGTAAGTCACACGTGGAATTCACCACACAATTTCCCTTTGAGTGCACTTATAATAATTTATAATTTATATGTGATGGCGCAGAACTTATAATAATTTATAAAAAAAATTATAAACTATTTTCCTTCAAATTTTTAAAATTAAGCTAAATAAATTAAAAATATTTTGTAATAAAAAAGCGAAATAAAATCCCAAATGCAAGTTTGCCAGCTAAATCAAACATTTGTAGAAATAAAACACATGCAGTTCTAGTGATTTCTTTTCACGATTTGTAAAAAAATATTTTTTTGGTCGAAAAAAGCTTTTTTTAGAACTAAAAAGATTTTTGAAAAAACTTTTTGTCTTTCATCTCCTCACCTTTTACCTACAACCAACAAATCCATACAAAGGTTTGTCATTTAAATAAAACCCAAACAAAACTGTTTTAAACGAAAACTCTTTATTTACTTCTATTAACGACGTTTGCTTATGTCCTTCAATGGCTCAGTGGTCTAAGCGCTTTGTCACAAATACTTTTTTTCTATCGAGCCCCGTCAATTCAATTTTTTTTTTATTTTTATATTTTTTTAACACTTTTTTTATTTTCTTAAGACTTTTTGTTATTTTTTAATTTTTTTTAACAAAACAAATGCGTCCAGCACAGTTGTCTTAACGATGTTGGTCAGCTTTTCTGTATAATTGGAGAACGGAAAGAGGAAAAGTTTCCAAATAAGGTGCAAGCATCTTGGTTATCAATACACAACATCTGACCAAATGTGGGCGGGATCCTTAAAATTGGGCGTGGCACAAAATAGATTAATTTATATCTTAAGAACGATAAGACCGTAATTAAATACTCCATAAATGGGCTGAAAACATCAAAATTTTTATAAAAACTAAAATTTAATATGACCTATGGATACGTCTTATATATCCAAAGATCGAAAATCTTTAGTAGAACATATTTGCTGAAAGTAGTTATGACCAAAACATACATTTTTTTAAATACCTATTTTCGGGAACCATAAATCTTTCAGAGTCCAAGTTTTATTACTAAACTAAATTTGTTACTTAACAGAAAAAAAAATAGATACAGAAAAATTGTACAAATTTGTATGGAAAATTTAGAGGTACCTTCTCATTTTCACTTATAACTTTTGAACCGCTTGACCGATTTTGCTCATTTTAAATACCAAACTGCTCGGGAGGATGTTAAATAATCTGGGTAAAAATAGGCACCCCCGCTTGCGTCTTCGCGTCGTGATCGCCATTTCAACAGACGGACATCGCTAAATCGACTTAAAATTGCATAAGGTTCACGAATATATATATTTTATGGGGTCTTAAACCTATATTTCGACATGTTACAAACGGAATGACAAACTGATATATACCCTCACCATATATGGTGGAGGGTATAAAAAATAGATACAGAAAAATTGTACCAATTTGTATGGAAAATTTAGAGGTATCTTCACATTTTTACTCATAACTTTTGAACCGCTTGACCGATTTTGCTCATTTTAAATACCAAACTGCTCGGGAGGATGTTTAATACTCTGGGTAAAAATAGGCACCCCCGCTTGCGTCTTCGCGTCGTGATCGCCATTTCAACAGACAGACAGACGGACATCGCTAAATCGACTTAAAATTGCATAAGGATCACGAATATATTTACTTTATGGGGTCTTAAACCTATATTTCGACATGTTACAAACGGAATGACAAACTGATATATACCCTCACCATATATGGTGGAGGGTATAAAAAATAGATACTGAAAAATTGTACCAATTTGTATGGAAAATTTAGAGGTATCTTCACATTTTCACTCATAACTTTTGAACCGCTTGACCGATTTTGCTCATTTTAAATACCAAACTGCTCGGGAGGATGTTTAATACTCTGGGTAAAAATAGGCACCCCCGCTTGCGTCTTCGCGTCGTGATCGCCATTTCAACAGACAGACAGACGGACATCGCTAAATCGACTTAAAATTGCATAAGGATCACGAATATATTTACTTTATGGGGTCTTAAACCTATATTTCGACATGTTACAAACGGAATGACAAACTGATATATACCCTCACCATATATGGTGGAGGGTATAAAAAAATGTTTTTTTGTCAATTAGCCACATTTTGTTTTTAAACATTTTTGTATTATTCCTTATCCCATTTAATAATATTACGCCTTGAATAAAATCCCGATACAATATGTCCTTATAAATATATCTAACACAAAATGAAGAAGCTTCATTTAATGATAACATGTGTTTCAGTGAATACTGCTCCATTTGCAATTGAATTTCACAAAATGGAAGTTGTAATTGAAATTCACAATTATAATTTAGAAAAAAACAATTTTGCATCTCGAAAAATGCACTGTTTAGTGTGGAATGGGCCATTGGTATCATTGGACCGTACTTTTTCAAAAACGACGAAGGCAGGAACGTTACTGTGAATGGCGAGCGCTACCGTGACATGAAATTTCAACAAGACAGTTCCACATGCCACACAGCATGTGAAATAATGGCCCAATTGAGTGGCGTTTGGGACCGGTCAATTGCCTGCCTAGATCGTGCGATTTAACGCCTTTAGATTATTTTTTTTTTGGGGCTATGTTAAGACTCATGTTTATAGGAACAATCCCGCAACGGTTGACGTACTAGAAGCCAATATTAAAGAATTTATTAGTGAGATACAGGTCGATATGTTGGAGAGAGTGTGCCAAAATTGGACCCAGCATATGAACCATTTGAGGCGCAGCCGCGCCATTTTGATTCAATCAGTTGTTTCCTGTTTGGGTTGTCTGTGGTATGATACATCGATGTTTTTATCGTACATTACGGTTGTCACAACTTTGATCTGACGGGTAAATAGTAGAAGGGGATACTTAATGTCAATGGCCCTTGGAGAAAAACATTGGTCCCCTCGAGTAAAAAACATCAATATATCAACTTTAAGATCTGACTAAAAAAACAAATTTGAAACTCAAAAATAATTTAGATTCGAAGATGTACGTCAAATTTTTTTTATGGTACGGTCTAGTGTGCAGTGTGTTGTAGAGAGTAACGTGGAGTATACAAATTTAGCAATATATTTTAATATATAAAGAGAAACATAAGTTTTTTTTAAAAGCAGAATTCAAAAGTCCACAAAATTTTTTTGCACACACAAAACTCTTCCGCCTGCAGGTTGCAAATAACAATTAAAATATAATATATATTTTCTTTCAGTTTATCAAAGTTGGTCTTCTCCTAATTGAAGTTTTACTCGGTTGTGTTAAGCCCATAATACAATTTTTTTGACCTCCCATGAATGTGAATTCTATAAATATTTAAAGCAATGAAATGAGTCTGATTCGGATTGCAATTGAGTATCAAAATATTAATAAAAACTGATAAGAAAACTCGTAAAATTTTATTTTGATATAAAATCAAAGGAAAATGTAGTTTTCAAATTAAATCAAAAACAGATATGTTTAATAAACAAATAGGTGTTTTTATCGGGGAAACCAGTAGGGATAACGCTTTGGTGAATAAATGTGTTCTTAATGCTAAAATAAAAAAATTACACGTACCTGTTTACAACGGCGCATCAATAAAGTGGGATTTTGGGGTGGATCGCACCCACCCTAAATCTAATTAATTATTTTTTATTAAAATATTGTTATTGTAAAAACTAAAAATTATCCCACTCCAAAATCAAAGGCTGGATCCGCCACTGTATTAAAATAACCTTTCCCTAATGATTTATTATATAATCTTAAACAAAAAACAGTTTGTTTATTCGTATTGCAGTATAGAAAATTGGAGGCAGCTCTTATGATTATTCTTTTATCCGTTTCTGTTGTGACTTATGTGTAAGTCCTTTCATATTTTTTCCGTAACCAGACTGATTTCATCAAATTTTTTTGCATTATTCCTATTATACCTTAATTTTGCCTTTTTCTTCTTCGGTTAAGGGCTTGCCGCGCCCCATTTTTAAAGATATTTGTATTAACGTATTGTATATATTTAAAAACTCAAAAATTATGACAGATTTTATCCGCTATCGTAAACTGAATTTATTCTTAATGACCCTAATAAAATTTCTTAACATTTACATATGTTTTGTATGCATATTTAAAAAGAAGTACAAAATTATAGTAACGGTTAATTATGCCGTAAGTAATTCTTTTTTAATCTATAAATATACAAAACATTTCTCAATGTTAGTTTAAATAAATCGTTCTCTTAAAGTATATTTTAAGAGAAGTAAAGATAAATTTTGGAAAAACTTGTGAACCTCATTAGGTTCAAAAACTTGTGAACCTCATTAGGGTTGTCCAACCAAAATGCACGATGTTAATTGTAAATAAAACAAAAAGTTTTCAGAGAATTATCTTAATATTTTTTTATTATGATAGAAGGATCTATGACAATAATGTGTAAAACAAAATATCGGTCAAATGCTAGCTACGGCTTGGTGGCATACCTCTATCCGATGGTCCATATTTTCAATGACTCTGAGACATAATTGTGGTTCAATGTCGTTAATGTGCCGAATTATCTCATCCTTTAGCTCTTGAATTGTTCTTGGCTTATTGACGTACACTTTTTCTTTTAAACATCCCCAAAATCACATGATCCTGGCAGCCAATTAACATCGCTACGGTGTCAGATAACACGGCCATTGAATTTCTCACGCTAAAGAGCCATTGTTTCGTTAGCTGTGTGGCAAGTGGCACCATCCTGTTGGAACCACATTTCGTCTAGGTCGATATCCTCAATTTCCCTTATCATCTCGCGATTGTGAACACCGACGTCGAGTCGAGATTGACTGCTTTTCTGCCACACTATAGCGAACAACAGCAGTGTTTTCCGCAGAACGAACTGGGCCAGCATGCACAGGTGTTCTCGCATTTCCTACAGACCCGGTTTGCTGAAATTTGAGCACAATTATCCCGATTATGCTGACCAAAAAAATCACGAAATGCATTTTGATTTGAACGCCCATTTTCGTAAAAGCCTTCAACAATCTTCATGGTTAAATTTGTCAAACACTGAAACAAAGAAATGTCAAATTAAGTTGGACAAAAAACTTGACGTTAAGGTGTGACACAATTAACATCGTGCATTATGGTTAGACCACCCTTTATATATAATATATATTTTATATTTATTTATTATTTTACCGTCCAGCAACGATGCAGATGTCCCTCAAGGTCGGATAACAAACGAAAATGTTTCCGACCCTATTGTGCAGTATATATGCATTAGTTTGTATTATTATGGATTTTGAAACCATAACGAAAATAAATTGTTCAATATTTTAAGTCACGTTTAACATTTATTTACAAATATTCGACACACAGATACCGTTAAGAAGTGCATACTATAAGTAAATTCGTTAACTTTTCTCAGTCTATTAATAATTTCTCAGTAACAAACTTACAGAGAGTAGACAAATTTACTCTCGAGATAAAAATTTTCTAAAAAGTAAACGAACGAAAAATTTGTAATAATTTAAAAGTTTGTTAAACAGCTGATTGTAAAAAAATGCAAAAATAAATTATAACTGGTCAATATGAAAAAATAGTATTCTTGTTGTAAAATCTTAAGCAGAAACATTTAGAAGTTTTTCTTATGATTTCTATAATTTATTTAACAATATTTGTTGCTTTGCATTTGTATAAAACAACGTAGTTGTAGAACATTTTTATTTGTATTTACAAAAATTTATCACATGTTTTTCAATCATATGTTTCTTCTGCTTGAAAATTCTTGCTAGCAATAATTTGTTCAGAAAAAAATTGCAGAAAGAACTCTCAACATCAAACTGTCACTTTATTCTCTCTTTTTTCTTTATGTTTACTGAGTATTAAGTAAACGAACGACATTCAGTAAAAATTTGTATAAATTATTGAGTAAAAACCGCTAGTCTTATGAAAAACGTTAAATAATATGTTTTTTGTAAGCAATTTTCTGAGCTACAGTATTTTTTCAATAAAAGTTAGATTTTTATGAAATAGCCGCGAGGTCAGTAAGCATCAGCGGAGATTTCTGAGATGTTGTTTAGAATCACAAAAGAAGCTTTATGCAAAAATTCAACTTTTCCTTTATTCTTCCACTATGCAATGTCTTTATTCCCCGTACTGTTAGGTCGTCATAATGAGAGGAATCACAATGAGGCACATGGTCACCGAGTGTAATCGTTTTCAGACGGTCTCCCATTCCACATTAATAAAAAACATAAAAATAATATACATATATTTCATAAATTTTTTATATTTTTTTTTATTTTGCAATGGACGTGCATTATTAACAAACTGCATTTAAATTGGTACAATCTTTTTACGTAATTTTATTTATTGGCTTATATTTGCAAAAATTGTATAATAAATGACCCTTCTAAGCATTGGTTTCCTACTAAAAAAAATATTAGTAGAACATAATATTTAGCCATTGTTGTGATACAGCTAATACATTTCAAATAAAAAGGATTACAGTTTTAAAATATAAACAAATAACCTATAATATGAATTATATATTAAATTATGTTATACTTGTATAAAATTAAAATTCTAAAAAAATAAGTACATATTAATATTTTTAAGTACATCTACTAAATACAAAATAGCTCGGCAAAAAAATAATGAATGATTTATCGATTTCATAAAAAAACAATGAATGAAATTAATGCATATTGAATGTCTTTCATTTTCATATTTTATTCTGTACATTACAATTCATGAGGTGACAACTAATCATCAGGGTGTACTAACAACGGAATTTATCAGAAACTAGTTGTTAAATAGTTTTCAAAACTACTAGTTTTTCGTTAGGCACATTAAATTGTTTTCCCCGTGAATAAATTCATTGAAACATTCAGATTGTAAAAATTAATATTTTTTATTTTATAAGAAAGTCAGAATCACAATAAATCCAAAATGTTCACCAGGAAAATAATAATAGTATTGTATATTAAATTTGCGTGAAATTAAATTCTACAATTTTCATGTGAAATTTATTACAGTGAAAAATCATTTTATTTTGTATGAAGCAGTTTATTTTACATGGACTTTTTTCTCGTGAAACCCAAACAATTAAAAGTATTTCAAGTGTTAATGTAGTACAACAATCTAAGGTTTACTGTTTTTATGTATCATCTCTAGATTTTAAGGGGTAAAAAATGGTGCCAAAAATAGGTATTTTTTAATTCATTTAACATTTCTTCTAAAGGAACTGCATAATGGAGTTTTCAAAGTGCCATATACCGGTTGCTTAGTTTAAGTGTATTTGTTGTTTTTAAAAACATTTAAACTTGTTTATATGGAGATGTATACCCCAACGACTGTCAAATCCATATATTAATTCCTTGTTAAATTACATCGAATACGTATTTTTTTTATTTTTCCGAAATTAGTGGATTCCCGGATTTCAAACAATTTTTACTGAAGCCCTTTTTGCTACTTTTTCAATCCTATTAAAAAAACAAAGTTGTTTTAAAAAAAGCTGTTAAACTCGCATTGATTTAATAGACAAAATGCCTGGTTTGAAAGTTACTTGATACGAGTACTTAAGTAAACCAAAGGTTTTCTTAAGAAATTTTGTTTTAACTAAAATTAGCCAATCGCAAGCCAAGGAAAAATGGCGAGTGTTTGGGGTAAATGTAGTGGCCCGATGAGACTTTCGAGCTTAAGTGTATGTCCTATTTTTGAAATGAGTTAGTTGTAAAGAGTATCTTCACTTCTGATTCCTCTTTTTCAACCTAATCAAATTTAATAGACATGACCATTTGTTATGTTTTGAATGTGGCTATCTATGACTGCAAAAAATTCTATGTTAGAAGACTTAAACACATAAGGCACTAAATTATCTTTCGTGAGACAAATCTACATAATCACATGTTTGGTTTTCAAATTAAAATATTTTCAAATTAAATATTTGACTTTGTGCAGGGTGGGCCAACTTCGACTGACTGATTTGAAATACTTATAACTTTTTTATTTTTACAGTTTTTAATTGTATTTTTTTGCAGGTAATTAAATATTTAATAAAATTTTATAATGTAATCAATGCAAGAACGTATAAAAATTGTTCAGTTGTGTTATGATTTCGGACGATCACTTGTTACAACAAAAATAAAATACCGTCAACATTTTAATACTGCAACAGCTTCCAGTAAAACATGATTAGAAGAACCAGGGTTCAGTAGGTAATGAACCACGAAGAACTGTTGCTCGACCTGTTCGCACTGGATAAGCTGTGGATGCTGTACGAGAGTCTCCACACGGATCCATCTGGGTGTACTCGTCAACGTGCTATTCGATTTGGAATCTCCAAACCATTGCTGAGGCGCATTCTAAAAGTTGATCTGGGTATGTTTCCATATAAACTTTAATTGGTTCAAGAATTATTGCCTAGGGATGCATCACAACGGCTACAATATGCCAATCGATTAATTTTTTTTAATTACAAATTTTCGAACAATCTCATTGATAAACAGAACTGCCAAATTTGGGGACCCAAAACCTTAGAGCAGTGCATCAGCGACACCCTCTCAGATGCACGGTTTGGTGTGGAATTAATTTAACCGATAACTCTAACGGTCCATATTTTCTCGAAAATGAAGCTGGCGAAAAACTGTTGAAAAATGGTTTACGTCCGGATGTTCCCAACAATCCTGACATATGGTTCCAGCAAAATGGAGCTACAGCTCATACCGCGAGAGACACAACACATATACTGCAGAATTGCACCCAAAAACGTTGCGCAAAGTAATGTAAAACGTCTTAAAAAGAGTCAATAACTGCCAACAGGAAAATGTACGCCATTTATTGAACGTCATTTTACATACTTAACTAAAAAAATTATAAGTTATACTTTTTTAAAAATGAAAAAAAAAACTGTAAAAATAAAAAAGTTGTAAGCACTTTAAATCAGTAAGTCGAAGTTGGTCTATCTTGTATGTAAATATTATTTCTATCTGCAAGTTGAAGTTCGAACACTTGTGGCGTGACTGCTCTGAAAGGACCTGTCCTTTGACCGGTCCGAAAGTACCTGCCCCGTGACTGGTAAAAAAGATTGATCTGAAAGTGCCTACCCTATAACCGGTGAATAGATGACCTGTCTGAAAAATCCAGTGACTGGTGAAATCAGGGCAGACCCAGCTGAAGTGGCCAAAATATACTTGAGAAATCGTAATTTTTTCTAATCTGTCCGCAATTAATTAATTTATTAAAATACAAATTTAATTATCTGTTTTGTAATCATTGTTAACCTTCTAAAGTTTAGTTAAAATTATATTTTTAAATTTCTCCGCTTTAAGTTTTTTTGTTGCATTTTTATAATAGGTTTGTTTTTTCTTATTTAATATAAATATTCCATACAAATTTAAGTAGATATAGACTTTCTAAGTAGTTATAGATATAGCTACTTAAAAATTAAGTATATGTAAAAATGCTGCCAAGTCTTAGAACTTATTGGTTTTTCTCTTTTAAATGTAAACAAAAATATTTGTAATAAAAATATTTGAAATTTTTGTATTTTTAATTTGATAAAGTATTAAGCTAACAAATAATGTGTTTGTAAGTAAAGGTAGAGCAGGGCAAACAATATAATTGATCTATTTCGCGTATCCGCGAAGTAAATAATATACGAAAACAGCGTACAAAGGCGGCCCCAATGCTAAAAATTGTACTTGTTTATAAAAAATAAAGAAAAGACAGGTAAAGTCGTTTTCTTTACAAGTAGTTATAGATATAGATATAATATTTGAAAAAAAAAACAAACCTAATATAATATAATTCTCTACATTTTTTTTACTTTTTATTGTGGTTTCTGCATTTTAAAAACGTTTCTTTAATTTTAAACAGATTTTTCATAAACATTTACATTTTGTTTCTTAATTTTTTATGAAATGATGAGTCGATTGACCCCAAAGAACCTGTCCCTTTACCAATCACCTGAGAGCATATTACGAAAATGGTACAAAGTTTTTTTGTTTTTTTTTTTTGCAATGCCTTTTTTTGCAATGCCTTTTTCCACTAAGGTACATCTTACATCTTTCATCAATTTGCAAAGATGTTAACATCTTCCCATAAGAATTATACAGGCCAAAAATTCTACATCTTTCCACATCTACAAAAGAAGATCCTTTCTCATTTTGTTCCATATTAAATCTTTTGTTATTTTAAGTGTCATCACTAAAAAAAATTACAAAAAATCGATTTTCTTTGTGCCATCACTAGCAAACTGACATTGCAGAAAATAAACAAAAAAAAATGTATTCATCAAAGGGAAATGAGCGGCACATTTAAGAATTTTATACTTATGTCTACCAAAAATTCTTCTTCATTATCACCTTCTTCCAGAGTGGTCTTTAATATTTCAATGTACTGCATTAAAATTCGGGTTTATTCTTGCAAAGCAACAACTACTCCAATGATTAATGCTTTCTCTAAATCCATTTTTTATTTTTGACAAAAATTATGCGTCTTTTTCTTTTATTTTTTTGACAGCTGAATATATAACAGATGAAAGATGTTGCCAATGCAAACACATGTTTTACGTTTTCAACACCTTCCATGCATTTCACAAAGATGTTGTTCAGTGCAAAAAGCCTATTAATGTTTTCATTCCATTACAATATATTTCCTTCATTGTCTTGTAATCTTCGTTTTTTTTTTCATTCTTTTGTATTTATTTGAACAGAAAATCAAAACAATACCTATTTTTTACCTCGTAAGCAGAACGTAATGTGATCGAGCCCTGCTGAAGCCCAGTCGTTTTATTAAATTCTCACCATTTTGATTGAGAGAAAATATATTTTTAGACTCATCCCCAGGTGAACACTTTGCGTCAGTTCTGTGACTGGTTTTTGCGTTAGTCTTGTGGCATGTTTTTTTTTACGTTAGTCTTGTGACATGTCACAAAGTGCAATTCGAGTAGTTCTGTCATATATAGGATCTGTTTAAGTACATTTCCAGTATAGTCGAGTAAAAATTACTCAGTAACCAAATTTACACATAGTAAGACAAAAATTACTCTTAAAAAGAAAAATATTAAAAAAAAAAGTACGCCAGCGAAAATTTTTTAAAAATTAGTAAAAAAGTTAAAATAACTAATTGCAAATACCAAATTTAATATGAAATGCAACTATTGAAAATGGAAAATTGAAAACTTAATGGAAAATGTTGACTTGGAATATTTTAAAGGTCTTTTTAACTTCTTCCTCAGTTTATTCTTTGATATTTATTATTTTTAAATTATAAACAAATATATTGTACGGACTTTTACTAGCACAAAATTTATTCAATAAAAACTTATAAGTTCTCTGGCACTTTACCCTCTCTTTTATGTATCTCATCACTGAGTAATTGTGTAAACAAACAACTTAAAGTAAAAACTTGTACACATTTGTACAAATTTGAATAAATTTTTGAGCTCCCAAACACACGTTTAAAATAAATAACAATTTTAACAACTCTGTTTTTTTAATAAAACAATACAACACTTAGCACACCTCATGTGAACCTAAATTTTTCAAATTATGCAACTGAGAATTTTATGAGATCATATTAATTCAAGCCAAACTGATACAGTATATTTCGGTTATAGTCACACCGCTGATGTAGGTCATTTACCCGGGGGTTACACGTTCAATTTCTTGATTTTAATTTCTCTCAATTTGCAATACAATCACACTTTTTTACTAACACACTCACACTTTTTGAAATCGAAAACTGGATGGTATTCAATTTTTCATTCAAGCCGTGAGGCAATCTGAAAAGCAGAGTTAGAGATATAGTCTACATTTCACTCTTTTACTATTATCTAAAATTCAATTTAATACATAACTTGTAAGTCCCGTTCACATACTCAAACAAGTGTTTATACACAAAAAAAAACAATGTCTTTTGAGTGTTTAGACTGTTTAGACAAATAAAAAAACATTATTATTTTTGAATAACACAACACTTATGTTGAGAAAAACCAGAAAAATAATTTAAGGAGTACTTCAAAAAGAATAACTGTTTTTCTACACCCTTGTGTGATAATGTAAACAGGACTTTACCAAAATAATCACATTTGACATGAGTAAAATTACATGCAAATAAATAATAATATATTAACATTAAAAACAATTTCCAAAATATGAAATTCTGAAATCCAAATTTTTTTAAGTTCTAAATTATTTAAAATATTTCGATGCTTAAACGAAAAAGTGTTATAATACTAACTTAAACCACTGTTACATATTGCCAACGGCTGGAATTAGAGGGTAGCCGAGGTTAAAACTCAATTTAAAAATTACACAAGCATTGTAGTTTATTTTTTTAGTGCATCACGTATTTTGAAATAAATTTAACGCCTGCAAACAGTAATGTACTACAATTTTAGAACTTGATTCTTTAATTTTATTTGGTTTGTATGTCCAATGGAACCTCTGTCGCAAAATTTCAGATGTCGATCTAATTTATACATAAATTGATGACTATATCCGAATTCGTACTGTGCAAAGTCCCGCACTTTTCTAATTCCCTGAAAAGCGGGAACATTTTGTACAATTCTTATAATCTCTCCAGAAAGGTATATTAGAAAATATTTCATATTAATGTTTATATTTTTGTAAAAGAAATGCCTTAGGACCTCAAATTTTCCAGGTTGTGATAAAGCTCAACTAGAGTATTTTTCTTAAAAATTTTCGACGAACCTCCTTGGATTATTTTGTTTAAAACAGGCACTAAAAGAAATTTAAGAAGTTAAATCAAGTACATAAAATTTATGTACAATTTTACTATTTCTAAAATTTTAAAAAAATTTTGCATTCAAATTCAAAATAAACAACTTTTCTGTTTTAAATTGTATTTTTTTTTAAATCACGGGATTCCCGGGAACAGAAAAATTGTAAATTTCCCAGGAATCCCAGGACGGGAAAACTCTTATTCATCACCTTCAATACAAGCAGAAGTAATGCATTGTTAAAACATTTTGAACAATTTTAAAGAAATGTGTTTTGTATTTGCATAATTTTTCCTTCTTTTTCATATTTATCGTGCTACAATTTACAACTTTTGCGATCACGCATGAAAAATAGTGAAATTGGGGACCATGAATAGTAAAATTGCATTTCCAGTTTTTTTTTCATATTTTTTATCATTTGTATCCCACTTTTTTAAAAACCATGGACATTTACATAATTTTTTCTTGGTAGAAAAGAAAAACAAAAGCTTTATTAAAATTCTCCTTCTTCATTTGATTTGATACCCATATCAGTGTTTCTTTGCTTTAATTGAATATTTCTTAATGTATAAATTGGAATATAAATTATGTTTTGAAACAACATTCTATTGAGTAAATTAGACAAAGAATCAAGAATATAAAAATAAATTTACAAGTTAAGCTCAAACTAGATTATCACAGTGCCAACCGAAGTGCGAAAGTTCTTCGATAAAGCAGGTTTTTTATTCTCTCGTTTTCTCTACGTCGAGAAATTAGAAAATTGTCTTAATAAAAATTCTTAAAAATATTAAATAGTTTTCGTGAAATTCAAGAACAAAGTTTGACAGTACCGCCACTGTTCACAGGCACTTTTACTATCTGTAGTGCGATTTTCTAAATTTCTTGACGATTTTATCGATTTTGTTAACTAACGATAACTGTCGGTTGAGTTTTCCTAAAAAGACATTCTGCTTTTTTTAAATTTTTATAAAGATACCTAATGCTTTGAAATTTTATCAAGTAACGACAAAAATCGGTAACTTGAACTTCAAAAAATCTCTATAGATATATTAACGTTTTTTAGAAAAAAGTTATAACTTTTAATGAAAAGCATAGTGAATTGTTTTCACTCGAACTCGTAACCTTATTATCGAATATTGTCAATGCAACTACCGTATTTTGTCGTTTAAAAGTAACGGAATTGCACTATTTGTTTGCGCTTTAATGTCAATAATTAAAATAGAGTTTTCGTATTTTGTCGCTTGTTTGGATAGAGTTGGTGTTGATTTTTGAGATTACTTGTTACATTGTTATTTCTCCATTGTTTGATTAAGTAATTTGTTTTGTTTTTTTATTATCATTTAGGCATCTTCAATACGACCTATAGGACGTAAAACAATTCTTGGATCGGGTTCAAGCATACGATCTGATTCTTCAGCACTGCTAAGGCTGTAAATAAAAATAGGAAATAATTTATTAATAAATTTTTGATTCAGTTAATTTGGATTTGTTCTGGGAAAGCTATTAGAAATTTGTTATCTACCCTTATCCATGATCAACATTTGTGTACGGATTTTAGTTTATTTTGGAGCTCATTTTTACCATCGGGACTCTTGGGGTTAATCACAACAAGGGGTACATATTAAAGCATTATTTCAAAATGATGACTTTAAAATGTACCAAAAAAAACAAAATTTCAAGTTGACAGTAATTTTAATAGAAAAATATATATGAGGTGGAAAAAATAATAATGAGGTGGCACAAATTGCGATCAGATAGTTTTTGATGTAGCCCAAAATACAATTCGATCAAAAAAATTGTGGATTGTTCTATATTAATTTAGAGCCACTTCGGATTTAATATGATCAAATACAATCCGAAAAATGGGTTTATTTAATCATAATCAAATAAGATTTGACATTATGACAAGCAAAAACTATTTTAAAAAGAACGAACAATTTAATGCAATTTGAACGAACTTTGAATAGTTTTCGTCCAATTGTATCAAATATTATGAGTATGTAAGTCAGAAAATTTATTCTTGAAAAAATGCAAAATTGGAAAATTGCATTATCCCTGACATGAGCGCTGCTTTTTGAATTTAAATCATGCAACATTTCCAAAAATGTATATTATTCAATTAAAAAACCTCTGTAGTTAATGAATTAAGTTTTATTTTTATTTATTTCTGTTTTTTAATTGTTTATAAAAGAGAATTCATTTTTTATTAAATAAATTAATTTATTTTTGCAAGAAAAATACAAAAGACATGCTTAAAAAATTGCTGCAAAGTTTAAAGATTATGAAGTGTTGGTATTTTAAGTACTTTTTGCATATTTTTCTATAAATTTTTTATGCATTTTATTATTTGGTTAATGGTGGCAACTCTATTAAAAGCATGGATGGTAACCGAAACAAATGCGGTTATCGGCAAGGGTAACGCTATTTTCTACTATTTCGGTAACGTTATTTTAAGGGTAACACTATTTTCTATTATTTCGATAACGTTATTTTAAGGATAACGATTTTTTTAGTTATTTCGGTAACGGTATTTTAGGGATAACGATTTTTTCTGTTATTTCCGTAACAGTATTTTAGGGATAACGATTTATTTAGTTATTTCGGTATCGGTATTTTAGCGATAACGGTATTTTCCATTATTTCGGTAACGGTATTTTAGCGATGTTATTTTAGTTATTTCGGTAACGATATTTTAAGGGTAACATTATTTTTGTTATTGCGGTATCGGTATTTTAGTGATAACGCTAGCACACCGATATATTTAACCCAATCATGATCAGACTTTAGGAAAATAGATATATGTATGTACAGAGAATATATTTTTGAATCTTGCTACTTCTACAACTAACACAAACATTTTTACATAATGAACCACAGATGGTTTGAAATTAATTGGTCCGTAAGTAGGTTCGTGGTAAGTAGATCCGAGTAAAAAAAATTAATCTGGGACAATATTTAATCATTTCCAATTATATATTCCTTAATATATTATTTGATCCGAAAAATGGCAGATCAAATTAGATCCAGAAATATATTTGAGGATTTAGACGGATCTGAATTGATCCGAAAAATGGCAGATTAACTTAGACCCAACAATATATTTATAAAGTAATATCCAAATTTATCTGGAAAAAGTCAGAATGAATTGTATCAGATTAGATCCAATTGTATTTTCCAATTGTATTTCAGAAATAGTCATTGTATTTCATAAATTGTCAATTGTGTTTTAGAATAGTCAATTGTATTTCAGAAATAATCAATTGTATTTCAGAAATTGTCAATTGTATTTCAGAAAAGTCAATTGTAATTCAGAAATTGTCAATTGTATTTCAGAAATAGTCAATTGTATTTCATAAATTATCAATTATATTTCAGAAATATTCGATTGTATTTCAGAAATTGTGAATTGCGTTTCAGATATAGTCAATTGAATTTTAGAAATAGTCAAATGTATTTCAGAAATAGTCAATTACATTTCAGAAATAGTCAGTTGTATTTCAGAAATTGTCAATTGTAATTCAGAAATAGTTAATTGTATTTTAGAAATATTCAATTGTATTTCAAAAATTGTCAATTGTATTTCAGAAATAGTCAATTGTATTTCAGAAATTATCAATTGTATTTCAAAAATATTCGATTGTATTTCCGAAATAGTCGATTGTATTTCAGAAATAAAAAAACAGTACACCCTACGATTTGGAGTTGGTATATTTATGGGTCGATTATCGATGGCAACCGAACCTCAGTGGCGTTGCCAGTTGCCAAAATGATATTACGTATGGCAACTGATAGCTGTCAATTTCTGTTGCCAAATAGTTATTGTATTGGCAAACCACAAAGTTTTGGTTGCTGTAGGTTTTTAAAGCAAAAGAAAAAAGGCGGAACATTAAAATGTAAGTATATTTATTTATTGTTATAAATATTTCAAAATCTGCAGCAACCTCTTGCTTTAATGGGCTGTTGTTCTATATGAAGGCATCATGAGTAGATCCAGGATGCCTAGCATACAACATACCTTATTTTCATTTCGTAATCGCACAACTACAAAGAAATCATCTTGATCAAAAGAAAGAAAAATTGTTAAATAACTTACCAGCAAAACATTCAAACTAAAATATCCATTCCTGTTTATATATAAGGGACGAATGTCTTCCTTCTGTCCCATTATATGTACGTGTGTTCCATCTATACATCCAACAATCCCTGGAAACTTCGTTTTCAAATAAAAAAGGTTTTAATTTTTTGTTTTTTCTTCTTGCGACATTTTTGAAACTATACACAAGCTTTTGTTCTATTAATTGTACGACTTCTTTTAAAACCACCGACAACGTTGGTTGAACTATTCCTAGATTGAAGTCATTGCCGTGAGATTTTTGGAAACTTCCTTCAGCAAAAAATCTTAAAGCTGCGCAAACTTTTAATAGCGGAGGTATTGCCGTTGAACGACGACTTTGTTTAAGGCTTCCATTAAATATACCACTTCGTCTTTTGGAATACGGATATAAGCTTTGAAACTATAAGAAGCAATTTTTTATTGAAAATTATTTTAAACATCAAGATATACTCACAGTACAGACGGTAATTCTAATGAATTGAAGTTGTCCCTCAAGTTCCGTCTAATAGATGACACGTTTGAAGCCTTTTCATCGTCATCAAAAAACAGTTCCACTGAACTGGCATATTTAAAATAATTGTTTACACAATTTCTTTTTATAATTTGTTTTTTTTAATGAATTCACTTTTATTAACTTTTTTCCTTTGTCAATCTTTTTATTTGTTTACATTTATTTTCAGTTGCTAATCTGTCAAAATTACATTATCGATAACTTTTTGGCAATTGGGGAAAGTTGCTTTATATAATACCAATTCTAATTTCAGTTGAGTTGCCAGTTGACAACGCAACTAAAGTTCGGTTGCCATCGATAATAGACCCATTAATTTCGTTATTGTCTTGTATATTAATAATTTTTGTATTTTCCAATGCTGAAACTAGAAAGTTGATATTTGGTATGCAGGTTCCTTCTCCAGTGTAGAAAACAGCTATGGCGTGACTTTTGGAAAATCCAACGAGGAGGGGCAAAAAAAGCGGAAAATTCTCCCCCTTGACGGCCTGCCAAAACCGCTGAAGCTGCGAAGTTAATATTCCTCATCCAATGTAAATGTGCAAAAGTGCAAATTTGTAAATGTGCTAATGTGAAAGTGTGCAAATTTGCAGAAGTTCAAATGTGCATATATGCTTATGTGCAAAAGTGCAAATGTGAAAATTTGCAAATGTGCAAAAGTGAAAATTTGATTGATTGTTTGATAGATTGATGGTTTAATGGATCGATGGTTCGATAGTAATGTAAATGTGCAAATGGGCAAATGTGCAAATCTGAAAATGTGTAACTGTGTAAATATTTATTTCTTTCTTTCATTCAACAACGCCCAGCCAAACCACAGGAGGTAGGACGCTGACATTTTGTATGTAGGTTTTCCCTACGGCGTAGACATTCGCTAAGACGAGGTTCTTGAAAACTCCTTCGGGGAAGAGAAAAATGGGGAAAAACTTCCCTTTCACGGCCTGCCCAAACCCTATAGCTAGAAACCGGAAATTTGAAATATGCTTTAACAGCCTGCACAAACTGTTGGACCTGTAAAGTTAAAATCCAAAGGGGAGGGGCAGAAAAGGGAAAAATTCTCACCCCTGACGTATTGCCAAAAACGCTGGAGCTGGGAAGTTGAAATTTGGTTCATACGTTCCTCCTCCGGTGTTGACATTCACCTAGTTCGGATTTTTGTAAATGTCTACGAAGAGGTGAAAAAAGGTGAACAGTCTCCCCCTTAACGGGCTGCCCACACCCTTAGCTAGAAGCTTGAAATTTTGAATATGTGTCAACTGGAGTATGGGCTAACTCATTATTGAGGTACATCTTAGAGTTTTGGTCTGGGACATGGTAAAATAATTATATTTTAAGCGAAAAAATATAAATATATAAATGTTCACTAGTTATATCCTATCAAAAATTTCTAGTTCTTGTTATCCCGAAATGATTTAAATTTGAAAGTTTTGTAAAAAAAATATTAATAAGGAAATATAAACAAACTAAAAGCACAAAAAATTTATCTCACTGTCTGGGATTCGAAACCATTGACATGGGGCCACATATAATTATATGAAATTATATCTTTAACCATATCAAAAAATATTTCATACCATAATAAAAAATAAAATTCGAAAATTACATACAAAAGAACAACAAAAATATTTTTATTGTTGTTTTTTGTGTAATTTTCATATATAATGGCAAATTTTATTGCATTTCAAGACACCTGGTAAACAAGATCATAACTTGTGTAGACATTACTTAATAAAAAAATGTAGGTATTTTAAGGTAAAGTTATTTTCTTTTATTTTGGTAACGCTATTTTAAGGGTAAGCTGTTTCCTATTATTTCGGTAACGTTATTTTAGGGACAACGATTTTTTCAGTAATTTCGGTAACGGTATTTTTGGGATAACGATTTTTCAATTATTTCGGTAACGGTATTTTAGGGATAACGATTTTTTCAGTAATTTCGGTATCGGTATTTTAGCGATAACGGTATTTTATATTATTTCGGCAACAGTATTTTAGGGGTAACGATAGTGAGTTGAAAGGGTATTGAATCGGTAACGGTATTTTAGGGGTATTGCCTGCCAACCCTGATTAAAAGATACACTTTTAAAAGACCTAAATTTTTGACATGAACACTCTTAATGCAAATATAATTAAGAATTTTTTTCGGGTTCAAGATCATAACTAAGAGATGGAATAAGCTTACTTGTAGAGGTACTCAATTTATTAACATGTAAAAGTAATTTCGTATATCGCATTTTTACCATGAGTTGTTTTGGGTGGTTGTTCAGAATGAGACTGACGATGACCTGGTCGTTCAGCTCGAAAGTCTAACACTCGCTCTAGAGCTGATCCTCACAATTTGTTCCCATCTTCTCTTAATTATGATCTCAAACCAATAATTAATATTATAAATCCTTTTGTTTTTCTGCATGTGGAATGTTTATTGTGTTATCGTCTGAACCGATTTCCCTGAAAAGAACTATAGGACATACTAAATCTCTTAGATAACCAATAATTTTTAATGTGATATTCTTTACAACTTTTTCTAATAAAATTTTGCAAGAAATCATTTTTTTCCGACGGTTGTAAAAAAGATTGGCGGTGTCTATAAAGAACACGCAGCTTGCCAGGGTTTCCAACTGCTTGCAAGAAATCGTACAAAATTATTCTTTTGCATTGTACCAATAGCGGGTAGGATTAGAGGTGGGAACGTGGCACGAAATTTCGTGATTCGCGTGAATTACGCGTGAGCGTAAGCAAAAATTTTAATTACTCACGTGATCGTGAGTGATCGTGAGAACTAGTTCGAAGAAGTCATCAAGGAGTATTAATCCATTAGGCAGATCAAACTAAAAACTGACATTTTTAATTATTTAAGTTTCAAGAACTATTTTTCAAAAATATACTGATACGATTTTACCCTTTATAAAATCGTTGATTTATTTACCTTTTAAATAAATCGAGTTCTTTCTATATTGCAAATAATAAACACAGATTGATATTTTTTAAAGCTCTATTTATTTATGACAGGCACTAAAAATTACAGAAAAACACGTTAATATCACACTTTATTTACACGGTGTATATAGACTAACGTTAGCCACACTTTAGTTCTTCGCACTCCAGGTTTTTATTTTATAAACTGAACTACTGCGTCACCGAGTACCAGTATTTATATCCAGTTTATTACGACACTAGATTTTTCCAACTGTCAAAATTCGTGTGAAGAAATTTCTAGTTGTAGAAATTTCTTATAACAATACTTTAAAGGAAAAAAATATTTGTCTAAAATCATATTTTTTAATAAATTAAAAAAAATCGTATGCATTGATTGGTTAGTTAATAGCATTTCGAGGGAAAATATTTCAAAATAGTCAAAGCGGTAACCCTGGCCGAAGCAATCTTCATTGCGAAAATAGACACGAAGTATAATTTGAGGAGTTAGTTATTCAATTTATATTATGTTGTACTTCCTTCTTGCCTTTCGGTAACGTTTATTTTCATTAATGCTGTTTTACATTTATTAGGAGAAATTTTTAAAACATTTTCAAAGGTTTTTAAATAGCTCTATAGAGATGTTTTGGAACTAGTATCAGATTTTGGCAACCGATGTGGAAGTCATATATAACTAGTTTTAAATCACTGGTTCCTAAAGCACACCAAAGATGACCCCTTTGCATGGGTTCCAGAACTAGTTACTCCACCAGTAGTTTCAATGATGCTTTTAAAGAATATGTAGTTATTCCCTGAGAACTGCTGTTTTTAGAAGGTGTTCCAAAAATTTTCTTGGGAGTACTTTGCACTTTTTTAAAGTTTAAATTAAAAATTTCTTATTAATTTTGTAAAAAACAATTAGGTTAAAAATATTTATAGTGAGTCCGATTAACCGTTAATCACATCCATTTTAACCGTAACCGCATAAAATAAATTCACTTATGTTTCATTTTTCGGAATACATATTTTGAATCGTGAGTATTCCGTGAGCGTGAGTAGAAAAAAACTTCGTGTGTGATTGTAATTTTTGCTTCGTGGTCGTACGTGAACGTGAGTTAAAAATCACTCACTCGCTCTTCTCTTAGGTTCTGAGGATTTTCTCGAATACTATAATTAATATCTTAAATATAATTCGTAATGCCGTAGAAAACATATTGATAAATGACAATTAATGTGTTGTTCTGCTTTATTTAAGAATTGTTAATTTAAGTTCTTGCTCCACCTTTCGAGTTTTTTTTTTGTTTCATCTCCATTTTAAACTGTTCCTTTTCTCTATGATTTTTATCATTGTAATATTTAGTTTGGCCCGTTAAAAGTTGTTATCTTTCATTTTTGAGATTTCCGAATTCGTCAATTAAATCATAAAGTATATTTGTTCTTAGTCTTTTTAGGCATTTGATGGCACTCAAGAGTAGGGTACTTCTAAATTTTTTTTTTTTTGAAATGGACGCTTTATAATATTTACAGCATCACTTGTTATTTTCATTTACTTCAATTAAAATTGGTTTCCAAATCTTCGTTAGATACATTTGTTTCTTCTTTCCAAAATAAATGCGTTTATACATATATATGTCATTGGTACTCCTGTCAAAATAAAAAATCTGCCCAAATTTCTCAAAAACTATGTAACTGAAAATGTGACACTTATTTTTATTTTGTGTATTCACTTGTATACTACCGCAAATAAAAAATTGAAGGCCAATATAACTCCATATTTAAGCACAGCATAATGCATGGTACTGATGGCGTCTCTTAGACTTTTGTTGATTCCCAGTATTTTCCAAATTTCCAAAAAGCACTTGTTTATGACTAGAAGTGAAGTCAAATAATGTTTTAAAATGTCGAGAAAAGAGTTAGCAATAGAAGAACGAAAAATAATAATTAATAGTCCCGAAATGGGTAAATCATACACCGAAACTGCTTAAATTATAAAGAGGAACAAATAATCAGTGCAAATCTTTTCCAAAGATGAAAAGGAATTGAAAATAAGCTACAAACAGGCCGTGCACTGAAAATCAATGAAAATTAAAAAAATACCCATTCGGATGTGCATCTAAAATATCTTCGGAGTTGAAGAAATCATTAGGGAAGCTGTTTCTGCAGACACGGTGCGTGGGTGCATTTTTAGGCAATGCAATGCTTGTTCTGCTCAAAAGAAACTGCACTTTACCGTAACAAACAGAAAAAATATTATGAATTCGCAACGGAATATAAAATTAAAGCAAACTACTTTTGGGAAAAAGTAATTTTCTCGGGCAAATAAAAATGTTACATTTTGGGTTCGAACGGACGCCACACTAATGGCGCAAAAAGTGCGACGAGCTAAATACAAAGAATATTATAAAAGCTTTGAAGTATGCAGACCGTGGAGTAATAATATGGGATTGCATGTCAGAGCCGGAAGTTTAGTGATCATTGAGGAGACAATGGGCAAATATGTTTACATGAACATTCTGATAGAAAATCTTAATCAGAATGCTGATAACTAAATATTCGAGATATTTATTATTTTGAACAGGACAATGATCCAAAGCATACACCAGCTGACGTTAATATGTGGATCGCAAATAACATAACACATATGCTAAAAATCCCTCCTAAAAGTCCCAATTTTAATCCTATTGATTACTTGTGGGATAATTTAGAAAAACGCTGGTCCACCGACCGTTTTGTACATTTCTCTGGTTGTTACCCATTTTTTTTTTTTTTTTTTTTTTTGAAGATTCTTCTTCAGGTCATCATACTTGGATCGCAAATTAGACACATCACGATGAGATCGCCCACTAGTCGCGTTAAACTTCTCAGTCAATTTTGCCCTCTCTCTGTTTTTTCTGATTGCTAGCTGAATCCGTTTTTTTGTTTTCCAAGACACTTTTGTACTACTGTCAAATTTTAAGCAAGTTCCGTCATTTACTTTGCGTTTAACGGCTGCTCAAAGCCTACAACCTCGTGTCTTTTTTTAAAAATGGAAAAAAGTGAATTACGAGTGCTCATTAAACATTTTTTTTGGGAAAAAAAAACCATCAAGCAAACCAAGGAAAAGCTTGATAAATACAATGGGGCACCATCGATTTCAATGGTAAAAAAGTGGTTTACTGACTTTCATTGTGGCCTTACAAGCACGGAAGATGCCGAACATTCTGGACGATCGGAGATTGAATGTGCAATAGATTGTGGAAGACATAGGCATCTCACATGGCTCAGTGGTTTCAATTTTGAACGATCACTTTTGTATGAGAAAGCTTTCCGCAAGATGTCTGCCGCGTTTGCTCACAATCGACCACCAAAGGAATAGTGTAATAGCTTAGTTTCCATAGCAAAAATATATGAAGTATACTACGAATTGCCCCCTCATTCGCCTTATTCTCCGGATTTAGTCCCCAGTGACTATTTCCTATTTCCAAACCTAAAGAAATGGCTCGTTAGAAAGAGATTAAGCTCCAACGATGAAATTATTGATTAAACAAATGCCTATTTTGTTGACCTCGAAAAATCCTGCTGTTAAACGCAAAGTAAATGACGAAATGCTCAAAATTTGACAGTAGTCTATTAACAGGTGGTACTTGATGGGAGCAGTGTTGCTCCGGACTTATTGATCCGCCCTCGTATGTTTTGAAGTATGTATACAAAAACAAATTAAATTTGACAAATATTTTTTTGACATTTAAAATAACGTCAAACATGAATGCTGCATTGTTTTTATTTAATGTAATTTGTAGAAACACGTAGGTAAAATAAACGTTAAAAATACCAAAGTGATTTTACCGGCTAGATATCTAATAGGTTGTTACACGAATAGTTATCTATTGATTGAAATTACGGGCATTACTGTTACATAATTTTTGAGAAATTTGTGAAGATTTTTAATTTTGACCAGAGGGTCAATTCTCGTTTTGTGAAACGGTGAAATGAAAAGTTTTTTCACGTTTTCATAGTACTTTTGATTCGCGTTCTGTGAAAAAATGTAAAGAAATATCAAAACGTTTTCATATGAAAAAAGTGGAACGAAACAAGATTTTTTCACGATTGCACAGTACTGGCGATTCTTGTTTTGTGTAACAGTGCAAACAACTGTCAAAATATTTTCATATGAAAAAATTGTTTACACAGACTATTTATAAGTGAAATAAACATGGAGAAGGTTGTAAGAGGAAAGCGTGCCAGCGAAAGCCAAAAGGAGTATTTAATTAATTATTTAGAAAAGCAATGTCCACATGCGATACGTAAGTAGTTTAATTACCATAAGCACACTTTTATTAACCCCATATTTACAGATTTGCAGCTGCAGATGGTGCCAAATTTAGAGACGAAAAGTGTAACGAATTAGCGGCGAGCCTTAAAAGTTTTAGTGGGACCCAAAAGGACGGTGAAAAATGGAATAAGAATTGGAGCGACTTAAGGTTTATTTATAGTTTATTTATATTCTTTTCTACCTTATAGATAACAGCATAATTTTTTCTCTTTTATATCTTTTTTTTTTAATAATGTGCATATAACTTATAATTTTATACAAAACCAAATTTTTAAGATTAGGTTATTAGGCTTAATGAAGTTTAATAACATATGTTAAGGTATCCTATATTTTCACATTTACTAAATATTGTAGAAATAGATTGTAAATAAAACGTTAATAAAAAAAAAAAAAAATTATATTCTTTATGAAATGTCTTTTTTTCTTTAAGTAATAATAGACTTCATTCGCGCACCAAATATAGTTCACTTAAGCAGGCCGATATAATTCCATGAAGTGCTCGTCGGTTGTCATCTCGAATGGATTTTAGCCATCATGAAGTATGCGGCTGAGCACTCAAAATATCCTTATAAATTATTAAATTATTTACTGCAATAAATTCTTGGAACATCATTGTCTTACCTTTGTTCATCCCGAATTCTTTGAGTAATATGCAATAATACAATTAATCCAGACATTTTTATATAATTATTTAAAATAAATTTTACGAACTTAATCCACTTTTGTTTACGTTTTTCTCTGTTTTGACATTTGCTTTGAATTTTGGATAACACAGTTACAAAAGTTTCATGGGTTCAGTGCGAATGAAACATTTTTTTCATAATACATACGAGAATCGCAAATTATGTATTTGTGAAAAGTTCGAGTGAAAAGTGCTTATGAAAACGAAAATGAAAAGTTTTTTTTTTCACTTTACATTATCACAGAACGAGAACTGACCCTCAGGGCACCATGACTTTTGCTGCTCACTGTACATCGCTGGGCATATCAAAATGGTCTGTGCTTAAGCCCACGAAAATCATATTGTCTGGTAATTCACAAAAAAAAACTGTTTACACGTTTAATCGAAAAGGATATCGTAATAAACAACGAAAAATTGACATCGATGTAATATATGCATGACGTAGTTCAAGTAGGAATACAAATGAACAAACTATAATTTCTCATGCAAATCTGTATGCCTTTGGTTGTATTGTGTTTGTATGTAATATTAAAAAAGTAATAATATAACACAAATATAAGAAAGCAATGAAACCCATGAATATATCCTGTAGGAAGCCTGGGGTCAAGTGTCTACAAGTCACCACTTTTTTCGACAATTTTGGGTGACTTTTTGGTGGCATGTCCACAAAGCGTCTATTCCTTTTACATTCATTTTTTGCAGCTGCAAAGCTGAGCTTGTTCTTGATTTTTTATTGTTTTATTTTGTTGAAAATACATGTGCATAACTGCATGAAAAATTAAAGTTTTTATTAAAAATATAAAAAAAAAATGAATTTAAAAGGTAAATATACAAATTTGAACAAAAGAAATTACAAAAGAAATTACAAAAAACTTTCTAAAAAAAAACAATCAATTTTTAGTGAAAGTTGCAACTCTATAGATTTTGTGGAGCCTGATGAAGATTTTACGGAGCCTGTGGATGATTTTGTGCAGTCTTTTAAAGATTTGTCTACTCCAAAACTAAATTTTCACGAAAATTTTGTTTACTTTTATGAAATTTATAAAAAAAAATATTATTAATAAAATATCTAATTTAACAAAATAAATGCACCTGTTTAATCTTATTTCCTTCCTAGTGTGGAAATCTAGTAAAAAGTTCCAAAAGTGTAGTCTAGAATTACTAAAATATACTAGTGAATCTCTGGTTCCAATGTCAACACCTAGTCAATAGTTGTGTAGATTCGCAATGACACACACATGTTAAGTGTCTACAGCAGAGAGATTTGACTGGGGTATAAATAGTCAGTAGTACTGGTGACAAAGTCAATAGTGAATCAGTACAGTTTCAATATCGACATTTCCTACAGGGTATATATATATATTTTTTTTTAAAAATTACTTAATTACTTTTGTTTAATTAAGTACTTTTCGCTTCATAAAATTAAAAATGTATATAGGGCAAATGTTTTGAATTTTGTTTGAAATCAAAACAAAGCTCTACTTTAGAAATGAGTTTTGGATACTTGAGTTGTACTCAATAATTGAGTGTGTTATTTTTAACTTGCTGAAAATTATAGGATATTGATACGAGTACAAATGCATGTAAACATATGGTTTCAAACCTAAATATATGTTTAACCAATTTTTAGTTATCAAGGAGTGACATTAGAAAGAAACACATTTCTAGGTTAAGCATGATGCTCATGTTAGCTTTATACGAAGGAAGAATTTTAAATAAAATGAGTTTTGACTATCAAACTTCAAACTGGATACATCGCCTTATAATTTTATAATTAAGTGGCGAACCACAGAGTTAAAAAACATTATTATAAAATTTGGGTCAAAATTTTGCTCAAATATGTGTCAAAGGAGTTGACACATATTTGAGCAAACTCCTCCGTTTGACCTAACTCCTCCGTTTTTTGTTCAGTGACTAAGAAAATAGAATTTTTCAATTTTATTCTCTATAATATCCTTATAAGACTGTTATAAGAACCAACTTAATGTCAATGGCTGTTTATCAATAAACAAAATTTTTTAAATACATTTTCATTTAAAAATCTTTTAGAGTGCTTGATTAAGATAAAAAAAAGAGTGAGTGTACAATTTAATCAAAATCTTTTGACAAATCCAAATTTTGATCTTCCGCCTTATAGTCAGATAACCCAACTGGAAGGGTTGTTGCGCTATAATTCTGCCCAAAAACCTGATTGATAAGAATGAAATAATTTGTTTGGTTAATGAATTTTCGAAAGAATGGGAATCACAGAAATTGGACGAATATTGTACAATTGATTTGAATTCCCATCTTTTTAATCGGCACTACATGTGAGATTATTATATTTATAAGATGGGTTAGTGGAACACATACAAATATATGAATATATTATTTTAATGAATTTAAGCGGTATACAGTCATATCCAGCAGCCTTCGAACGGATTTTACAAAGTGCTGAATACACATCACACTGCACTAGGTTCTTGCCACAGAGCCATCACACATTAGACTAATATTTAAGCCGCACAATTTTTGTTCTTTTCAAAACACACGGAGTGATTCATCTGGCATAAAATGTATACGTATACAATAGCTTTGTGTAGGTTAGTGTTTTTTAAAAATGTGCATGTATTGGTTTTGTGCTGCTAATGCGGGAAGAATCTGGTTGAAACTTTACGCCACCAAAAAACAATTCTCTTCACCCCGCTTGTCTACAAGCTGGAATATTATGCCAACATAATTGTTCTAATGTGTGATAGCTCACTGATTTGAAATAAAATCATTTAAAATATCAGAGTCAACAGCACTGACTTCAATTCCGGATTCTACACAACCACGCATTATCATAAAAATTCCTTAATTAACGCCTTGTAATTGGTACTAGTTTGTGTAAAGAATGCATATTTGACATAAGGTTTGAAAGCTAAACATCTACGTAATTAGTCTGGAAAATTATATCAAATTTCCATGTAGAAGCTATTTGGTCCAATCTAATCATGTCAATGGCATCATAATTACGAAATTCAATATATTCGTCATATCTAAGAAGGGATAACTCAATAACAGAAATAATCTCTAGAAATGCCTGGACATTGCGTTTGGCCGGAGGTTAAAACCTTTAAACTGGTACTTAGTATAAAATAATCAGTTAATGACGTGGTATTGCTTTTCATGTAAAAATGGGTTGTCAAAAAGTTGTGATAGTAGGCAAGTTTTAGCCTATTACATAAGCTTAACATCGTGTAGACGACAATAACGAAGAGGACAAATTGTGATTGAAGTCACTCATAACAATGACATTCTCATACTTCACAGCCAAGTCCGCCACCGCATCTTCAAAAGCAACAATGTTCCCACTAGGGAGGTTAACGTCACCAATAAGAACTTTAGTGAATCCCAAGTCAATTTCCAGAAATATATACACATAATCTGCAATCTTGTGAACGTAACACTATTTTGTTTAATTCCTTTAGCTAAAAGAATAGCAACCCTACCAACACGTCACTTCCTCAAAATCATATAGCGCTGTGTATTAACAACATTAAAAAGTATTTTTGATTTAATACAAGTTTATAAAATACATACATTTTAAACATCAAAATCTTATATTATTTTCTAAATTATATATATATATATTATTTTATAAATTTTTTAAAAATACAAATTTATAGTTTTTAAATTTGCTCAACATATATTACAATGAATTAACATATTTGAAATTAACGTTATAAAAATCTGAATTTGTTTTATAACAGTTTAAATTTACTTGTCAATTGTAAAAAGATGAACATGTACTAAAAACAGAGGTTAAACGTTTCTAACTGCTTAAATCTCATTGCTTATTCTACAAATCTCAAAGGGTGAGCATCTCATTAATAAATTGTACTCTCGATACTTATAAAAAAACATATACTTGTCTTTTTTATTCTTTACCCCTCTTATTCCAACTAACTACAATTTTTGGGCCGTTGGTGTCATTTAACCCAACATAAATTTATAATTTCTCGAGCCTTGAGGAATTATAAATCAATTCAACACTCTCTTTTTTGCTAGCTGTCACTTTTCTCATAGTTAGCCAATGAAGATCCAGCTCATCCTCCAAATATTGACTACAATTTGGTGTTAATAGAGATAACCCCCTTCTACACACACCTATTGTATTTGTAAAAGAGCCAGAAATATTTGATAACCGTCACTAAATAGAAATCATCAACAAAGATCATCTCCATTAATAATGAGGTAATCAACAACACATCTTAATTCTGATTAGAATGTCATACATATTTAAATACACAACAAAACCATATATAAAAAGTGCAACACAAAATTTAGGTTAAAAACTTAAAAACAAGAAAAAAACGTGAAAATATTAAAAGCCCGTAAAAAACGTAAAAATTATTATTACAAAAAATCAAAATCGGGAAAAAATACATAAAAGTTTAGTGAAAAACATCGGGAAACCAAACGTTTAAGGAAAAGTGATCTAATAATAAAAATCAGAAAAAGAAGAAAAAGAAGAAAAGTGAAATTTGGCAAGAAGTGCATATTAAAATAATACAGTAAAATTAAAATATTATAAAAAACGCAGTAAAAATTGTCTTTAAAAATAACAACACGTCTTCAGTATACATAAAATTTAAAATTCTAATTTGGAAACCAAAAATTCTGTATATGTTATGAAACGGGGAAATTCCAAAAAAAACCGTCAAAAATTTCTATATATATATATATGTATATTAGGGCGGGTCAAATTGTATGGAACGATTTTTTTTGATGAAGCGTATAGCTAAAACGTAATCTATAGGTGATTCTGAGAATTTTTGCTCAAGAGACCATAGCTCTAAGTCGGATTTGGAGCCCCCCGAAATTTCAAAATAGAAATTTTCCATATATACATACAACAATTTAATTAAATTCGTCATAAAATCGGATAGAATTATAGTAGATTTCTCAATCTGGGCTTGTTTGAAAGGTATTTCAGAATCTGTATTGATACCTGGCAGCATTGTTCAATTGAACAACTTTGTAACACTGAATAATGACGTTACAAAATAATGACGTTTACCAACACTAAACGTTGCCAAGCTTGCTTTTCCTTCTTCCTTAATCGTTCATCGTGCAATGCGCACGCAGTTCGCCAAAATACTTAAATAAAAACTCGGTTATCACAATACCAATATATTTTTTTTTTATTTTTAAATTTAGTGTGACACAATCAAAGAGTGCAGGGATAATATCAAAGTTATTATGGATAATCAAGAATCATCAACATCGTCTGCGGTGTCTTCGCAAATGGAAGCAACAACATCAACAAGTTTTCACTCTATATTGACTAATATGCCTCATCAAAATATTGTTGTTTTTGGTTTATCAAGTGATTTAAATGATCTTAGTTTGCCTACTTAATGTGACATATTAATATATTATTTTTTTTTAAGTGATCGTACTAAATTTAAAAACAAAATGTTCTCGTATAAAACTTTTACTCCTCACGTAACAGATAAATTGATCCAAATTTGGTGTAAATTAAATATTGAAATTATTAATAGAAAGAGTGTTTTAAAAAAATGAACTGGTTTGCTTGATAAATACCAGAAACATGTACAACATAGAAACAAAAGAGATGAATTTAAAGCATTTGTTGGTTCAATAAACGAATTATTTTATATTGGCAAATGTAATTGCAAATTAAAAACAACAGAATGCTCGTGTGGATTGATTCCAGAACATCTAAGAGAATTTATGATGGACCAGAAAAATCACAATACCAGAATATACGGAAGACGTTGAAAAAGTAGCTACAACAATACCAACACTTACAACTGGTACAGATGATCCAAGTTACGAACCACCTGAATTACACATGGATGAAGATGAAAATGAAGCAACAACAGAAGTTCCAGAAGTAACTGTTCAAATGAGACGAGGTCATTATACTCAAAGATACGATGCCTTAAATTTTGCTATGATGTGTGATAGATTCGGTGTTTCAAATAGAGGCGCTTCATGTTTAGCAACAGCTTTATTCAAAGATATAAATTTTAGAGATGTTCATGGTAATCTTGTTATTATGGATAAATAAAAAGTGGCTAGAGAAAAAGGTAAATCTAGAGATGCAGTGCTTCGTACACGACATACAAATTCATCCATAACTGCATTCTCTTTCGATGGTAGAAAAGATGACTCATTAACTACAGAGAAAATTAATGACAAATTTCATACCACTATGGTAAAAGAACCGCATTAAGTTGTTCTGAAAGAGCCCTATAATGAGTTACTTGGATATGTAAATTTGGGTAGTCAAGAAGATGCAAAAACCAAACACAGAAAACTGAATGAATTTTTCAACAATAAAACATCAGTTGATCCATTAATTGGCATATGCAGTGATGGTGAGCCAGCAAATACTGGAACAGAAAATGGTATGTTACGATTATTTGAAAAACAAAACGATACAGAAAAACAAAACTGCCATTTCGTCATTTATATGAAGCATTGGACAAAACAGTCACCAGTGGACCACGAGCAGCAAGTGGAAAGTTATTCAAAGATATTCAAGGATGTGAGAAATTGCAGGTATGTAACACTTTATTTTATTTAATATCGTCATTTATTATCATTATTTATTGTCATTATTTTACTTTTTCGATTGGAATAAAGTTAAAATGAAATAATTGCATTTTAATTGATCTAAACATTTCATTTTTCAGGTAGTCGCTGATTTTGATCCAATACCACTGGAGAATGTGCCTGCAATTATGGATCATGAACATGAGCTCAAACTATCAATAGATGTTAAATATTTATATCAAATATCTTAAGCAATTTTGAATGGTATTGTTCCATTTGATTTAGCTAACATTAAACCAGGACCAATTGCACATTCTCGTTGGATAACCAAAGCAAGTAGATTACTACGATTATATGTAACAACTAATACACCATCGACCAATTTAAAAACTTTGGCAGTTTATATTATTACAGTTTATGTGCCAATGTACTTTAATGTGAAGTTTTATAACTCTGTTGTGTACGGCAGTGCACTTTTATTAAAATTTATACGTTGGACACGATACTTACAACCAAACTTTCGTAATATTGTAGATCGTGTAATTCAAAACAACTCATATTACGCACATCCAGAAAATATCTTATTAACAATGTTATTTGATGATCGAAAAGCAATACGGGATAGAGCTATAGAGAAAAATTGTACGATCCAACTAAACTCAGAGTTTACAAAAAATATATCTTGAATTTTGATGCTACCGATTATGTCAATATGGTTGATATGAATAACGACGATATATTATTTGAACCACCATTTACTCGACAGATTCCATATGATCACTTGATAGAATACTTAGATTTCGATGAACCACCACTGGCTGATCCACAAATTCCAATGCACATACAAGGAACAGAAAGACATGTACAACTATTAACGAGTGTTTTAAAACGAGTTATAGAAAAGAATCGTGAAGGAGTTATGGCAGTGACATTAGAAAGTCTTGAGCAAAATTTCTCAGAATCACCCATATGGCAGACATTAGAAAGTCGTAAAAAAACTCCTCGAATGGAAAGTAAAAAGGACCTTAAAAATAATATTACCACGTTAAAACATTAAATTGTAGGTCGAGAATAATATTTAAAAATAAATTGAATAAAAAATGTAAAAATAGTGTTTTTTGTTGAAACCTTAAAAATGTTGATTTTTTCAGATTGATTTTCCTACAAAGAGGAGTTCGAAAACAAAAAAATTTATCGTATAAAAGTTGTTGGAAATTATCTTTCATAATCTGCAAAAAAAAAAATCGAAGAAAATTCAGAATTTATTAGTTAAAAGTTCATTTTAGGATATTTTTCGACAAAAAATTCCTAATATCTCTACTAAAAATAAAAAAAATATTGGTATCAATACAGATTCTGAAAGGTGATAAAAATACCTTTCAAACAAGCCCAGACTGGGAAATCTACTGTAATTCTATCCGATTTTAATTAAACTATTCTATGTATATATGGAAAAATATATATTTTAAAATTTTAGGGGGCTCCAAATCCGACTTAGAGCTATGGTCTCTTGAGCAAAATTTTTTCAGAATCACCCATTGATTACGTTTTTGCCGATGGTCCAAATTTTCGATGACGCTGATGCATAATTGAGGTTCTATGCCGTTAATGTGCCGAATTATGTCATCCTTTAGCTCTTGAATTGTTGCTGGCTTATCGACGTACACCTTTTCTTTCAAATAACACCATTCTTTCCTTAATGTTCTTCATACTGTCAATTCTTTCGACAGCCTCGTATCTGTCTATAAGAAATTCTTCCAACTGAGTCCATTTCACTAACTTACGATGGTTCTTAAGAGATTGCTCCCAAAGAGAAAGGGTTTCATTGGGAAGTTTTGAGCGGACAAGAAAGACAATGAAAAAATCTCAGTGTTCCGTATTGACGTTTAACGTCCTGAGAGTTTGCAATACGTCACTGACAGTTGAATGGATTTTTTGGAGGGACTTACTATCCTCAGAAGTGGCGGCGGGCATGTTGAATAAAGTTTCGAGTAGACGGTCCTCTAAATCCCGCTTGTTTTCGTATCGAGTCTTGAGTGCATTCCAAGCGAGTTCAAAACTGTCTTCGCAGAGTGGATAATGTTTTACAATTGCCCCAGCATCACTAGTCGTTTTATTTCGTAAATGAAATAGTTTAACTACAGGTGGACAATTCGTGCCCTCAATATACACGGCGGTGAACATGTCACGAAATGATGGCCATTTTTCATAGCCACCTTCGAAAACTTCGGTATCGCATGGTGGAAGTTTTATGCTATTTCCAAAATTCTAAAGTGGTAAACTTTGAGCAGGTAAACTCATCCGAAATGAGGTGTTATGAGAAGTGGCACTACCTCTAGCAATTTTCAACAAGTCAACAATATGTGACTTGAAACAAAAAATTATTCAGAACACGCATTGAACTGAATCTTAGTATTTGCCTTAAATTCACTGGTATCCTCGGAGGAGGGTGAGAGCATGATATCTCTATATGACACATCAAATTTTTCCCACCTATTTTCAAGCTCATTTAACCGTTTAACCACTGAAGTCGAAATACGAGGTATTTTCTTATGAAATTTTGGTTCTAGTATAATTTTGGACTAAAAAGCACGAATGTGAAGTCCGTTTGTCAAAAAAATGTAACCTGAAAGCGCCAGGTGGAAAAAACTAAAGATCACCTGAAGACAAAAAGCTCGATTCAAATAAAAAAAACTTGTTTCACAAATCAAACACGCAACAAATTATCAAAATACAACTTGAAGCTACTTACCAAAATAAGTTCCGAGTCGATTGAGCTGTTGGAAAGTATGTTTTTTTTTTAATTTTAATTTTGCACCAAAATCATAAATAATTTTCGTATCTGTTTTGACAAAAATCTTGACAGAAATGGGTGTATCTATCAAACTATTCAACTGAGCGCGTTCAAACCGGCACTGTTCGATAGATAAATTCAAACCGACAAAAATGTCGTTGGCGATTAGTGCACCAAAAATATTGCTTTGGATATAATTGAACTTTAGTGATGACCTTCTGTAGACGGTCTTAGTGGTTAAAGGGTTAATTTCGCTTCCAGTATTGAATCCGTCTGGTCCCGAATATCCACATTACTGAAAACGTGAGTAAATGGTCGCAATCGAACAAGAATTTTTCCTGTACCATTGAATGACCTCCCGAGGTTTTAGCGACATCTCTGTCCCTATTGGTCATGATCCCCCAATTTAAAATTTTTTTTTTATTTTTTATTTGGAAATTGAGATTCCAAATTTTTCAATACATTTCAAAGGTAACCTTTTAAAAATAGCGCATAAAATAGGATTCCAAAATATTTCAAACTTGTGAACTATTTCCGTTGGAGAAGGGGTTTCCAACCAATATTCTGTAGATGAAACAACTTTTTGACCAGTGGGATTATTATTGGATGATTTATAAGGACTTAAAAGTACCAGCAAATTTGTTTGTTGTGGAAAATAGTCGCACTAACAAATTTATTTGTTTCTGGATAAGTATATTTGTTATACAGGGGATAAATTCTCAAAGATTCGCCCCTAATATAAATCAAATTTAAAAGTGCTATGGAGCTTTTTGATAATTTTCGATTTCAAACGAACCCGTAAATAAATTTCGGATAATAAACTGAGATGTAGTGCATTCGAATCCAATATTCCAAACGAATTTCTATCCCCAGCATTTTGAAAAGAGAAGAGAAGTAGATTATTCGAATCTACTTTTGTCAGCTAATTTGTGATTGAAAAAAATTATAAAAGTTATGTAGACTATTTGAATCTACTAATGCAAACGAATTGTTGATCCTGAGCAATTGGAAAAGAGAAGATATGTAGATTATTCGAATCTACTATTGCAAACTAATTGTTAATCATTAGCAATTGGAAAAGTGATGTAGATTATTCGAATCTACTATTGCAAACGAATTGTTGATCATAAACAATTAGAAAATAGAAAGGATGTAGATTATTCGAATCTACTATTGCAAATGAATTGTCGATCGTAAGCAATTGGAAAAGAGAAGAGATGTAGATTATTCGAATCTACTATTGTAAACGAATTGTTGACGTAAGCAATTAGAAGGTATAAAAGATGTAGATTATTCGAATATACTATGCAAACGAATTGTCGATCGTAAGCAATTAGAAAAGTGATGTAGATTATTTAAATCTACTATTGTCAGCAAATTTGTGATTGCAAACAATTAGAAAAGTGATGCAGATTATTTAAATCTACTATTGCAAACGAATTGTTGATCGTGAGCAATTAGAAAAGAGATGTAGATTATTCGAACCTACTATTGCAAACGAATTTTTGATCGTAAGCAATTAGGAGCCTAAAATTTTTTTTCTGCCCTCATTTCAAAATTTAAATAAAATAAAAGGAGATTTCAAATTTGCATTTTCGAACAAGATTTCAGCTTAAGAAAGAAAATGTCCAAATTAAATTTCATGATTTTCTACCCTAACAATCGATGTTAGTTATAATATTTCAATTACCCTTGTAATTTATTCGCTATGATAGTGCTAGTTAATCAGAACTTTAACGACAAATTTTTTCACTAATTCAAAAATTTCACTTAGCATATGTAAATATATTAATTTTTCCGAATTTATTGCAAGAGTGAAGCTATGTTTTTTTGATTTCCGATCAAAACGTTATATTTTACAATAAATTTGGCTCAAATCTGATAAAAAAATTCTGTCATATATCAGAGGCAATACAATTTGAATTGCTGTAGTATTTATTTGACTGTAAAGAAATTAAATTTTAATTAAAAGTTCACACGTTGGCTCTCAAAAAGTTCATGTCTTCTTGTATTTAGTTTGTGTAAAAACTACTCCAAATTAAGAGAGTATTGCCTTTGAGTTTTTTCTCGACTAAAAAGTGGTATAACAGATTTCAATTTTTGAAAAAATTATAAATGAATACTTGTTTTTGCCTATGCTTAATAGCGTGCGCTCGTTGATTAATATTTTAACACGGGATGGTAAATTTGGTAACTGTTTAATGAATAATGAAGATAAACTGCAATTTATATAAAGGGTGGTTAAATTTTAAGTGCCGATGTTAAATGTGAACCACACCTAAACGTCAAGTTTTTGCATTTCATTTGACATTTCTCAATTTCAGACTAACTCAATTTGAACCATGAAAAGATACACAATCGAGCAACGCGTTAAAATTATTCAGGCTTATTATGAAAATGGGCGTTCAAATCAAAATGCATTTCGTGCACTTCGTGATTTTTTTGGTCAGCATAATCGACCAAATCGGAAGAATTGTGGGCAAATTTCAGCAAACCGGGTCTGTGAAAACACCTGTGCATGCTCGCCCAGTTCGTTTTGCGGAAAACATTGCTGTTGTTCGCGATAGTGTGTCATGATGTCGGCCAAGCATTTACCGTGAATGGTGTTCGCTATCGCGAGATAACGAACTTATTGTGGCCAGGAATTGAGGATATGATCCTGGACGATATGTGGTTTCAACAGGACGGTGCCACTTGCGACACAACTAACGAAACAATGGCTCTTTTGCGCGACAAATTCAATGGCCGTGTTATCTCACGTGGTGGCGATGTCAATTGGCCGCCAAAATCATTGCTTACGATCAAAAATTCGTTTGCAATAGTAGGTTCGAATAATCTACATCTCTTTTCTAATTGCTCACGATCAACAATTCGTTTGCAATAGTAGATTTAAATAATCTGCATCACTTTTCTAATTGTTTGCAATCACAAATTTGCTGACAATGGTAGATTTAAATAATCTACATCACTTTTCTAATTGTTTGCAATCACAAATTTGCTGACAATAGTAGATTTAAATAATCTACATCACTTTTCTAATTGCTTACGATCGACAATTCGTTTGCATAGTATATTCGAATAATCCACATCTTTTATACCTTCTAATTGCTTACAACAACAATTCGTTTGCAATAGTAGATTCGAATAATCTACATCTCTTCTCTTTTCCAATTGCTTACGATCGACAATTCGTTTGCAATAGTAGATTCGAATAATCTACATATCTTCTCTTTTCCAATTGCTCAGGATCAACAATTCGTTTGCATTAGTAGATTCAAATAGTCTACATAACTTTTATAATTTTTTTCAATCACAAATTCGCTGACAAAAGTAGATTCGAATAATCTACTTCTCTTCTCTTTTCAAAATGCTGGGGATAGAAATTCGTTTGGAATATTGGATTCGAATGCACTACATCTCAGTTTATTATCCGAAATTTATTTACGGGTTCGTTTGAAATCGAAAATTATCAAAAAGCTCCATAGCACTTTTAAATTTGATTTATATTGGGGGCGAATCTTTGAGAATTTATCCCCTGTATAACAAATATACTTATCCAGAAACAAATAAATTTGTAAGTGCGACTATTTTCCACAACAAACAAATTTTCTGGTACTTTTAAGTCCTTATAAATCATCCAATAATAATCCCACTGGTCAAAAAGTTGTTTTATCTACAGAATATTGGTTGGAAACCCCTTCTCCAACGGAAATAGTTCACGAGTTTGTAATACTTTGGAATCCTATTTAATGTGCTATTTTAAAAGGGTACCTTTCAAATGTATTGAAAAATTTGGAATCTCAATTTCCAAATAAAAAATAAAAAAAAAAATTTTAAATTTTAAATTGGGGGATCATGGCCAATAGGGACAGAGATGTCGCTAAAACCTCATGAGGTCATTCAATGGTACAGGAAAAATTCTTGTTCGATTGCGACCATTTACTCACGTTTTCAGTAATGTGGATATTCGGGACCAGACGGATTCAATACTGGAAGCGAAATTAACCCTTTAACCACTAAGACCGTCTACAGAAGGTCATCACTAAAGTTCAATTATATCCAAAGCAATATTTTTGGTGCACTAATCGCCAACGACATTTTTGTCGGTTTGAATTTATCTATCGAACAGTGCCGGTTTGAACGCGCTCAGTTGAATAGTTTGATAGATACACCCATTTCTGTCAAGATTTTTGTCAAAACAGATACGAAAATTATTTATGATTTTGGTGTAAAATTAAAATTAAAAAAAAACATACTTTCCAACAGCTCAATCGACTCGGAACTTATTTTGGTAAGTAGCTTCAAGTTGTATTTTGATAATTAGTTGCGTGTTTGATTTGTGAAACAAGTTTTTTTTATTTGAATCGAGCTTTTTGTCTTCAGGTGATCTTTAGTTTTTTCCACCTGGCGCTTTCAGGTTACATTTTTTTGACAAACGGACTTCACATTCGTGCTTTTTAGTCCAAAATTATACTAGAACCAAAATTTCATAAGAAAATACCTCGTATTTCGACTTCAGTGGTTAAACGGTTAAATGAGCTTGAAAATAGGTGGGAAAAATTTGATGTGTCATATAGAGATATCATGCTCTCACCCTCCTCCGAGGATACCAGTGAATTTAAGGCAAATACTAAGATTCAGTTCAATGCGTGTTCTGAATAATTTTTTGTTTCAAGTCACATATTGTTGACTTGTTGAAAATTGCTAGAGGTAGTGCCACTTCTCATAACACCTCATTTCGGATGAGTTTACCTGCTCAAAGTTTACCACTTTAGAATTTTGGAAATAGCATAAAACTTCCACCATGCGATACCGAAGTTTTCGAAGGTGGCTATGAAAAATGGCCATCATTTCGTGACATGTTCACCGCCGTGTATATTGAGGGCACGAATTGTCCACCTGTAGTTAAACTATTTCATTTACGAAATAAAACGACTAGTGATGCTGGGGCAATTGTAAAACATTATCCACTCTTCGAAGACAGTTTTGAACTCGCTTGGAATGCACTCAAGACTCGATACGAAAACAAGCGGGATTTAGAGGACCGTCTACTCGAAACTTTATTCAACATGCCCGCGGCCACTTCTGAGGATAGTAAGTCCCTCCAAAAAATCCATTCAACTGTCAGTGACGTATTGCAAACTCTCAGGACGTTAAATGTCAATACGGAACACTGAGATTTTTTCATTGTCTTTCTTGTCCGCTCAAAACTTCCCAATGAAACCCTTTCTCTTTGGGAGCAATCTCTTAAGAACCATCGTAAGTTAGTGAAATGGACTCAGTTGGAAGAATTTCTTATAGACAGATACGAGGCTGTCGATAGAATTGACAGTATGAAGAACATTAAGGAAAGAATGAGCCTTCCAGATACCCTCAAACCCAAAAGCCATTCACACACCTCACGGGAGAAATTTAATCAATGTTGAGAAGTGTGTAGTAGTGATCGTAATTTAAGATTGTGTCCAGACTTTAAAAGGTTTACAGTTCAACAAAGGGTCGATTTTGCTCGAGCCAACGGAATGTGTAACAATTGCCTTTCACAGAATCATTTCAAGGAAAAATGTTCGAGTAAACACACTTGCTTCTTTTGTAAAATGAAACATCATACCTTACTTTATATCGCGGCACCCAATAGTGCACAGAACCCAACATTTAACTCGAACAATTCAAACATTTAACTCGAACAATTCAAAACAAATTAAAAACTAATTCCAGGATAACGGTCGAGATGCCATAGTTTTACCATCCACTTCAAATCAGGCACATAGTGGCCATGTAAAAGCTAACCTGTCTGTCAGTAGTAGTAGTTATATACTTCTTCGAACGGCTTTACTACATATTGAACATATGGGTGAACTTTTTACAGTTAGAGCGCTTATAGATCCAGCTTCCCAAAGGACTTTTGTATCCGGCAAATTAAGGGATAGACTGCAAATTCCGACTAAATCCAGTTATGAAGTATCTGGTATTTGGGAATGAAGTATCTGGAATTTGGGAATGTGACCTAATCCTTTTTTCGAAAAAGGCCAATATAAAATTTTCGGTTAATGCTACAGTTCTACCAAGAGTCGTCAAATACATTCCTCCTATCTTATTTGAAGTTCCACATTTTTCAGATTAAGCAAACCTGGTCTTAGCAGATTAAAGTTTCAATGAACGTTCTCCGGTTGATATCATTTTCGGAAACGATTGCGAAAGATATCTGAATCTTGACGGTATAAAGAAAAATATTTTTGGGTTGGCATCTGCTTACAAGACAATGTTTGGTTGGGTTCTTAGCGGTCCCATAGACACTAAGGTTACAAACAATTTTTCTCCTCAGAAGGTTTTGGGAGCAAGAGGAGTTACCCTCAACTGTTCATGTCTCAGACGAAGACCAATATTGTGAGGATTTCTATAAGCAAACCACTACTCGAAACGCAGACGAAAGATATGTCGTAAGACTTCCCTTCAAGAGGGAATTTCCCATATCTGTTTTTCTCGGAGCTTCAAGAATTCTGGCACGCGGTCAAAATTCTCGAATGAAACAGTCACTCTCTAAAGATCCACAACTTCAAACACAATACAATGAAGTTCTGAAAGAATATTTGTCTCTTAATCACATGGAAAAAACTTCCTTTTGCGAAGTGAAATATGAGGATAAATATTACTCATTTTATTTACCTCACCAAGCCGTGGTGCGCCCTGAACACAAAACAACTAAAGTTTGAGTTGTTTTTAATGCTTCTAGAAAAACAAAATCAGGGTTTTCACTAAATGATGTTTTATACACGGTTCCCATACTCCAACAGGATCTTATGAAAATGTATCGTCAGATTTGGGTTCACCCTGATGACAGACCATATCAAAGAATTCTCTTTCAAGATGGAACTAATGAAACTTTTAAAGATTATAGTTAAACACTATCACATTTGGTGATTCGAACGCTTCTTCAGCTCGCAGCTCATTCTGAATCCCAATATCCTAGGGCAGCCTCAATTTTGCGAAAAGAGACATATGTTGATAACATATTGTCAGGTGGACACACCATTGACGATGAACTGGAAGCTCAATCACAGATAATAGTGGCATTAAGGTCTGCAGGTCTACCCTTGAAAAAAACTGATTGCGAACGATACTCGACTACTCTCACATTTGTCTCCTGGAGACCTATATGATTCAAATTTACTTCGTTTTCATGACTCCAGTGCCACGAAAACACTAGAGATCAAGTGGAATGCGCTCACTGATTCATTTAGCTACTCTTTCACGCCCGTATCTCAGTTTCAAAGCGTTACTAAACGTACAATTTTATCAGCTGTTGCAAAATTGTTTAATCCTGATGGTTGGATAGCCCCTGTGATTATTAGAGCAAAAATGTTAATGCAACAGCTCTGGTTGGAGGGGATCCGTAATCAGATTGGCCACCAAAGGACCCTTTAAATTCACCAATATCACTGTTCTCTGTTAAAACTGTTCAGGCATGCCTCGTGACAACCCATGAAAATGACATTTTGAATAGATTTTCATCGTATCATAAAGCCCTACGCGTTTTATGTTACGTTTTTCGTTTTTTCAACACCAGCTTATCTAAGAGTAGGACATACACTGGCCACGCTACTTTAAAACTCACTCAAGTTGAAGTTAACTTTATTAAGACCAGACTCTTAAATATAGCTCAGAAATATTTTTATAGTACAGAGCACAAAAGTATTTCAAGTTCTCAACAGATATCTGATAAAAGCAGCCTAAAACCCTTCATCCATTCATGGATTCCAATGGGTTATTACGCGTTAATGGTCGATTATCAGATTCTTCTCTACCCTACAATGAACGATACCCAATAATTCTACCTGGCAACTCCCGACTTTGCCAACTCTTTTTTTCTCATCTGCACACATTTTTGGCACACGCAAAATGCAATCAAATGTGCCGAATGAGTTAAACTGAATTTTATATCTCACGATTAAAAATTCGGGTGAACAAGATAATTCGTCATTGCAAAAACTGCATAATATTAAAACACAGAAATCGCTCTCAAATTATGGCACCCTCAGATAGGTGCAATCTTTTAGTGCCCTTTCAAACTACCGACATAGATTTTGCTGGTCCGTTTGAGCTCAAAACGTCTTCTCTAAGAAATGTCCCTTATACAAAGGGCTATGTCAGTGTTTTGTCTGCTTTAGCACCAAAGCAATCCACCCGGAAGCATGTTCAGAACTATCCACTGCAGCATTTGGTGCTGCATTCGCTCCGTTCGTTGGGAGGCGGGGCCTCCCTCACAGGATATTCTCTCGGCGTCAGCAGAGAGTTAGGTCGAGAATTCACAAGTTTTTTTGAATCTACGTCGACAGAAATATCACAGGGCTTTTAGTGGAATTTTATCCCACCTCACATGGGTGGCTTGTGGGAAGCCGCCGTCAAGAGCCTTAAATTCCACCTGAAACGTTTAGCCGGATCGCATAAATTTCACTTCGAAGAATCTGCCACTATTCTCGCTCGTATTGATCGAGTTCTAAACTCTCGCAAAATCTCTGCAATGTCTGAAGATCCGTCAGATATTAAAGCATTAACCCCAGGCCATTTTCTCAGAGGTGTACCCATAATGGCTCTCCCTGAACCAAATTTTCTGAAAATATCACTAGTAAATAGATGGGAAAAGTTAAAGGCACTTTATCATCTATTCGCTAAAAGGTGGAAAGAAGACTACCTTAAATCGCTACACAAGAGATATAAATGGAAAAACACTTCCCCTAAAATGAAACCCGGTGACCTCGTGGTCGTAATGGACGACTTGTTACCCCCAAAATAATGTCGCTTAGGTAGAATAGAAAACACTCATGTTGGATCCGATTATAATGTATCGCCGATATCCGAACTGCTTCGGAAATTATAACACGACCAATTGTAAAACTCTGCTTTTTACCATTACTGGAGGAAAATGATTCCGCCTGAACAAAGCATAAATATCACTCAACATTTTATATCTGAAATTATTCACTAAATAATCCTATACTATTTCTTTACGATTTTCATGTTTTTACACAGAAGAAACGTCAACAACAAAACAACAACGAACACAACAATCGCAATCATCGTAAGCGTCGTGATCCAAATGTACATCAATGAATGGTATGTAAGAAGTTTCATTCACTAAGATTCTGCAACAAGTTTTTAAAAATAAATGTAACGGAGAGGAAAAGGGTAGCCAAAAACCGCAAATACTGCACAAACTGCTTGCTCGAAGCCATAGATTCCACAATTGTCCATCCAGCGATACGTGTCGTAAATGTGGGGACTATCACCATACCATCAAAGATTATAACCACAAAGCAACTCACAAAACGTAAAGCTAAACGAGAACGCAAACAGCAACAAACAACTTCATCAACTTAAGACACCAACATTTTATCTGAGGCAATACGATCCTTAGCCCAAGTTTTGTACTCGTCAGATCCAGACTCTAATATTGCACAAGTGCAAGGCCGGCGCAATGTATAAATACATAAATTTTGTACATCAAAATCAACGGTTTTGAAAATATACTTATGTATGAATATTATTTTATAAATTTTTTAAAGATACAAATTTATAGTTTTTAAATTTGCTCAACATATATTACAATGAATTTACATATTTGAAATAAACGTTATAAAAATCTGAATTTGTTTTATAACAGTTTAAATTTACTTGTTAATTGTAAAAAGATGAACATCTACTTAAAACAGAGGTTAAAAGTTTCTTACGAGCTTAAAGCAATGACACTTATTCTACAAATCTCAAAGGGTGAGCATCTCATTAATAAATTGTACTCTCAATACTTATAAAAAAACATATACTTGTCTTTTTTATTCTTTACCCCTCTAATTCCAACTAACTACAATTTTTGGGCCGTTGGTGTCATTTAACCCAACATCAATTTATAATTTCTCGATCCTTGAGGAATTATAAATCAATTCAACGCCCTCTTTTTTGCTAGCTGTCACCCTTCTAATAGAGATAACCTCCTTCTACACACACCTATTTTATGCACCAAGTTTCTCTAATCCCTATGACATCTAGCAATCCACCATTTAAAATATTTTTAATCTCGTCCGTTTTCGAAGAAGAATCCTTTACTTTAAAACTCTGACAATGAAAATTACCACCTTTAAGTTGCGTTTACATCGACACTCAAATCTCTTAAAAATGAGATTTCGGCACAAATCTCATAAAAATCACAAGATTTCCCATACAAATGGAAATCTCATCAATGGACGAGATTTTTGCAAAATCTAATGAAAATCCCACTAATCAACACTGCGTTTGGGATAATCTAGCATGTGTTTTTTGTAACACTAACGTTTTAAGTGCCATTTTTAGAAAAGAACAAAACAATTATTAAACTTTATTTTTGTTAGAACTTTATTTTATTACATTTACAAATAAACATGAACAAGAACGAATTTGTAAGAAAATACCGGGCTTAAAGACAGTTTTAATTCATTTATTTTAAAATATATTCTATATGTGTTAATTTAATTCCATCCTCTTAATAAGGGTTCTCACTCTTGGTAGTATATTTACAACCCTTGTATATTTACAACGATTTTATTCTACAAAGCGTGAACGACTTTTTCGAGTATTTACTTTCCGCATAAACACAGCTATTGTAAATTAATCAATCAGCTGATTTTTGTTTTTGTTTAAAATATTTAAAAGAATTTGAAGTTAGCAAAAATTCCTATAAATTCGGAAAAATATAAAATTATAAATTTTTTTGGAGCAAAAAGCAATTAACCAAATATAATTTGCAGAGATTCTAGGTTTGAAGATACGGTATTACTTGTAATAATAAAAACCAATAGCTGCTAAATTTCACTATCTGTCCATCTTTTATTACTTATTTTTTCACGCTTTTGTTTTAAGTTGGGTTTTTCATTATTTTGATCTATTATTCAACTTTATTTTAATAGTGACCACAAAATGAAAATAAAAAAATCAAGAAATAGTTTTGGCGGCTAAACGATCAGCTGTTTTTGTCTTGTAAATGTACAACATGTATTCACTATACCTTTTGGTCTTGTATTTTAACCACAGCCTAGTAAATTTTAGTTCTATACATTTTGTTGTTTTGGTGTAGTAAATGGTAGTACTTTTACTATATCTACAACCTCTACAAGGGTAGTTTACTACCAAGAGTGAAAACCCTTAATATAAGCGAATAATAAATTTACATTTATTTTTGAACAAGACTATCAATTAAATGATGGGAACTTTTTTCCGCATGTATTCTATTTCCGATTGTGTTGACTTAAAACTTAATGCATAATACATTAACAAAAATGTTCCTTTTTTCAAATATTCATATTTCTGATTACTTTGATTAATTTTCTTAGTTTCCGCCAATTTTGTTTTTATAAAATTGTTGTTTACATAAATCAGCTGTTTATATCAGTTGTAAAACCGAAATCTTATTGCAAGTGTAAACATTTCTAGTTTTCGGAGGAGATTTCAAGCGAAATTTCGAGATTTAATGCCAAGTGTAAACGCAACCTTACGTCATTACGAACATTTTCAATCCAATACAATACATAAAAAAAGGATTTCAATTTACGCAATATTTAGATTGTTAAGAAAAATCAAAACAAAAACTACCCAACAAAAAAAATAAATACAAAATTTAAAAGAAAAGTTATAAGTTATAAGTACAAACGGACAACACTTTAGTTTTCTTTTAATTTTTTTCTGTGTGAAATGAAATTAGCTTTAATTATTTTAATGTTTATTTTAAATGACTTTTAGTTAATACCACAAACTTTAACAAAGTGATTTTTAAGCATGTCAAAAACGTCTCTTCCCTGTAGGAAGCCTGGGGTCAAGTGTCTACAAGTCACAACTTTGGTCGACTATTTTGGGTAACTTTTTGGTGACATGTTCACAAAGCGTCTATACTTAGTACATTCCTTTTTTGCAGCTGCAAAGCTGTGCTTGTTCTTGATTTTTTTTATTGTTTTATTTTGTTGAAAATACATATGCATAGCTGCATGCAAAATTAAAGTTTTTAATAAAAATATAAAGAAAAATTAATTTAAAAGTTAAATATTAGAGTAATTAAAAAAACTGGCCTTTTGAAAAAACCGGTTTCGGTTTTCTTCGAAAAATCGAATTTTAAAAAAACCGGTTTCAGTTTCGGTTTTTTCGTTTTTTTAATTTGAATAAAAAGCTTATATAATTTGTTAAAAAACAGAAATTTAATATATAAAGTAATAAAAATAAAAAAATACATTCTTTGAATATACACATAGCAGAAAAAGTCTGCGTTCACCCATAATATTTTTCATAAATTTGACATAACTTTTTTAATTTTTGCTGAAACTCAATACTGTCTTCTTATTAATTTGAGAAAAAGAAGCAAACAATAAAATGAAAACATTAAAATGATACATTTATTAATAAAAAAAAAATTAAACGCAATTTCATTCAAAAATTGTGATTCTTAAGGCTGAAAAAGTCTGCGTTCACTTCTTAGTATTGATATAAAAACTTCACAAAATGATTCAAGTCAATAATTTAATAGCTGGTAGGATATCCACGTCGCTTAATAACCTCAGTGAGACGTCTTTGCATGGAATCCACTAGTTTTTCGGTGTATTGTTTACTTATTTTCGCCCACTACTCTTTGATGACGTTTTTTAACATTTCTTTGCTGGAAATTGAATGTTGACGGATTTTTTTTCCAAATAATCCCACAGATGCTCGATAGGATTAAGATCTGGTGATTGTGGAGGAGTTCGAAGCTGCCTGGGAGCATGGTACAACAACCAATCCCGTACGACCCATGCCGTATGTTTCGGGGCGTTGTCCTGCTGAAACAAAAATGTGCGTTCAAGTCCTAACATTCTGGCACTTTCTTTCAAATTCGTTTTTAGAATGTTCAAGTAAGCAAATTTGTCCATTGTATCTTCAATAAATTCAAGCTTTCCCACACCATTGCTAGCCATACATCCCCAAACCATGACACCTCCACCACCATGTTTTACCGTTGGAAGTAAGTTTTGTTTTTCATAGGCTGTATAACGTTTTCTCCACACAAGTTTTCTACCTTTAATCCCAAATATGCAAAACTTACTCTCATCAGAGAAAATCACTCGTTTCCATAACTCTAAGGGCTTATTTACGTACTCCTTTGCAAACTCTAATCGCTTTATTATATTCACTCTGGATACAAATGGTTTCTTTCTGGCAACCCGGCCATGATAGCTGTGTTTCTTCAAAATTTTCCGGACGGTGTCGGCACATAATTTCTTCCTAAATTTGTTGGCAATATTTTCAGCTAGTTTGGCGGCTGTAACTGTTGGATTTACTTTGACCTGGTTGATGAGATCACGTTGTTCTCTTTCTGTTAGTATTTGAGGTCGGCCAGTGCGAGGTTTTGAAAGGTAAACGCCCGTTTCTTTAAAGTTATTTACCACTCTCTGTACAGAAGAATATTGGCGGCCAATGTCTTTGGCAATTTGTCGTAAGCTTTTACCATCTTTCCATAATTTTACTATAACTTGTCGTTCACTCACACTAATTTCGCGTCTCTTATTTTCCATAGCTTTAAAACCACTATTTTTCTTAAAATATTCAATGATTTCAATAAGTTTGCAATACTACTGATTACACAAAATCATTTAACTGGACAATTATGCTTGTAAACAAAATAACGGTAACGGTAAACCTTAACACTAAGAAGTGAACGCAGACTTTTTCTGCCTTAAGAATCATAGTTTTTGAATGGAATTGCATTTAATTTTTTGTTTATGAATAAATGCATCATTTTTATGTTTTCATCTTATTGTTTGCTTCTTTTTAATATTACATTTTAAATATGTAAAAAGAAAATCTATTTTTCACTTCTAAAATAATATTTTAGAAATAATATGCAATTTAAATGTTTCGCTTTAAGACGATTTTTTTTTTGCTTTTGATTAAGCTAGAAGTGAAAAATACTCTTTCACTAATAGTAGATGTTGGACAAATAGTCAAAAGACAATTATATAAATTTTCCAACTTTTCAGTTCTTTTGTCGCATTTGATATATGAAACCATCATATAATGATGAATGATTTTGTACAGTCTCTTTTTTTAGGATTTTGAATACTGTTTATTGTGTTGTTTAGATCAGAAACTAAACTATTTAAATTTGAAATATCCAAAGTTAAGTCTTTATCGGAATCTATCAGACTTATATCTAAATCTTCATAACCAAACAAACGATTATAAAGATCAACAGCAAACTCTTTGCATTCCACCTTAGAGGAATACTTTAGTATGTTATCGTTACATGGATATTTTCCTGAACTAATGTATATAATAAGGGTATTAATAACTTTTACTCTACGTTCATTAAGTCTTATCATCAGACGTTCACATAATTCATGTGCATATTGTGTATCAATTTGCTTTAATTATTAAACAAAAATTTGTGAATAGCCTCGCCCTCTATTAAAGTAACTGAATTCTTTGAAAGCTCCTTTATTGCCACTTCCAACGGCTTAATAGTCATAGTCATAAAAAACCGGTTAACCGAACAAAAAAGATCGGTTTTCGGTTTTCTTTGGTCGGTTAAAAAAAAGAAACCGGTTGACCGGTTTTTGAATACTCTATTAAATATACTGTAGCATGATTTTATTCTTTATGATTGCATTATTTTAAACACCTGCACGTACAATTTAAAGAGTCAAATAACAAATTCTTATAATCATAATTCATATAATTCCCCACAATATTCTTGTACTAATAGTAAGCACTATTTAGTTTTAAGCAATAGATCTAATTTCAACCTAAAATATTTTCTTATAATATTGTTTAAAATTACTTCTCTAGATTCTCATAAGTAGTATATAAGAAGAAATATTTTTATTGAAATTCACTTTTTATTTTGGCTTACATAGTAGCGACAACTAGTTGCTATATGAAAAATCAATAAAAGTTAAAATTAAAAACCAAAACAAAATTATTGTTTTAAAGTTACATGGCGATCCTGCCGCCTAAACTTGAATAAAGGTTTTTTTTAACCTTGCGATCCTGCCAAATAAATAAAAACAAAATTCTTACATTTTTAGTGCTAAAATATAGCACTCAATAACGGAAAGTGCTCCAAGAGCACCAGCACGCAATCAACACAAAAATAAATATGTGTTTGCGTTCAAACGCTGAATATACTCCAACACACATATTTGTTGATGATTTTAAATCAATCAAACGAAGTGCAAATTGTTGTGTCACTGATTTATAATCATCGGTCGTTGTTATACCATTGATTTTATTCTGTTCATTCGAGCCAACAATAATCATTTTGATGTAGAATAAAACAGAAAAAACAACAAACAACGTGTATGAGTGTATTCATAATTAAAACAAAATAGTTTCTTATCTATAAAAAGGGGGTGGTTTTGTAGAAACACATTTCATAAATGGTATATGTACATTTTCATAAATGGTATATGTACATTTTTTTAAATAGTATATGTACATTTTTCAAAATTTTTATTAGGAATACCAAAAATATTGTTCTTTGTGAAAATTTTTTTAATTAAGGTCGATAAAATATTGCCTAATTATCCAATCAAAATAGATGAAAAAAAAATTTAGACAATATTTAAATTTTTCCGGATTAGGCAAGGCTGAGATATCGACCTAAATTTTTTTTCAAAAAATATTTTTATTTCACAACGCAGAATATTTTTAGTATTGTATTACTAATAAAAATTCAAAAAAAGCGGATTTGAGTCCCACTCTAATGTACACAATATCATTTATGAAATGTGTTTCTATTTTGTTTTAATTATGAATACCTCGCCTCAATTTTTTTTTCGAATTTTGCATTTGGGGATTGGTTAAATGTGAGATTTGATGTAAAAATTCATGTGGTAAAATTTGAAGTTCAAAATATATAGACAACAATCGTTTTTTCATTGATATTATAAGTTAGTAATTTTTTTTAAGAAAATTTTTTCTTTTTATGTATTTTTTTCTTATCTACATGTAAAACAAGTCTCACAAATTGAGTGAGTCACAACACAACGAAGTTAAATTCCACGTTCTAATATTCTAAGAAAACTAACGGTATAGTACATTGTGACATTTTGCCACCAATTTCGTTTAGCTTTTATATTTTGATTTTCCATTGCGAAATTGAGTGCGGTTGTGAAAAGTTGTTGATTAAAAGAATTAAAATTAGTACAATCAGTACAGAATTTTTATTATGGCGCTAAATAAATCTCTAAATCTTAGATCTGCTGACATATACGTGCATTTGATAGGAAAATGCGAAAAAAATAGTTGGATGCAAATTACCTTCAAAACTACAAGTGTTACAATGACAATTAAAGAGAGTTCTGTATTAGCGTTAGAAGAAATATTAACCTTCTGGGAAAGTGCTCGTATTCCAACGTTACACAAAAGAACATGTGTTGAAAAATTAAACAAATTATATGATGAGTGGAGAAAGGTGCAAAAAGTTTCTAAATCTAAATTTGCAAGTCATAGACAGATGGAAGAAGATTTCAAAGAACATTTAAAAAATTTATTCGATATTGCACATGTTGATGCCTTAGAAATAATTTCTATTCAGGAGGATAGAGATTTCTTAATTAAACAAAGGGAACAAGGTCGTGTTGGCATAATGACTTCAATAAATCAAAACCTAACAAATAAAGAAAAGCGTAAGGCGGAAAGAGAAGAAAAGGAAAATCGGCGCAAAGAAAAGCATCAAATAATTGAAAGCTCTGAAGGTTATATTAAAGTCAGCATGAGTAATTTTTTTCATTCAACTTATTTTGTTCAATAATTTTTACTTTGGTCTTGACTGTACAATTTGATGCAAGTAATGAAAGTGAATGTGAATCTGAAAAGCCTGCAGACTCGCCGACAATTCAACCAAAAAACATTAACCCGACAGAGAATCGTGTTAAGAAAAAATTCATAGATGACAGAATCTTGGCATGCATGGATGCTGGTAATATATCGACTCCACTCGCAATCCATTTTATTTCTGCGACAGCGAAAGCTTTAAGTCACAATATTGAAGATTTGGTTCTTAATTCTACAAGTTTGAGAAGACAACGCAAAGAATATCGTCAACGTCGTGGCAAAGAAACTATTGAGAATTTCAAGGTAATAAAATTTATTTTAAAATTGTTATGAATATTTCACAGAATTAACATTTTTCAGATTCTTGACACATTCTTTCTACATTGGGATGGTAAACTACTTCCTGCAATGGCTGGAAAAGAAAAAGTTGACCGCAGAAAAAATTGAAAAGTTAATTGCCATTCCAATTATTGAAGTTGGATCTGGAGCAGCAATCGCACAATCAATATATGATTATTTAACGAAAATGAACATGATAAATTCATTAGAAATGGTGTGCTTTGACACAACTGCTACCAACACTGGTCAACATAATGGGGCAGCAATGTTGCTGGAGAAAAAATTAGATCGGAGTTTGATGTGGTTACCGTGCAGGCATCATATTGCAGAAATCTTACTGCGAGCTGTTTTTGAGGTATATTTTGGAAAATCTAGTGGTCCATAAGTTGCTATATTTGAACGTTTTTCACGGGAATGGAACACTTTTAAGTTGGTATTATGGATGAAGAAGTGCAACGTGCTGTAAGTGTCGACGAATGTAACTTCAGCAAAGAGTTTTGTATTAAACATTTAGAAAAAGACCATATTCGACATGATTATAAAGACTTATTACAACTTACGTATATTTTTCTTGGTGGCAGCATCCCAAATTTCGCATTTCATGAACCTGGGGCAACATCCCATGCAAGATTCATGTCGAAAGCCATATATGTTTTAAAAATATATGCTTTACAAAAACAGTTTTAAATGTCTTCCAGCCAGTTGAATGGTTGCGAAATATTTGTACATTTCTGGTACGCCTGTATGTTCCGTACTGGTTCAGAACCACTAATGCTGTCGAAGCACCAAATAACGATTTACAGCTGGTTATAAAGATTGCAAGTTATATTGACCCAAACATATCAATACCATTATTAGCAAAAATCCGAAACCACCTATGGTATTTATCGGAAGAGTTAGTTGCTCTTGCGTTTTTTGCAACGTACCCTTTGACGTAAAAAGAAAACTGCTTGCGGCACTTGCAACTGAGATCGAAACTGAGGAAGACAATGTAATTTCACTGCCTAAAAAGTTTGCGCTAGTATTGAAGAATTAAAAGAATTTCAATCTAAAGATTTGAGTTGCTTTGTAACACATAAAACTAAAACTTTTTTTGCACGTTTGGAAATAGACACCAATTTTTTAAACTTTGATCCCTCAAATTGGCACGAAAGAGCAGAATACATTAAAGGCGTTCAAATTCTGAAAAATATTAATGTTGTTAATGATGCTGCTGAGAGAAAAGTCAAACTTATTACAGATTTTAACCGGTCCTTAACACATAGCGAAGAAGACAAGCAGTACTTGCTTCATGTTGTTAAGAACTACCGAAAGGAATTCCCATCATATACTAAATCGTTGCTCTTATAATAATTTAATAATATTAATTCTCTTCTTTTTTTTAATGAAATGTTTGAATATAAAAAATTGCAAATTAAGAAAACATTATATGAGTTGCATGTTTTTTTTATAATAAATAACTTGTCATCAATGAATAAACGATTGTTTTCTATATATTTTGAACTTTGACCTCATTGTGGCACGGGTTGGCACACTCTGATCGACTTCAAATTTTACCACATGAATTTTTACATCAAATCGCATATTTAACCAATCCCCAAATGCGAAATTCGAAAAAAAAAAATTTCCATATAAGTTGGAAATTTTTTTTTTAAGTTTGTTGTTTTTTCTGATTTATTCAACGCTGACTTTTTGTTGAGTGGTTACATTTGCATAAAACATAATCGACAGATGATTCAAACTGATCCGAATGACGCGTTCAGTAACATGATGCTGATTTTATTCTGCAGTGAATTTTGTTGAATTTTATATGTGAACAAGAATTTTTGTGTATGATTAAACCAAGAAAAAAGTTGATTTTGCAATTCTCTGAAGAGCACCCAATATACAAAATTATTTCCTGACGGATCAGCCACAACGATCCGTCAGCTGCGTAAAGTAAGGCACTGTCTGGCCAATAGACAGCTCGAATGGATAAACATATAGGACCGCAACCACTGACGATAACCGAATACTGGAAACGGCAACAACAAAAAACAAAAATAAACAAGCCAGTAATTTCCGCAACAAAGAGACCAAAAAGAAGGGGTGTATACCTACAACGCCTCAAAAGGGAAAGGGCCATTTTAATCAGAGAAGTTACAAACCAACTACCACCATCCTGGGAATCTGGGAGCCGAGTTTGGCTGCGAATAAATGAGGTAGAATTCCTAATGGAATAATTTTTGGCAAACAGCCAAAAATCAATAAATTAATATTAATTAGAAAAGAAAAGAGTGCATCAATCTTCACCGATAGGGCCAGTAAGCGATTTTTGCTCGTGGCAAAATATTTTTATACCCTCCACCATATATGGTGAGGGTATATATCAGTTTGTCATTCCGTTTGTAATATGTCGAAATATAGGTTTAAGACCCCATAAAGTATATATATTCGTGATCCTTATGCAATTTTAAGTCGATTTAGCGATGTCCGTCTGTCTGTCTGTTGAAATCACGATCACGACGCGAAGACGCAAGCGGGGGTGCCAGATTATTGAACATCCTCCCGAGCAGTTTGGTATTTAAAATGAGCAAAATCGGTCAAGCGGTTCAAAAGTTATGAGTGAAAATGTGAAGGTACCTCTAAATTTTCCATACAAATTTGTACAATTTTTCTGTATCTATTTTTTTTTCTGTTAAGTAAGTAAAAATGTTATTAAGTCTTCTTATTGTTCGATTACATTTATTGTCTTACATACTATGATAACTAAGTTAACGTAAAAATGAACAATGTTAAAGTCGCTAACAGAGCAGACCTCTGCAAATAACATTGCTAAAACTAAATAACAAAAGTTCGTTACATAAATTGACAAAACATATTCATATTACAGATCATGCAAAATTTAGTATATACGTATATCATCTTCATCCCCTTTGGTGGAGGGTATTCAAAGATTCGACACAGCCGAATTTAGCCCTTTTTTACTTGTTTTTGTGTACATTTATTGTTTAATTTTAATTAAGTATTAGGAAAAAATTATCTTCAGGGAAAATTTAATTTTTTTAATAAATTCAGCATTAAAGAAAAAAAAAAGATAAATTTTTAGTTAGCATAAAAATATTTTAAGAATTTTGTTATGTTCCTTTGAAATGAAAATTAAGGAATTAACTGAAGAAGAGATTAGGATACAATTACGATTGCTAACGGAAATTCGTAAGTTAGTAGGAATTAGGGAACCTACTACAATTGAATACATAAAGGAGACCCTATAGGAACAGGAATTGGTAGCTCTGATTAGGTGGTCAGAAAAAATTTACAGGAAAAAAAAAATAATAAAAAGCATTAAATTATTTAAACAAATTTATTTTAAACAGTCAAAAATTGAACAACCAAACGCAACTGTTGTAAATGAGGTAGCCATAAATCAGGATACAGTCAATTTAACTACTATAGAAATTTGTTTAATAATAATAACTATATTAATAGGTTTAAAATTTATCTTGAACATATATTATCTTCATCGTAGAAAATTAAAGAAACGATACTTAAGTAGGGCAAATGATTTGGAAAAAATCTGATATGTTTGTAGAATTTGGAATATAAGTTACAAATATGTTCTTTTTTCAAATAAAAAGTAATAACAAGATTTAAAAAAAAAATTACGAAGGTTTTATGATTTCTAATGGAATGGAAAGATATTCTGGATAAAGCCAGAATCATTAAGGACAATTTTGAACATTCGTACAAATGACCAATTAAGAACGAAACCATTAATGATCATTTCCGCATTCTCTTCAAGCATTTAGAAGAAACAAGGGTTTTATTTAACGTACATTATAACAGACTTACAGTAGCTCATCAACGAGCAGCAGACGCATTTTTCCTCGATTTGATAGATCGAATTTCGAAATTAGCTACTAAAAAATCCATACAAATAGAATTACCGCATTCTCTACACGAAAGCGTACCGTACAACATTACAATATCTACCTCTGATCCCACAATGAGTCAAACAGTAGTAGATTTTTAGAACACAGCCTCAAAGCTCATCATTGACTTTGACGGAAAATCTGAGAACTTACATTCTTTCATTGATTTACTTTCCCTAGTAAATTCAATAAAAAGTTCTCACGAATCCGTGAAAGAAGAAATTAAAAGCAAATGCCAGAAATTTAATAAATAATGAATCGACTATAACTGAAATTATAGGCAAACTAGAAAATACTATTAGTCAGTTGTGAATCAGTTGAGGTAGTAACAGCATATTTTTGTAAATATAAAACAAAATAACAAAACTGCTAATGCCTATTGTAGCGAAATAAAACTTCTTACGAAATCGTTGGAAAATGCATTCATCTCAGACGGAATACCATGCGAATTGGCTACCAAGTATTCCACACAGGTTGCTGTTAAAGCACTTACCAAAAACTGCACCATTGAAAGGGTTAGACTTATCATGGTAGCAGGACAATTCAACAGCATGAATGACGTTATCAGTAAATTTGTCAACAGTTGCACAGAAGCAACTGGACAACAAAATTTCATACTATACTACAAGCAAAAACAAAATAATAGAAATAATAATGTTCGTGGAGCTTACACAATATTTAGTGGAAGGAAAAATTACCCACGAAATAGTAACAATAACAATAATAACAAGTAAAAAAGGGCTAAATTCGGCTGTGCCGAATCCACCAATATCCTAAAAAATAATATAAAAAAAATTGAAAAGTAAAATTATGTAGGTAAAAAAATTTTTTGAGGTGAAAAAATTTTTTAGATGTGAAAAGAACTTTTTTGGTGGAAAAAAAATTTAGAGGTGAAAAAAAAAATTTTTAGGTGAAAAAATTTTTTGTGCTGAAAAAATTTTTTGTGGTGAAAAACAATTTTAGTGGTGGAAAAATGTTTGAAGTGAATACAAAATATTAACTGCTAAGCGACTGGTGAATAAATATGAGAAAATATGTTATGTACCAGTCGCTACTATGAAATTGTACTAAATTTGGCAAACATTCTTTTATGTTATGAACGAAATAGAAAATCAATAATACCCTGTTGTATATTGTAGCAGAATATGCCTTATAGGGAGAATTTTTTTCAGATGCGCCACCTACTGGGAAATAGTTTCAACTAATGTTCTTTCTTTAACAAATTAATGTCTTTGATTTATTTAACAGAACTTTTGTTATTTAGTTTTAGTAATGTTATTTACAGAGGTCTGCTCTGTTAGCGACTCTAACATTACTACTTACATAACAGAAAAAAATAGATACAGAAAAATTGTACCAATTTGTATGGAAAATTAGAGGTATTTTCACATTTTCACTCATAACTTTTGAACCGCTTGACCGATTTTGCTCATTTTAAATACCAAACTGCTCGGGAGGATGTTTAATAATCTGGGTAATAGGCAACCCCGCTTGCGTCTTCGCGTCGTGATCGCCATTTCAACAGACAGACGGACAGACAGACGGACATCGCTAAATCGACTTAAAATTGCATAAGGATCACGAATATATATACTTTATGGGGTCTTAAACCTATATTTCGACATGTTACAAAAGAAATGACAAACTGATATATACCCTCACCATATATGGTGGAGGGTATAATAACCATAACAACAGATATATCAATAATTTCAATGATAATTACAGGCAAAGGCATAATAATAACCGTAGAAACGGAAATTACATTAGAGCCACAGAATCAAACGAACTCGATTCGGAAAACCAGGATCTTCCCCTAAGATCAATTCAATAGATATCAAAATACTCCATTTGAACCTCAACTTATGTTTCATTGCTCACTTACAAATAAGCAACACTAATAAACCAGTAACCTTACTCATTGACAGAGGAGCTAATATTTCACTAATAAAAATAACACATTTCCAAATAAATCAAGTAAATACTTATAAAACAACAACATTAAGCGGAATAGGACGAGAGGTAAAATACAGTCAGTGGGAAGTATATTTTTCGATATAAAATATAAAAAATATATATAAAATATAAAAATATAAAAAAACAAGTAAGAGCGGCTAAATTCGGCTATGCCGAATCTTATATACCCTTCACCAGGGTTGGGAACAAACAGAAGTTTATATATGGACATATATGGAATGGACATATTTATATACGGACGCCTTTAAGAGGAAATTAACCATTTAGTTTGGTGATAAAACTTAGACTCGGGAAGATTTATGGTTCCAGAAAATAGGTATTTAAAAAAATGTATGTTTTGGGCATAACTTTTTTGTATCTGAACCGATATTTCCGAGTTTTTCAGCAAATATGTTATACTAAATATTTTCGATCTTTTGCTATATAAGACGTATCCGTAGGTCATATTACAGCTCTAGAAAAGTGTTTGTTGTTTGTGTATAAAAGGTGAAAGAAAAGAATTTCAACAAATCGTTAAAAGAAATCACTAGAACTGCATGTGTTTTATTTCTACAAAAACGTTTGATTTAGCTGGCAAATTTGCATTGGGATTTTATTTCGCTTTTTTATTAAAAAATATTTTTAATTTCTTTAGCTTAATTTTAAAAATTTGAAGAAAAAGAGTTTATATTTTTTTTTTTAATAAATTATTATAAGTTATGACCTAAAATATTTGCACTCAAAGGGAAATTATGAATAAAATTTTCTTAATATATGAGAAATAAAATGGTTTATAAATCTTTTTATAAATTCTTTTAAATCGGAGCAAAAAATAGAAATAAAACATTTGTATTTTGTTTGTATCTGAGGGTTTTTATGAAAATTTTGATGTTTTTAGCTTATTTATGGATTATTTAATTATTAATATAAAATTTTATTTAAATTAATTATTAATTGTTAAAAAAAACAAAAAATAAACAAAAAAAAAAAAAATCTTAAGAAAATAAAAAAAAAATGTACAAAAAAAGTGAATTGACCGGGATTCGAGCCCGCGACCCTTCCACCTGTGGTGAAGGGTATAAAAACGTTTGTATTTTGTTTGTATCAGAGGGTTTTTATAAAAATTTTGATGTTTTTAGCCTATTTATGGATTATTTAATTATTAATATAAAATTTTATATAAATTATTAAATGTTAAAAAAAAACCAAAAATAAACAAAAAAAAAAGTCTTAAAGAAAAAAATAAAGAAAAATTTACAAAAAAAAAGTGAATTGACCGGGATTCGAACCCGCGGCCTTAGAGAAAAAGAAGTTTTTGTGACATAGCGTCTAGACAACTGAGCTATTGAAGCTCACACAAAATCATCGTCAATAGAGGTACATATATAAAAGTCTTCGTTCATTAGAGATTTGTTTAGTTTTTATTTAAATGACAAATCTATGTAAAGGGTGTCCCAAGAAGAACGCAATTTTTAAATCTGGCAACATTCGAAGTGTCATTGTTTGACATTTGAACAATTGTTATTGTTTGCTAGTAGAAGGTTCGAGGTTAGTAAAAATGGAGCGCTACACGAATGAACATCGCATTCTCATTGTGAAATTGTTTTACCAAAATGGTGAAAGTTTTGCGGCTACAGTTCGCAAATTGCGATCAATTTGGGGTAACAATAATGCTCCAAAAGAGTCAACTGTAAAGATATTAATGTATAAATTTGCCGAAACTGGGTCTGTTCGTGATGTAAAGACAACAACGCGCCATCGACCAGGTCGATCGACCGAAAATGTCGCAGCTGTACGTGATGATGTCGCTCAAACTCCATCCACCTCAATTCGACACCGAGCTCAGCAAATTGGTGTCTCCAAATCCACTTTGCAGCGAATTTTGACGAAAGATTTGCATCTTCATGCATACAAAGTTCAATTGACTCAGGAACTGAAGCCAGCTGACCATGGACAGGGAAGGGAGTTCGTTAATTTGGTATTGGAGAGACAACATGAAAATGCTGATTTTGCCGATAAAATCATCTTCAGTGACGAGGCCCATTTTCATCTTGATGGCTTCGTCAATAGGCAGAATTGTCGCATTTGGGGTGAGGAAAATCCTCGAGTGATTCACGAGAAGCAAATGCATCCTCAACGTGTCACTGTGTGGTGTGGTTTTTGGGCTGGAGGAATCATTGGACCTTTTTTTTATCAAAATGAGGCAGGTCAAGCGCAAACAGTCAATGGTGTTCGGTATCGTGAAATGATAACCAGTTTTTTCTTGCCTAGAATTGAAGAAATGAATGTGGAGGGCATGTGGTTCCAACAAGACGGCGCCACATGTCATACAGCCAGAGAAACAATTCAATTGCTGCATCAGACATTTCCCGGTCGTGTTATTTCGCGTTTTGGAGATCAGAATTGGCCGCCTAGATCGTGCGATTTAACACCATTAGATTTTTTTCTTTGGGGTTTTTTGAAGTCGGTGTTTTACGCGAATAAGCCGACGACGACTCAAGCCTTAAAAGAGGAAATTGGACGCTGTATTAATGAAATACCGCAGCATTCATGCAAAACGGTCATTAAAAATTTCATTAAAAGATCGCGTGCATGCCAGCAAACCCGCGGCGGCCATCTGCACGATATATTGTTCCATACATAACCTCATTCTGTCTACTTTACGATATAATACAGTTTCACGTTTTTTTTTTAAAATATCTGTGTTTTATTTAAAAATTGCGTTCTTCTTGGGACACCCTTTATGTGTGTTGTTTGTGTATAAAAGGTGGAGATGAAAGAAAAGAATTTTAACACATAGATGTGTTTGTTATGCGTAAAATTCCACCTGTGGTGAAGGGTATAAATATAAATATAACATCACCAAATAACGAACTACTAATACCAAATCAGGAAATAGAATCAGGTGTTTTTGTTGCAAACACATTAGTAACAAAAAATAAGGCTTTTATTCGTATACTTAATACTAACAACAATATTAGCAAAATTAAACAAAACCAAAACCAAATCAAAACCGAAAACATTTTAAACTATAATATATTTAAAGGCAATTCTGCGAAACAAGCGGGTAGAAACGCTGAAGTTTTGAAAATTTTAAAGAAAAATTTTCCTGAACAATTTAATAATACATTAACAAAACTTTGCAGTTCATATTGCGATATTTTCGGTTTAGAAACAGAAACAATAACCACTAATAATTTATATAAACAAAAGTTGGAGTAAAAGATACACAACCCGTTTATATTAAGAACTATAGAATACCACATTCACACAAAGAGGAAATTATTCCACAAAATAGTGGAACCATCATATTCTGAGTACAACAGTCCAATTTTATTGGTACCGAAGAAATCATTACCCAATTCAGGAAATGAAGGATGGAGACTAGTATTAGATTATAGACAAATAAATAAGAAATTAGTGGCGGATAAATTCCCATTACCGAGAATAGATGATATTTTAGACCGATTGGGAAGAGCAAAATATTTTTCATGTTTGGATCTTATGTCGGGATTTCATCAAATCAGTCTAGATAATAACTCAAGAGACTTAACGTTTTTTTGAACAAACAATGGCTCTTATAGATTCACAAGACTACCCTACGGTCTAAAAATAGCTCCAAATTCATTTCAAAGAATGATGACACTTGCTTTTAGTGGACTAAAACCAAACCAAGCATTTCTTTACATGGATGACTTAGTCGTCCTGGGATGTTCCAAACACATGCTATCAAATCTAAAGAATGTTTTTGATTTATGCCGCAAACACAATCTAAGACTACATCCAGAAAAATGTTCATTCTTCATGAGGGAAATAACTTACCTTGGCCATAAATGCACTAATCAGGGAATATTACCGGATGATTCTAAATATTCGATAATTGAAAATTATCCAACACCAAATGATGCAAATAGTGCGAAAAGATTTGTTGCTTTTTGTAACTATTAGATTTATAAAAAATTTCTCTGAATATTCAAGGCATTTAACTAGATTATCCAAAAATGGAATACCATTTGAATGTACTACAAATTGTGATTTCGCATTTAATTACCTCAAGAGAGCATTAATGAGTCCTACTCTGCTGCAATACCCCGATTTCACAAGAGAATTTTGTATAACAACAGACGCAAGTAAATACGCTTGTGGAGCAGTTATGACTCAGGAGTACGGAGGTAAACATTTACCTATAGCATATGCCTCAAAAACATTTATAAAGGCGAAAGTAACAAGTCAACAATTGAACAAGAATTAACTGCCATACATTGGGCAATAAAGCATTTCAGACCATATATATATGGAAAACATTTTCTTGTTCGCACTGATCACAGACCACTATCTTATTTGTTTTCTATGAATCCTAATTCAAAATTAACAAGAATAAGACTAGATCTCGAAGAGTATGATTTTACGGTTGAATACCTTAGGGGAAAGGAAAATTACATTGCCGATGCTCTATCACGCATTACTATAAACGAATTTAAGGACATGAATAATAAAATTTGTTTTATATTAAGAGTCACGACTAGATCGATGACCAATAGAAAGGAACAAGAAATCAGTAATAATACAATAAATGAGCAGCATAAATCTAACGAAAATGGAAGTAATGAGCCCAATATATATGTACCTTTAAACAACACTGACGTCAGAAAATATTATAAACCAAAGATTTCCCCAGGAAGATGTTACATCAAACGAGGAAAATCTATAGTAACATATATACAAATTGATGATTTGTTTGCTAACGGGAACTTTGACTTGGGACGATTTTTCCCTAGGCTCGAATATGTGGCCGGTAAACACAATATGTGTAACATACAAGTGGCACCTAATGAGAAATTTTCAAATTTGTCTCTATTAATGAATTCGGAAATAAGGGCAATAAAATATAAAATAAAATTAATGTAGCGCTACTAAATGAGGTGACCCAAATTGATAGTAAGAATGCCAAGGCAATTCTCGGGATTATGCTGAAATATCACGATGATCCCATAGAAGGAGGACATTGTGGAATATATAGAACGATGGAAAAGATTAAAAGGTATTACTACTGGAAAAATATGTCAAAAGACATTTCTAAATATGTAAAATTCTGTCATAAATGTCAAATAGCCAAGACTACTAGGCATTTGAAGAGTCCAATGACTATTACACCAACACCCACAAAACCATTTGACACGGTGTACGTAGACACAATAGGACCATTCCCAAAATCATTTTATGAAAAGGAGTACGCCATAACAATGATATGTGACTCAACTAAATACTTAGTAACTATACCAATACCGGACAAAAGCGCTAAAACCATAGCTAAGGCTATATTTGAAAATTTTATACTAACCTATGGTTCAATGAAGACGTTCATTTCGGACATGGGAACTGAATATAAAAATTCTATTCTAACGGAAATATGTAATTTATTAAAAATTGAAAAAGTAACTTCAACAGCTCACCATCATCAGACATTGGGAACAATAGAAAGGAGTCATAGAACTTTTAATGAATATGTACGATCCTATATTTGAATAGACAAAACAGACTGGGATGAATGGTTAAAATACTTTACATACTGTTTTAACACAACACCTTCAACAGATCATAATTACTGCCCATATGAATTAGTTTTTTCAAAACTTCCCAATAAATTTCAACAATTTTCAGAAATATATATAATTTCTCTTTTATATAACATAGACATCGATGCCAAAGATGCAAAATTTAGGTTAGAAGTAGCATATAAGAGAGCTCAACAATTACTAGATAAGAATAAAATTAAGCAAAAAGAAAATTATGATAGGAACATTATAGATTATAATTTAAATATAGGAGATTTAGTTTTACTTAAAAATGAATCAGGTCACAAAATAGAACCACATTACAAAGGACCATACAAAATTCAAAACATAGATAAAAGGAATAATATAACAATAGTTGATAAGAAAACTTATAAAGAATAGTTCATAAAAATAGACTTAAGTTATAACATAATAAATAATAATAAAATTGATAGCCCAAGTTACAGATTATAAATTATTAATAATAACAAAATATATGCTATTCAAATAGACTTTAACTAACTCTTAGAACATAAATAAATTCACATTTATGTATGCAAAATATCCATAAAACTAACGTTATATGAACATTCTTGCGAAAAGTGGAGGTGTAGCATGATTTTATTCTTTATGATTGCATTATTTTAATAATCATATTACATATAATTTCCCACAATATTCTTGTACTAATAGTAAGCACTATTTAGTTTTAAGCAATATTCCTTCCTAGTGCGGAAATCTAGTAAAAAGTTCCAAAAGTGTAGACTAAAATGTACTAGTGAATCTCTGGTTCCACCTTGTCAATAGTTGTGTTGATTCGCAATGACACGCACATGTTAAATGTCTACAGCAGAAAGCGTTGGCTGGGGAATAATTAGCCAGTAGTACTGGTGACAAAGTCAATAGTGAATCAGTACAGTTTCACTATCGACATTTCCTACAGGGTTCTTAAATATGTATTTAAATACATTCACACTAAGTTATTTTTCATCTCTCTCTTAAACACTTAACATCGAAGTATCGATGTTTTATAGAATAAAACATTAATTTTATGAAGTGTGAAGTAGACTTATGTGAGCATAAGCACATTCTCTCCCATAAGAAGCAAATGTGCTGTTTGCAGGGGTATTTCTATTATATCTGTTACAGAACGATACCGCGTTAAAATACCATACTAAAAATAATGGATTACGAGGTTTTGGGACGTTTTTGACACCGTAGTAGAGTACAGAAACGGATATAATAACGGTATTCAATGATTGCAGTAACCAGTCCTATTAATCTTGCAAATCGAGTATGTCTAGAAAGAGCGAAAGCAAATAATGTATTAAAACAAATATAATTTACAGTAAGTCAAAAAATTGCGCAAAATATTTAACGAACGTTAAAATTCATATTCTAAACAGATTTTTGTTTGAAATTAAAGTTACAAAATATAGAAAACTATTTTTTTGTATTCCGAAATATCCAACAATGTATGTTGGTGCCTTTTAAAAAAAAATTATCAATATGAAAAATTTATTCTGTTTAAAAAGGGAGAATTTTATTCAGAAGTTAAAACATTTTTTGTTGTAATTGTTAGCCAGAATTTAGAATCTCATTTTGAATAAAATTAATGTTAAACTTATGCTAAATTTTCCAAAATTTGGGAAAAAGCGCATTAAAAATATAATAAATTTATCCATGATGGGATACGTTATTTCTCCCAAAAAATATAATTTCAATAACTGCAATGAAATGCATATGGATCTAATCGGATAAGTAGTTTAGTTAATTTTTAAATATTAAGCTTGGCCCACTTAAAAGGCAAGCGTAACAAAAAATATAAACTTAAGGTGGGCTGCAACGATGATTAAAAATACTTATTTTAAATTTATTTTTAGACTTACCAATCTTTATTGTCCGGCATCAAATTACGTCTTTCTTCATCGTCAACACGCAACGAAGGCAGCTCCGAGACAGGAGCATATTGTGTGTGTGAAACTAAAGGATCTGTGGAGGGATTCAACGCCATAATACCTTGACCACACCCACCATCAACATTTTGGCATTGCAATTGACGAGCCAACGATTGCTTCTTATCGAAAAACTGACACGGACAGGGACATACACAGCTGCGGCGCCAGTCAGCAACTTTTAAATAGAGACCTAAAATATAAAATTCATGAGACCGTTTGCCGGATGAGAAGAATTGTATAAAATAAACAACAGCAACTAACCCATGCCAACAATTCCCAAACAAGTCATAAAACCACCACCCATCAATATGCCTAGTGGTATTTCAACACAAGGACTAACCGCTTCTGTTTGTGTTTCACTCACTTCATTATCAGTGGTATTCTCCGGAAGGCTTAATTGCTGTTGTTGTCTTAAATATTCTTGATCTTCCAACCAATCAGATGTACCGCTAGCCAACATGGCAACACCGGCCGCCAAAGATATTATGGCAAACAAAAGCAAAGCTACCTGCGGTTTAGGTTTACGGAATATACGCAAAGGGGAATCAACACCAATTGAAGAAGCTGGTCCTAAAAATCCAAGACCTCCGCCCGATCCATTGCCCCCACCTGACCGTGGTCCATACGAAACGGTGGTAGGTTGATACACTGGGCCACCACAAGATGGCATTGTGAGCTATTGTTTGCGTTGTTTTACTTTGCACAAATATTTTAATATTCTTTAAAAAAAAGAAATTGAATTTGACATTTATTTTCTTTTATAATAAAAACAAATATACATATAGTACAAATAGTTTTACTCTAATAAATGACACGTATGATTTGCTATTTTTATATCCTTCGATTTTTCTTTTTCATCTCTTCCTTTCTTGTTTTATTTTGAAGGTTAAAAAAATTACTTTTATATCCTTTCTAATCCCTTCCTATACTTTGTTTGAATTAATATTATAACTTATTACCTTTATTAAATTTTTTATTTTATTTAACAAAATATTGTTGAAAGGTGCACTTTTCTATTGCAACATTTAAGTTTTTTTTTGTATTGTTGCAATTATTTACTTCTTCATCTATTGAATTTTCCGACTTTTCTTTAAATGGCCGTTTTTACATCACGTTTTTTTTGCAAATACTGCTTGAAACTTTATTAGGTCCATTCGTTTACTTTTCTCACGTAAAGTCCAGTAAGAATTACTCAGTAACAAACTTACAGAGAGTCAGAGTATTCAAAAACCGAAAACCGGTCAACCGTTTTCTTTTTTTTTAAACCGATCGGTTTCGAATATTTTGTAAATTCGAAGAAAACCGAAAACCGGTCTTTTTTGTTCGGTTAATCGTTTTTTTTAATTATATCACCAACTGGGTTACTTGGTCTCTTTTATTTTTTCCGAACACTTTTATAATCGTTTGTTTGGTTAAGAAAATTTAGATGAAAGTCTGATAGATTCCGATGAAGACTTAACTTTGGATATTCTAAATTCAAATAGTTTAATTTCTGATCTTAATAACACAATAAACAGTATTCAAAATCTTAAAAAAGAGACTGTACAAAATCATTCATCATTATATGTGACCTTCTCCGAGAAAAGGGTCCTAGTGTGTGAAAATGAAGTTTTAAGAAAAGCGCATTTAAAGTTTCATAACGCATTATCACTGTGAACACACCTTCAGTTGTGAGATGCGATGTGGTATGTATAGTTATGATTGGGTGCCGACTTTGGTGACGTCATGCCTATGTGGTGACGTATTTTTTTCGCTTTTAGAGTGACAATTTAAAACCAAAAAATCAAATAAAAGTAAATTTTAATGTTTTTTTAATTTTTATCGATTTTCCCAAGTTCGTTTTGAACGTTTTTATGGGGTAAATAAATTTTTATCAGAAATCTAACTCATTTCATCTTATTCTACACACTTTTAGGGACCAGAATTCACTCTTAAGTCCAAACCCCCTTTTTTGACACACTAGGTCCCTTTTCTCGAAGAAGGTCACATATCTTGATTAATGCGACAAAAGAACTGAAAAGTTGGACAATTTATATAATTGTCTTTTGATTATTTGTCCAACATCTACTATTAGTGAAAGAGTATTTTCCACTTCTAGCTTTATCAAAAGCAAAAATCTTCTTAAAAGGAAACGTTTTAATTGCATATTATTTCTAAAATATTATTTTAGAAAAATAGATTTTCTTTTTACATATTTAAAATTTAATATTAAAAAACTTATTTAATGCCAAACGTTTTAAACATTCAAATTACTAACGTACCTAATTTTACTCAATTTACAAACTTAATGATCTCTATACATTTGATATGAATATAATTTTATAATATTAATTTTAAGATTTTATATTAAATATTAAAACCAATAAATAAAATGTTGAAATGAAATACAATAAAAAAAATTAAATTTAAATGAATATATATATATATATATATATATATATATATATATATATATATATATATATATATATATATATATATATATATATATATGGGGAAAATTTACAAAATTCTTAAACAGCTGATTGTAAAACCAAATTTCAAAAATAAGTTATAACTGATATGACAAAAGAGGACTCTTGATGTAAAATATTAAGCAGAAACATTTTAGAAGGTTTTCTTATATTTTCTATAATTCAATATTTATTGCATTGCATTTGCATACAACAACGTAGTTGTTAACATTTTTATTTGTATTTACGAGAACCATTGTGCTGGCATAACGTGATATCTTGTTGGCAAGCGGGAAGAAAAGAATGGTTTCTTGTTGGCGTAAAGTTTCAACCAGCTTCTACGTTGATTCCCAATATACCATATAGCAATCAAACTGCAATACAACTTGAGAATAAGCTTATATAGTGTGTTTTAAGCTTTTCTAAATTTCGCTTATTATAATGTTTATAAAATGTGAATTCACAAGCAGTATTTTACAATGCTAGAAAAAGATTATTATACATAACTTTTTCTCAAGTGTGCTTATAAACAACATACAACAACAACGCAATATGACGATTGAAATAGAAATATTTTTCAATACATTCTAGTCTTGTTGTCTTTGTTCTACGCTTATAATGCATACAACAAGTGCCATTACTTTTTCTTTAATGGCATGTTTTTAGATAAGAAGTTTCTCAAAAATGTTTCCCAATTGAGTATTAAAAATTAGTTTGCGGTTCTATAATACAAATGTCAAGTTTTGTTGAGTGAAAACGTAAGTGTAACTCTTTTTGTGGTTTCTACATAACAATTTCAATTGTCACTACTGTCAAAAACATACAAGTAAAAAAAAAGTAATTGTGTGTATCACAAAAGAGTATTTTATTGGTTTTGTTTTTGTTGTTTTCTTTTGTTTTCTTCATCTACATTTCTTTTCAGGAGCTGGTATGTGAATGGTTCGATATGCTGCTTTTATGGCATGTTTCTAGATAACAAGTTTCTCAAAAATGTTGCCCAATTGAGTATTAAAAATTAGTTTGCGGTTCTATAATACAAATGTCAAGTTTTGTTGAGTGAAAACGTAAGTGTAACTCTTTTTGCGGTTTCTACATAACAATTTCAATTGTCAATACTGTCAAAAACATACAAGTAAAAAAAAGTAATTGTGTGTATCACAAAATAGTATTTTATTAGTTTTTTTTTTGTTGTTTTCTTTTGTTTTGTTTTCTTCATCTAATCTTGGCTGTATTTTATTAAGAATCATTAAAAGAACTTCCTTGTTGATGCGAAATGTAGCAATGAAACTGAAAAATTATAAAAATGAAACCCAATACATTTAAGGCATCTCGGATATTTCTGCGGCATAAACGAATGTCTACACCATCACCGTCACTTGAATCACTATCAAAATTCAATTCAATAGATGGAAACATTTTTTTCCTTTATTTTTTTTTTTAATAAATAAATTTTATTCACAGTAAATTATAATTATTGATATAAATCAATTTTTTTAAAATAAAAAACAGCTGTTCGTTTTTATTTGTACTAGAGTTGCCATTTAGTAATGAAAGTGTTGTATTTTGGCAAAAAAAAAGTAAACAAAATACAAAACTATATACTATGGCAATAATGTAATTTGACAATATAAAAAAACAACGTAACAAAACGTAAGTAAGACAAGTGTACTATAAAAACTCATTCGCTTACGTACTTGTTTGTGTACAGCTTGTCTGTTTGAGAAATTACTTGTTATGTAGAAACATGGTATTAATCTTGGCTGTATATAATAAAGAATCATTGAAAAAACTTCCTTGTTGATGCGAAATGTAGCAATGAAACTGAAAAATCACATAAATGAAAAGAACTTAAATTTTGTTTTGTTTTTACTCACCGCTCTTCCGGTAGATCCATAACATTTGAGGCATCTCGTATATTGCTGCGGCATAAACGAATGTCTACACCATCACCGTCACTTGAATCACTATCAAAATGTAATTCAATAGATGGAAACATTTTTTTCCTTTATTTTTTTTAATAAATAACAAATTTTATTCACAAAACAGCTTTTCGTTTATATTTATACTAGAGTTGCCATTTAGTAATGAAAGAGTTGTATTTTAGCATAAAAAAAGTAAACAAAATACAAAACTATATACTATGGCAATAATGTAATTTGACAATATAAAAAAAACAACGTAACAAAACGTAAGTAAGACAAGTGTACTACAAAAACTCATTCGCTTACGTACTTGTTTGTGTACAGCTTGTCTGTGTGAGAAATTACTTGTTATGTAGAAACATATAAATTTGTCAAACGTGTTTTGCGTGTACATTTAGTTGTGAATTTTATATAGTGAACGTGCAACTGCATATTAAATTTAATTATTTTTATTTATGGTTAAAATTAATTATTATTATTTATATTTAAAATTAATTATTATTTTTTATATTTAAAATGAATTATTATTATTTATTTTTAAAATGAAAATAAAAAATAAATGAAATTAAAGAAAATAATTATGATTTCTCTTTTTCAACTATTAATAATATATTATTTTTGTAAGCTTATTCTACAATTGCAAGAATAAGCTTACAGTAATCATACACATAATATTTTCACGAGGGTTCCGTTTTGATTTTTCTATAATTGTTACGATGGCCTTTTTCAATATATTCTCAAGTATTTTTCAAGCTTAAGGCTTGTGTTTGTAAGCTTATAATAATATTTTTCTCAAGTCATTTGGTATGCTGGGCTAGCAGCTCAAAACCAATGCATGCACATTTTTAAAAAACGACAAACGTTAAATAAATACAAAGAACACTAAACACACAGAGCTTTCATACCGTGTTTTACGAAAAGAACAAAAATTGAACGCTTAAATATTATCGGGTGTGTATACTAGTGTTGGCAGAAGTGGCAGCTGTTAAACGAGTAAGTAAGTAAGTAAAAATTTTATTGTCTTCTTCTTTTTCGATTACATTGATTGTCTTACATACTTGAGAATAATATTTTTAGAGCTATATGTGTATTACTCTAATAACTAAGTTAACGTAAAAAGCAACATTGCTAAAGTGAGATAGAATATGTAAAAAAAGTACAAAATTAAAAGTTTGACAAGGCTTGCTTTAGGCATTTAAAGAGAGCAGACGTCTGTAAATAACATTACTAAAACTAAATAAATAACATTACTAAAACTAAATAACAAAAGTTCTGTTACATTGACAAAACATATTCATATTACAGTTCATGTTAAATTTAGTATATACGTATATCATCTTCAGCCCCTATGATTGCAGAAGGCTGGGCTCATATAGAATGAGGGAAGGTCCAGAGGAACTGGATCGCCGTCAATTCGTCCATTGATTCGACATGGCGTACTAACAGAAGGGTAGAACATCGGCATTTTCGTTTTATGAAATTTTTATAATTTTTTCCGATGCATTTTCTACTATAGGAGATATAGTACACCAGATTGGGAATCCATAAGACAGAACCGATCTTATGGCGATCTTGTAGAGTAAAAGCTTGGTGTTCTTAGGTAAGTATGTGTTCTTCATTAGTGATGCAAACATTCCAGAAATCTTTTTCGTCTTTCCCAAGAGACTTCTAGCGTGGGCGTTAAATTTCAGTAATTTATCAAAATGTATTCCGATATATTTTATTGAATTTTTAAATGGAATATTTTCGCCGTTTAGTATAAGTTGAAGGGATTTACTTTCTGGCACTACATATCTAGGACATTTACCCGAAGGGCACCTTATACAGATACCCTCAGATTTGGCTGCGTTGATTTTAATGCCCCATTTTTTTGTAATAAGAGCTTATTTCTCCAAGATGAAATGCAGCAGAGATCAGAGCTAGTATTGGTGATATATTCTGTGCATAAATAAGGCAATCATCAGCGTATAAAATAGCCTTTGAATTTCTAGATTGGTGAGGAAAATCATGCAGGAAAATGTTAAATAGGAAGGGAGCCAAGACACTTCCCTTAGGTACCCCACTTTTTACATCTCCTAGTTCTGAGGTAATGTTGTTGATTTGGAGGCCAAACCTTCTATTAGTAAAGTAGCTGCAAAATATTTTTACCAGAAATGGGTCAACGCCAAGATTTATCAGTTTGTAGAGGATTCCATTATGATAAACCGAATCAAACGCATTTTCTATATCCATAGATATTGCCACCGTGCATATTTTATTCCTTAAGTTGCAAGTTACATCATTGTGAAATTTCAACAATGCATAATGTATTGAGTGAGATCTTCTAAATCCAAATTGAAATTCCGATATTGGTTTAACAATGAACTCATTTTCTAGTTTTTCCTTAATTACGTGCTCAAATAATTTACCAATGTTGGATAAAAGGGATATTGGGGGAAAATCCTCAGGCTTTTTACTATCCTGCTTTTTTTTTAGTTGGAAGTATTTTTGCACTTTTCCAAGCCGATAAGAAATAGCCGTTATTAATGCAATTGTTAAAAATAGCAGCTAATAATTTTAGTGTGGTATCAGGAAATTTTTTAATTATAAAATTGGGAACGACATCAAAACCAAAAGACTTTGCTATTCTGATATTATTCACGTTTTTAAAATGGTAATTATCAAGATTCCCATCGGCTAGAAACGTGTCATCAAATGTATAGATATGTTGCGGTAGTCTACCAACACATGATGAGATTTGATTCTCTATATTGTTAACCGGTCTTTCAGGATTTACCTAAGTGATAGTATAATTGTGTATGAGCTGCTGGCAAAAAGAAGACTTCTTTTTACCAACGAACCGAAATACGTCTTTAAAGGCAGTACCTGGTGTTATTTTTGAGAGTTTATGTCTCAAATTTTTAGCATCTTCAAGATTTATAAGCTCACTAATAATTGTTTTTAATAGTTGTATTTGTTTAGTGAGAATTTTATACTCGCTGCTAATTCTATTTTCAGTTCTATGATATATTTTCTTTTAGTTCTTCTGCCATGCATACTTAACAGAATCAGAAACCACGGATTTTGACGAAATATATTTGCTTTGAGTTCGCCGTCATGAAAAAATGCACGGATGAAAAAAAATATACATACATATTTTGTGTTTTACGTCTCTGCATCCCGTTTCTGTATCTGATGCGAGAAGTTTTTCATCGAGAAATTCATGGTCACCCTACTTTATACAGGGTGACTTTATAGATGATAAAGTTGTTTGCATTTTTAATGAAAATTTTTTAAAGCTTTTAACTTCTAAAGCTGTGGGCACATTTAATTTTGTCAAATTTCTTATTAGATAGATAAATAACATAAATAAAGCGCATTATTCTGTAATTTGTAATATGGAAAAATGCGTAGACGAACTGATGTTTATATTGCGTTTTATTGAAACTACCAAAACTTGCCGGCGTGTTAATTTGTACGTCTCCTTTAAAAGCTTCAAGCATACGACACTCATACTCATGCACTGATTGACGGATTTATTTGATCGTCTCCATTGGCCTTTAGATGTGATATACGATATCGGGAAACGGATTTCGGAATGAGAGAGTAAAAAATTACAATAAATATAATTCATTCCTAAATCAATTTTTTCAAAAATTATCAATGGGTCAACCAATATAAGCTAAAAATAAGCCAACTTTGATAAGTTGCCGCATAAACACAGACAATATCTGTCTGTCTGGTATTGTTATGAATTGACTTATAGCGAATTTACATTATAACTTTTTTAAGTAGACTTCAATTTTAACTCTATTTCAAAATCAACATTCTATTTTTTTGGATTTCAATTTGACAATACAAAAAAAAAAAACAGTTGATTAACTCCCCTTTGCTACATGCAAGTGCAAAAAACTCAATATACTCATACTTTTTTATTATCAGATTGCAATGAAATATTGAAGTAAGTGAATTTTTGACAGTTGATGCAAGAAGAATGACAAAACGAAAAACAGAGTGGCCGAATACTGAGTTTTATATTAATTTATTTATTTGTTGCAACAGGAGTTAAAATTATAGCGGGTTTTGTGCATATATAAGAAGAATAATGAGAAAGGATATAAAGTCGCCTTTTTAAGGTTAAATAATAAATTTATGTTTTTAAAAAAGAAATATAATAACATGATATATACCCTACGTATATTCCACGATATATATCCCTAGGTATATTCCTTTAAGACAGCCATTTTCGATAGCACTTCTCCTGTTGACGACATTGCACATTGAACTTTCACGGTATAGTGTAGGCACTCAAATATTTTTATTGTTTTTCGTTGATACACTACTTGCAAATAGTTACTTGCATGTGACAACGCGGGGTAAATATACAAAACAATAATATGAAAACTTTAAATAAAAAAAAAGAAGGTCTTTAGCCCATTATGCATCCGGTATTAAAGAATACATTTTTTTACAAAGAAAAATGGTCAAAGATCGATAAAATGTGTTATACCAAAAACACAAGTAATAATGTATTATCATAATACAATTATTATTATATATTATGTATATATTATGTTTTTGCGCTTTTATTTACCTTCAAAAAATTTTAAAAATACAAGCGTAGCCAGCTACAATTACGATTTATCGATAAATTTAGAATTGTATTCGACGAAGTCGATATAAATTCCCACAATTTATTAGATTTCGTTTTGATTTCAGCGAAATCTAATTTTAAATGTGATTTCATTTTAATGGGAAATCTGTTAAAATATTAATTTGTAATATTTTTGTTTGGTAGGTTTTCAATAACACTTTGTATATCAGTAACTAAGCTCTCTGTTTTTTAAATGTTTTTTGTTACCTTTTAAATTTGGAAAATATTTTATTTTTCGAAATAAAGTAATTGTGAATTACGCTCGTTTTGTTTTTCTAAGAAAATCTGTTTGAAATCCCAATTTTTTTAGATTTCTCTGAATGTTTTTTTTAAGTTGATTTCAGCATAATGTAAATTCGCTTTAGTTTTTTAAAGAAATTAGTTTAATTGAACTAGTTCGTTCACAAACCACACAAAAACTCTATGATCTGGCAATATCTTCAAGCTTACGCAATTTTTCCAAAAACAAATATAGTTGTTCTTCTTATATGATTTTTGAAGAAGCACGTGAAGTTTTGTGCAGATTAGTGGAATTTAAGTAAAAATTAAATTCAATTTTGCTGTAATATAATAAGAGGTAAATAAAACGAAAAATGTCTTTTCTTGGGGCAACACTGGCACGATGCTGTCGTCAAATGACAGTTGGCGCGTCGCAGTCTGTCGCCATTTTGGCCAGAACAACAAATATTCAAGCTTCGCCTTTGACAATTGGAATTAAAACGAATCAGTTGCAATTTGGATTTCTCAGTGTACGGAATTTCGCTAGCAAAAATAAAATGGGCTTACCTCGTGTGTTCTTTGATATGACCGCTGATGGTCAACCTTTAGGTCGTATTGTTATGGAGGTAAGAAAAATATTTTTTTGTTATATATTTTTAAAAATGAATAAATTTTTTAATTTAAAAATTTATGTGGCATTAGTCTGTGAGTGTGTGTGAAGTAAATGTGAATAATTGTGAAGATCTGTTTGTTATATTATGCCTTTTACTCGTGTAGATTTCTTTTTGGATTGAGGAAGAAAGAATAGAAAAGGTGAGGTTAGGTTAGAACATTTTAGTGCAAGAAAAAAAAAAGACAACTTGCAGTTTGTTAAAAAACGATGACTGTCGTATGTTAGCAATATGTATGTGTGGAATGAATAACCAGTGGGCGCAAGTATTGGTGTGTACGTATAGAGGTTAAAATATCAAGAATGTAAGTGGTGGCGTCTTTTGCTATAAAAATGATTTTGGTTGGAAATTAAAATATTTATAAATTAAATTAATTTTAAATTTTCTTCATCCTCGCCGGCCGGCACATTGTTGATGCCATTAATTTTTTTTTTCTATTTTAGGTTTTTTTTACTTGTGTCCATGTTATTTTATATTGCTAATCATTTTTTCGTTCCTCTAACCCCTTTCCCGCGTTCTCCTAATTTTTAATTTTATAAAGTACAACAAAAAAAAAAAAAAAAAACGTTTTAGTTACTGCGCTGCTAGCTAATACAAATTCACATTGGAATTTTCCATTTTGTTTTTTATCGTTTAATTTATCTTCCAACACGTTTTGTTCCTTTTTTTGTGTACAAATCATTTTTGAACACAAAACTAAAAAAACGTGTTAGCTTTAATTTTTAGAAGAAAATTAAATAAATTATTTCAGTAATTTCTAAAAAGAGTTATTAAATTTTTTTACATTGTTTTAAATGTTGTTTAATGACCAGTGGTGACCTTGAGCTTGAGCGCATGAGTTGCAAATACACATTTTCTAATTTTATGAGTAATTTTCCTTTATAGTATACAAAATGTACTTTTTATTGTATTGATTTGAAAAAATATTCCGATTTGTCAGGCGTTCCTCAAAAAACTTTGCCCCTCTGGAATTAAAAAAGATTTTTTTATTTTGGGTTAGTGGGCCAAGTCCTTTAAGGCCCTTAAATTGGGTACGCTTATCGTAATGTAACCGCAGTATAAAAGAAATCACCTTTATTCTAGTTGTTGTTATCAATGTCGTCGTCGTTTTTGTCAACATCACTTTGCTTCGACGTCGACAACACTTCGACACCAAATTGGTATTCTAAAACAGTGTTGTAACGACGTCGACAGTTTATCGATTTAAACAAAAACGCATCTCTAAAAATTGAGTCGGCAGATTTATTTTGTTTATTATTTTTGCGAAAAAATGTTTTTTATGTGTAATTGAAATTCTGATGAAGAAAATAAAGAAAACCTAGTATTGGAAAGAAGACTTCTCATACAGAAATCCAATATCTTTAATCTGCCAAATAACAAGTGAGTAGCAAAATCAAAGTCTGTTACTTTAAAGAATGTTAATCTTCTAATTTTTTTAAAAGGTTTGAAAGTTCCTTTCGGGTGAATAAAATAGCCTTCAAAGATGTGCTGGAAACAATACCGCCTAATTTGAAAACTGGAATCAAATCCATATTTATTTCCAAAACAATAAAGTTTATATGATCATGCTTTCTTCACCTTCTGCCATCCATCTCACATTATTCTCGGTGGGCCAAGTGCATTTAATAAATTTGATATTTATTCCCATTTTTCCGTTTTTTTTTTAATTATTTTCCTCAAGTCATTAAAAATTGTGTACAAAATCAAAGTCGTTTCAAGACAATATCGTCGTCACGTTTTCTTACAGAATACCAAATACTTGTCGACAGTTAATCAATTATTTTCGATAACGACAACGGGAATACCAATTTCAAAAAAAAATTGCAAGACGACATTGTCTTGTGTCGATGACGACAACTAGAATAAGGGTGAATAGCGTCCGACCGAATTTCGGATTTTTTTAAATTGAAGTTGACTTGCAAAAAGGCAACCTAAATTCTTTAATGAAGCGGGTAAGGGTTTTAAATGCGAAAAATGCATATCTTCATATAGTCAAAGAGATTTTGTATTTTTTGCAGCTTTTGAAAGTGAAAAACCCGATTTTCCCTAAAAACGTTAGTTGAATTTATTGTAAAATGAAAAAAATAAAAAATTAAAAAACCCTCTTACTGTCTTTTGATGATTTATGTGTACAAATATTGTTCAAAATTTCAAAAGGATCGCTCAAGTAGAGTTATAATGTTCACGAACTTTAAAAATGATGTGTGGAAGAAAATAGATTAAATTTTATTATACTAGCACATTCAAAATTAAGCATCATTAAAAGGGTATAATTTTTTATACTTACACAGAGTTATTAATGTCAGTTAACATACTTACGAAAACCCATAATAGTAGAAACTAATTAAATGATTACAAAGGGGCTTAAAGCAGCTGACTTGAAACGCTGTATCTTTGTTAGATTTGCTCCTCCACAATAATCTCGACATGTACATTCAGAAAAAAATATATGGAGAATTTACATGATTTAACTGTTTCCACCGATTCTTTTAAAAAAAAGACTCGTAATTTCCAGAGAAACCAATTTCGCTGATTGGGACTACTGATTCATGTATTTCATATTGTGTATCTCGGCTTTATCTTACTAGAGTATGATTCAGGTTACTATTTTATATAGTTTTCATATTTTTATTATTACATTAACAATTATTTGAATATTGTTTACTACTTAGTAATACGTATTTTGGCCTTATAGGATTACTTTATTACAAATGAATAAAATATATGAATAAATAAATTATATAAATAAATAAAATATGCAATTATGGTATAGAGGCTTTAGGAACATTGTCCGTTGCTTCTAACCAGGACTTTGTAACAATAAACAGTGCAGAGTTAAAATCTTTGATGCAATCCTAATGCTGTATAAAGACGAATGAACATTAGTAGAAACCTGACCGCGTTGTTACACTTAATTATCCGTCGTTAAAAAATTAAATGTTATAAATAAATATAAAAATTTATGAGAAATGGAACAAAATGTTATATCTATAAAAATTAAAGTAAAAAACATAAGCATATGAAAAAATAGTAAAAGAATATAAACATTTTTAAAAGCAAATTTTAAAAATTTTTGTCTTTCGCGTATATTTGTTTAGTAATAATATATTCAAACAGAACTTATGTTTCGTTTATGGTTTCGTTTTTGGTTCCATTACCTGTACTATAAAAATTAAACATTCAATAAAGAAATGTTTTTACTAATGTTTCTTCGTCTGTGGGCCGTCTAGCCAAGTTCTGGCTCTTTAACCTCCGATCATTTCTTACAGAGTTGTTCAGGAGTGCAGACTCGTTGGCAAATATTGTGTCAGATTTGACGAGCACCTAGTTATCAGGATATCATCGTTTGTACCTTGGATTGGCTTACATATAAAATATGTTTTTTTATTGACAGTTGGTCAGTCTGGAGTAACTGCGGTAGTACGAAATGTTTTGTAGGAAAACTAAGATGTGAATCTGGCACGATATCTACCTACTCTGATTAAGAAGAGCTGTCTATCGTAGACTTAAGGGTCTGGTTCTGGAACACATCGCCTAAGCACGTCATATGGCGAGGATGGGCATTGTCAAAACCCATTGTGTTTGTCATGTCCCGAGGAAATGGACACATTCTGACTGTTACTGCCTAGCATTCTCCAGGAAGGATCACTTTTGGTTAAAGGTTTTTTTTATAGACTCTGTTCATAAATAACACATTCCTAATTTGTTCATGTTTATAGAAAAGACTTGACAATATATGGCTGGAACTCTCCTATTTTTTCTCTAATTTTTATAGGTTATGTTACAAAGGACAATTTTTTAATTTAATCACCATGAATGCCTCAGACTTCATAAACTCTTAATCCTTAAATTTTACCTACCGTTACTTATCTTAAAAGTTTTTTTAAGATTCTTATTTAACATTTTTTGTTATTTCATACAATTTCAAAGCAAATAAATTTCCAAACTTTTCTCGGTATCTCTTGTCAAATGTTTAAAAAATGCAGAGTAGCTTTTTGCGGCAGCAATACTTTGGCATAAAATTTTTATATAATTTACTCAGAGGAACAAAAATACAATAACAAAATATATGCATTACAAAAAGGAAATATGGCACTTCTTACGGAAACACCATATTATTTGCTAAACTTTACCTATATTTTAACAGAGGTATTTCAAAATCAACGTTGACAGCAATACTTTGGCATAAAATTTTTATATAATTTGCTCAGAGGAGCAAAAATACAATAACAAAATATATGCATTACAAAAAGGAAATATGGTACTTCTTACGGAAACACCATATTACTTGCTAAACTTCACCTATATTTTAACAGCGGTATTTCAAATCTATTTTAAGCAAAATTTGCTAAAATTGTATTCATAAACGAATTTTAGCTTAAAATACTTTTTTTAAACCTTGCTTAAATAAAAGATGACATGTTTGCTTTGTGTTTATTTTCATTTTTAACATTTTTGCAAAAAATTGTCATTTAATCAAAAGAAGTTGTTTGTTTTTGTTTAATAAATAATGGACATACTATTTTTGATCAAAAGAATTGGTAAGAACCATTTTGTTTAATAAATAATGGACATACTATTTTTGATCAAAAAAATTGATAAGAACCATTTTTATTTGAAAAATGTGATATTTTTAATTGTATTTTGTTTATAATAGAAAGTATTGCCCAAATTTAAAAAAATTGTCAACCGAAAATTCACAAAAAAAGAGAAGCGACCCGTTTCAATTCCGGATAAAGAATTTAAGCAGAAATAATATTTTTTGATATTTATTGAAAGTAAACTAGTGGTGTGTTGTTTAATCAAAACAAAGAAAATAAAACCGTTTATTTGAATACTTTTTTAACTACAATAAACTCATTATCTATGTAACACTTACTGGGCATTTTATTTCGACTCTTTTTTTCTTTTTGTAATTAATAAACAGGTTTTCATAAATATTTTATTTTATAAAAACAATACTTTTCTGAAAAACGACAAAAAATACATAGAAACGAATACCGTATGGTTTAGTAATCATTGATTTGCATCATTACGATTAATGTGACATAAAAAATACAGTGTTGATATCTTTAACTTAGAAAAGGGCCTAAATCGTTTATTACTTAAAAAACTGATTATGAATACGAATAAGGCTTAAAATGTTTTTTTAACTAATAAGTATTTGAAACTTGAATTAGGATTTTTTATGAATACCGCTGTAAATATTTGAATAAAATAACTACCCAGGGTGCAGACATATGCAATATTGGTATTAAAATGTTTGTTTTTCGAGTACTTTGTATATAAGTGAAACAAAGCAAAAATTGATTGTGAAAAATAAATTTATAAAATTAAATAAATTTGCACATGCAGCAACTTTCCACGTTTTACATTTTTATACAATCAGCAAAAAAAAAAAAAGTTATACAAAAGTTTGAACCAAATTATTACTGTAACTCGTTAAGGTAGCACAGCTTGGTCCTATTTCACAAAGAATAACTTTTGTTCCAACTTTTTCAGAAATTTTCTTCTAAGTTTCGTTTAAAATTAATGAAAAACAAAAAGAAGAATGAAAAAACAAAACGAATTGCCGAGAACAAGCAACTCAGTACCAAGTCCCGTTTCACACAGAGAAATTTTGTTCAGCAGTTTTCGTCCACATTTGATTTAAAATGAATGAAAAAAGAACGAAGAATGAAAAAAACGAAGAATTAAAAGCAATTAAGTACCAATTACCACTCCCTTCTTTCCCCTCTCTCCCACAAACTTAAGATTTTTGCAAAAAAAAGTTGCTCTGTGAGAAATGGGACCAATTAACACTATTCTTTCTCTCCCAAAAACTCAAGAGTTACGCAACAAAGGTTACTGTGTGTGAAATGGGACTTAACGAGTTACAATATTTGTTAATATAAGTCCCGTTTCACACAGAGCAACTTTTGTCGCGGCGATTCTTGGCAATTCTCTTAAAGTTGCCTTTAATTTCACACAGAGAAACTTTTTTCAGCAACTTTCGTCTACATTTGGTTTAAAAAGAATGAAAAAAAACGAAAAATTAAAAAACAAAACGTATTGCCGAGAACAAGCAACTCCGTACCAACCCCCACTCTTCTTTCCCCTCTAATCCACAAACTCAAGAGTAGCGCGACAATTGTTGCTCTGTGTGAAACGGGACTAAATGCTGGATTAGCCAGATGTAAACGTATCTGTGTATAGTAAATTCAATGAGTTAAATAAGAATAGAAGATGTTGTTTTGTATATATTTGTGTCATTCTTGTGCATTGAATTGATACAATACATACACAAAACGTAAGTACACAACGAAAATCTGTTTTGATTAGTTTTTTGTTGTGTATTAACGTTTTGTGTATGTATTGTATATGTTCAATGCATAAGAGTGACAAAAAATACAACACATCTATTCTTATTTAGCTCATTGAATTTGCTATACACATAAGTTTACGTATACGTCTGGCTAATCCGGCCTTAAGGGTATAACATAAAGTTATCTCTTGTAAAGATTATCGATAATTGAATGTAATATTAACAGTGGTATTCATAAAAAATCTTAATTCAAATTTCAAATACAAATTAGTTAAAAAACATTTTAAGCCTAAAAAAGTTTTATTAAAAATTTAACTTGAGGATGGCAACACTGTATTTTTTTATTTGTCACATGAATCGTAATGATGCAAATCAATGATTACTAAACCATACGGTACTCGTTTCTATATATATATATTTTTTGTAGTTTTTCAGTAAAATATTGTTTTTATAAAATAAAAAAAAAATTAAGAAAACTTGTTTATTAATTAAAAAACGGAAAAGAGCCAAAACAAAATGCCCAGTAAAAGTGTTACATAGATAATTTATTGTACATAAAAAAGTATTCAAATAACCGGTTTTATTTTTTTTTTGTTTTGATTATACAACACACCACTAGTTTACTTTCAATAAATATCAAAAAAATATTATTTCTGCTTAAATTCTTTATCCGGAATTGAAAACGAGTCGCTCCTCCTTTTGTAAATTTTCGTCTGACGATTGTTTGAAATTTGGGCAATAGTTTCTATTATAAACATAGTACAATTAAAAATATCAAATTTTTCAAATAAAAATGGGTTTTACCAATTCCTTCGATCAAATATAGAGTGTCCATTATTTATTAAACAAATACAAATAACTTCTTTTGATTAAATGACAATGTTTCGCAAAAATTTTTAAAATGAAAATAAACACAAAGCAAAAATGTCATTTTAAAATAGGTTTAAAATAGTATCGAACCAATTTTAAAATTCGTTTATTTACACAAGGTTTAAAAAAGGTATTTTAAGCTAAAATTCGTTTATGAATACAATTTCAGGAAATATTGCTATAAATTGATTTGAAATAATGTTGTAAAATTTTTATGAATACCGCTGTAATGATTTACCATAATTGAATGTAATGTTGAAATATTAGGTCTGTAGGTAGTTCCTGTAAAATTTTTGCGAGAAGTTTTCGCATCGAAAAGTGTGAAACAAAAAATTCCACAGTTTCTCGATTTGTGAATAAAAAGTGTTTCTGCATTTCAATGCGAAAAGAGGCAACACTGTTTACGTATATATTACGTTTTTGTTGGACTATTCCAAGGCATCTGTCAAATACTAGTAAAAAAATATAAACAAATAAAAAACCGCGAACATCAACTGAGAAAAAAAAAATATTTTTTCAAATAAAAAAAAAGTTATATAATTAAAATAAAAGATTTAAAAAAATGTATGGTGTTGCATTGATAACTGCTAAAATGTTCGACCGTCGAAATTTACTAAGAATTTATCGCCCTCTGGCAAATTCCAAATTAGAGCTCATGTGGTCCACAAATTTCGCTTTCTGCTCCTTGGAAATTCGTTCCGTTTTCTGAAAAAATAAATAAATTAAAAAAATTTTAATAAAAATACCTTTTCTGTCTTAGTTACCTTCCAACTATCTATATTTTATTAAACAATTATTTTAATGTTTTTGTTTTTATATATTTTACGTGATGACTAGTTCATTTAAACAATTTACTTAATTGTTCTATATCAAGTAGTTCATCATATTTTAGTGGCAACTACCCGATTCGTCTCCCAAGGCTCCCAGATATTACATTTTGGAAAAAATGGGCCCGAAAAGACCCTTGCCGGGAGTCACTTCGGTGCAAAGTTAAAAAATGGACTTGCCTATATATTCGTCAATTATGATCGGAATGGAACAATATGTACATCATAGCAAAGATAATAAAAACATCTTTTGACTTTTTTTTAACCCATTGCACTCCGCTGAAGGAATTTTAATTTTCTGTTTAGTTTTTAAAAAGTGCTTTTGTAAGGGGAAAATTCAAGACTTTAGGATGTATTTAGTATAAGGTAAAAATTTCATTTTTGTGAAAAAACATTTAAGAACTCCAAAAGATTAATGGGTTAACAAATAAAAATATCTAAAAGATTTTTAAACTAATTATATTAATTAATTTTCAAACTATCTTTTTGTTGATGTACATTGACAATCAATGACGAAGATAGCCATTTTTGAACTTTGCTTCGAAATAATTGCTGATATATACATCTTCCCCAAAAAAATTAAAACCCATGGACTCAATCGGAGACATGACCTTAAACATTTTTATTTTTAATAAGGATGTAGTTTTTTCACACCAACATGAACGATAATGGCAAACTCAACTAAAATACAGAAAATTCGCACCGTTTAAAATTGTGAGTAAATTTGACAGTTGAAATGAAAAACTTTTCGCCTTAAATGTTTACAGAAACACTTTTTCTCACATTTTTCCAATAATGGTGGAAAAAAACCTTACGTGACAGAAAGTTTTCACAAAAAAAAGTTGTTTCTATAATCGTGTGAGAAATATGACATTTTGTGTCAATTCATATCATTTTTGTTTCAATCCATGCGTTTCATGCGAAAACTTTCTCGATTCGAAAGTTACAGGAATTGCCTACTGTACGAAGTAATTTTGGGTAAAGTCTAGTAAAATGAAAGTAAGCAAAAAATTCTCTCACAAAACCATAAAAATGCCCAAAATACTGCGAACGCACAAAACCACATTTCATACCCAAAAATAAACGTCAAATTTATTCATATTAAAAAACAGTTTAATTAATAAATATATTTGAAATGACAAATTTCTACTTACATTTTCAAATCTATTTTTCATTATTAAGAAGGAAAAGTTCTTTATAATAAGTTTTTAGTTAACTTTAATTTTTTCCAAAAATGCAAAACAGCTAATTTATTAGCAACAGCTGATGATTTGACAATTTTAGAATTTTACCCAAACAAAAAGTACGGGTAAGTTCTGGTGAAATTTACCCAATTTTTGTTACAAGAAACGCTTTTTGGTAAGATTGGGTTCCCGCGGGCACCTGCGGTAACGTACGTCGAACACACCTATTGAAAAAATGCATATTTTTAAGTTTATAAAAGTATATTTTTTATGTACATAAAAGACGATTATAAATGCATTAGCTTCCTAACCTTAAATTTAACACAAAAAAAAAAAAAATAATGTACAAATTATAATCATTTATTCCACCCACCAATTTCTGCAGGATGGTAATAGCCATGAAACTTTTAAAACAAATATATTGATAATCATAAATTGACATTTTTATTTTTATTGACATTGATATTTTTTTTTTTGAGATTGAATTTTGTCTTACTTTCTGTAATTTTGTTACAGAGTTATTTTTACTAAACTTTACTGGAAAAAATACACAAATGAACCTAATACTTTTTATCAGTTGTCTTTTTTTGGATTAAAATTGAGCTCTCGATCGTCGTGAAGGAACTAAAAAAAAAAAAGGTTTGAGATAAAATGAATTAAAGCTAAAATACAAATTTAATAAAGTTTTTGAGTTTAATACGCTAAAATTTTGGAACTACTTAAAATTTCTGTATGATATTTTTGAGGAAATATGATCTATAGATTAATCAAAAAAATATCAAAATAATAAAGGTTCTAATTCAGGCGTTATCATTAATAGTGTCTTTTGTATAAAATGTCAATGAGGTCGTATACTGGGAAAAAGATGTATACAATTAGTGCTGAATTATTCCGACAATATGGTTTTAAAAATTGCACATTGAAATGTAAATATTTTTATCCTACATAATAAATTCCGCATTACGAAACTTTGGTAATCAATTTTGCCATAAACTTTCCTATTTTTTATTTTGGTAAATTGAACTTCCTAATGTGCAATTTTTTTATTTATTTATTGTAATATTAAAGCCACATTAGGCCAATAAATATATTACAGAGTTTAATAAAATATATCTATGTCTATAAAATACAATTTATCTATAAATTAAATTCATGAAATAAGCTAATATAAGAATTTAACATAATTATTAATCCAAGAATTCAATTTAATAATTCTTTTTATTTTTCTTTGGCCCCCAGCCAAAAATAATTAGGAGAAGGATACACAATATACAGTATATGGTCCATGTTAATGACAATGCATAAAAGAGTCAATAATTATCTTGAAAAAAGAAATAAGTAAAGAAAAAGTAACAATTACGTTCTATCTAGTCTCACAAACATATGAAAACATTGGTTTCCTGAAGGAATTTATTGAATACGTAAAAACTTTTAAATGAGCTGGCAAATTATTCCATAGTCGAGCAACTCTTATTAGAAACGAACGCTCAAAGATTGTCGTAGAATGAATCGGAATATCTATCTGTGGATTACGTGTAGACATAATAAAATCAAATTCACTACGTAAGTTAGGCGGAGTAGAATTAAACATAACCTTATAAAAGTAAAACAGCAATCGAAAATCAACAAATCTTCGAAAAGTACAACCTAACAAGTTTATTACATATGGCGTAATATGCTCCCTAAGTCTCACATTAAATTTAAATTAATAACAGGTTTATATATTGTTATTTGCATTTTTAATAAATAAATTTTATATAGTCATTTCCATTTTCACTAAATAATGAAAAACAAATAACAAAAAATAAAGTAAGAAAAATATTAATCATCCCAAAATAAGGACACGAAATGACGTGACATGACATGACATTGGAAATGAAAAATTTTATAAAATTTATATACAGTCATGGACTTAAGTATAGGCACAGGCTGTATAATGAAACAAAAGGAATTTTTTTGTTATTGCAACGCAAAAAATATTTATTTTATGAACATATAACAGCTATAAAACAAGTATATTTAAAGAATATCAAAGAAACTTAAGAAAAACTTATTCAGATTTTAAACAATAAAGAAAAATATCTAAAAAGTTAAATTTCCATGGTACAAAAATATAGGCACAACCATTGTTGTAATGTAAAAAAATTAAAATAGCAGCTTAACTTTTGGCATGGAGTAGACTAATTTCCTAGTAAGATTTTCTCCAATTTTTAGCCACTCTTCCTTTAACACTTCTCTAAGATCGCCTTTGCTTGATATGGTGCGTTTTTTGACTCTTCGGCCCAATTCGTCCCACAAATGCTCGATGGGGTTAATGTCTGGGGACTGCGGAGGATGTGGCAAAACATGTGCTGTATTATAAGCAAGCCACATCTTTACGTCGCGAGCAGAATGTTTGGAGTCATTGTCATGCTGAAATGTAAATGACATGGGAAGATTCAATTTCTCTGCGCTTTTTTAATATTTTCCTTCAAAATGTTAAGGTAAACTATTTTATCCATAATAAATACAAGTTCCCCTACACCCGCAGCAGACATGCAGCCCCAAACCATTACTCCCCGCCACCATATTTTACCGTTGGTGTTAGATTTTTTTGGCATATGCAGTGTTGGACTTTCGCCATACTCTTGAGTGTCCATCAGGTTGAAAAATGTTAAATTTGCTCTCATCTGAGAACATCACCTGATCCCAGAAACTGCAAGACTCATTTTATACTTTTTTGCATATACCAATCGTTTCTTTTGATTGATATCAGATATTAATGGTTTTCGTCTAGCAACTCGTGAGTTTTAACCAGCTTCATGTAGCAATCTGCGGACAGTTTTTGAGTGCACGTCCTTACCAAAATTGTCCTTAACATTTGCTGCAAGCAGTATTGATGTTATGATCGGATCAACTTCCCTTACTATTTATTTACATTCCCGTTCAGTTAACTTGCGTGGACGACCACTACGCTTAGCACTCTTGAAGTCAGTTTCGCCTTTTAAACGATTTATAATTGTCCGAATGGTAAAACGGCTACGATCTATTAATTGCCTAATTAAAAATCTTTGTGTTTAGGAATTATTTTGATTAAGAATTTTCATAATTTGTAATCATAATATTTTACATGTTTATATATGTATGTATTATATTAACTAATCCAATATATAAATAATTTGCATAATTTCTAAAAGAAATAAACATTTTGTTTGACATAACTTCTTAATCGAGTAGTGCCCGATAATATAAAAACTTGTTGACGTTTACACAGTTTCCATTTTTAACAATGTATTATATTATATTTTTTTTTACATACATAGGACATTTTTTTCAAAAGAAAAAAATTTTAATTAATTTCTTTTTCTCTACATCCATTCGTAATAAAATAATTTTTTATTATTCATTAGAACACATTTAGATAACAAATTTATGATGAAAATTGCTAATTTGTAGTGAAAGACGTGATGCAATTTTTCAGGCTGACGCCGAAGATCGGCTAAATCTATAAGAATAACGAAAGATTTTGTTGTTTGACTTAAAAAGAATTGTAATATGTACAGTGTCGGCCAAAACTAACTGAACAGAAATACCATTTTCATTTCTTTGAGTGTAGTTTAAAAATTAAAAATCATACTCATATTCTCTAAACACATATCGGTTGATGACATCGCTATTAATAATAAAATACTTTGTTTTATTCACATTCCGTACATTTTATATATATGGAGAAATAAAGAATATCAGAATCTCATCGACTAAAGCGACCAAACATAATATGTAAAGAATATAATTTTTTTTTAATTACTAAATTTTTTAGTTTGAAATTATAAAATTTTTTTTGTTAAATCGACAACGAATGATCTTCAAATATTGTACTAACTATTAAAAAAATATATTATTTTTGTCTTGAGTCGTGTTCATTCAATGGCCATTACTATGCAACCAAGACTGTCATTCTGTCAAAAACTACTTTAGTTACTTAAGGTATATACATTACTTTTTTCTCCTGTATACATTACTTAAATATCTGATCAATATTTCCTAATATGAAGACGAATTCCCAAAACAGTCATTCATTATTGGTAGTTTTTATCTTAAATACCACGCCCACTAGATAAGAAGTGCGGTTGCCAAAACAAATATTATTTTTTTATCTGTGGATCTGTTATTTTTAAATGAATTTAATCAAATTTGAACAGTTTAAGTTTTGCTAAAAGTAAAGCTTACGATTTTATACTTTTGTCCGATAGTGTATGTCCGTCAAAATCATACAGGTACAATGTTAAGGAATTTTACTCTTAAAATGAAAATGGTGTAACTGTTAATAAAATTAGTACATTTTCAGAGACTTCTTGATATAATGTTATAAAATAATATCAAACAAAAATAAAAGTCACTGTGATGTGTCGTATTGATTTGGCCATTGGCTGTAAATGTTATAATCACAATAATTCATTTGAAAAAACTATGTCAAATGCACTTGAAAAAATCAATAGTTACTAAAAAATCAAATATCAACACATTTAACTTGATCTTCTTTAAATATTGTAATTACAATTATAGCTACGTCCGGATGTTGTGCCAAAGACCGCAGAGAACTTTCGTGCTCTGTGTACTGGTGAAAAAGGATTCGGTTACAAGGGGTCATGCTTTCATCGCATTATACCGCAATTTATGTGTCAGGGTGGTGATTTTACCGCTCACAATGGCACTGGGGGTAAATCAATTTATGGCAACAAATTCGATGATGAAAATTTCATTTTAAAACACATGACACCTGGTATTCTTTCAATGGCAAATGGTGGACCTAATTCAAATGGATCACAATTTTTCATATGTACAGTAAAAACCACATGGTTAGACAGTCGTCATGTGGTGTTTGGCAAAGTAATCGATGGCATGGATGTAGTAAAAAAGATGGAACAAGTAGGAAGTCAATCGGGAAAAACAACAAAGAAAATTGTTATAGCCGATTGCGGCCAGTGTTGATATAATATATTAAATTAAAAACACTACCAGTATTTCATAGTTTCCTGTTGCAAATAAAAATAAAACTATATTTACCAAATAATTTTGTCTTTTAAATGACTATGTGTGTTTGTGTTTTGTTTGTGTGTATTCTGTTATGAATGTTTTAATTATAAAATAAATTAATAATATAACAATTCTTTGTATCTAGTTTCAATAATAGTATTCAATAATATTCAGTGTTGTTTTATTAACAAATTAAGAAAGAAACAAGCAAAAAAAAACTAAAACGTATCACCAATTTTCAATAATCATTTGTGCCATCATATATTTTCTTTTCTTCAGCTCCGTAGCGATATTGTTCCAAAGACCGCTGAGAATTTCCGTGCTCTCTGTACCGGCGAAAAGGGTTTCGGTTACAAGGGCTCCTCTTTCCATCGTGTTATTCCCAACTTCATGTGCCAAGGTGGTGATTTCACAAATCACAATGGCACTGGTGGCAAATCCATCTATGGCAATAAGTTTGCTGATGAAAACTTCACCTTGAAGCATACCGGCCCCGGTATTTTGTCCATGGCTAATGCTGGTCCCAACACAAACGGCTCTCAATTTTTCATCTGTACTGTTAAGACTGCTTGGTTGGACAACAAACACGTTGTTTTTGGTCAAGTTGTGGAAGGTATGGATATTATCAAGCAAATTGAAGGCTACGGCACTCAATCTGGCAAGACAAACAAGAAGATCGTTGTTGCTGACTCTGGTGCTCTGTAAACTGATTTAACACTCACTAAACAATCAATCAACTATTTTAATCATCGTAATTTTAAGAGTAATCGCAACAGCAAACAAAAGATGAAAGCATTTAAATCGTATCTTATTGAGAAAATAATAAATTGAAAATGTTGAAACAAAATTTCTTTTCACTATTATCCTTCTACTCTTTTTACACAACATTAATAAAAATTGCATTAAAGTTATCAATTTAAAAAGATTTGCTGCATCAAATATAATATTATATTATCCTCTTATTGTTTCTAACAAGCAGAATTTAATTACTTTAATGCAGAAAACGTATCCTTTTTTTTTATTATTTTACCAAAATAAAACATCTTTTTTCCTGTCCAAAAAGAAAATGTGTTTTTTTTTATTCAAATCTTTAGATGCAAAAATATTTTCAACGAAGAACAAAAAGTTTCATATTTTTTGTTTTTCCATATAGACTTTACAAGGTGGTTCCACAGAACTTTATGAAATTTGGTTACAATGTGGTAGAGAAAATATAAGCGAATAAGAAAGGTATCAGCTAATAAAGTTTCGATTTGTGTTGCGAATATCGTCGCTAGAGGTCGTGGTAGGATAATAAAAAATTAAAAAAAATCTTTTGGGCACAAGTCATCTTTGGCCATACCAATGTTTTGTTACATATTCGCACAATTTTTTTAATTTGGGGCCCAATGATGGCCCTATTCTCATGCCTAGGGGGGTAAAATTGATGGATAAAATCGTAGATTTCTGGATCCAAAGCTTCCACTAGGTTGAAATATTTTAAATATGTGTAGGTGAAAATACCACTTCGAGAAAAGCCGGCCGAAATCCAAACTAGCAGGAATATCGAAAGAAGCTGAAACACATCCCTTCGCATAAATTAGATAACGTTTACTGCTCAAAATTATAGCTTACTAGCCGTAATTACACACAAAAATTTCCTATGTAGAAGTCGAAAGTATACATATATCCGTATTCTGGTAGTAGTTACGTTTAACAATTTTTAGGTTGGTCTTAGAAGCGCGGTATACATATATAAAAAAAATTCTAAAGCTTTGTGCTAAAAACTTTTCAAATTCTAACGACAAATATTCATATGCAAAAATTTTGTACTTTACAGACCTGTACCCCGTTCTTGTATCTGATGCGAGAAATTTTCGTATTGAGAAATGCATGGTCGCCATACTTTATACAGGGTGACTTAATAGATTATAAAGTTGATTGGATTTTTAGCGGAACATATAAATATAGAAATAAAATGATTTATTTATATTTAATTGCCTGTGACACCCTGTAGAAAGCAGAACCAGCACACCGTTTTTGTATCTAATGCCAGAAGTTTTAGCATTGAGAAATTCATGGTCACCCTACGTTTTACAGGGTGACTTAATATATGATCAAGTTGATTGCATTTTGCTGGAATTTTTATTTGAGGCTTTAACTTTTAAAACTGTAGATACATACATATAATTTCGTAAAATACTTTATTAGATAAAGAAATAACATGCTGTATTCATTATTTTCTTTAGATTAATATATTTTTAATTGCCTATAGAAAGAAGAACAAGGTTGCATTTTACATGCTTATTGCGAAAACTTTATCGGTGCGATAAATACAGGAACAAGGTGCAGGTTACATTTTGCGAAAACTTTATCGATGCGAGAACTACAAGAACAAAGTGCTGGGCTTGAAACCAGCACCCCGTTTCTGAATCTGATGCGAGAAGTTTTTGCATCGAGAAATTTATAGTTACCCTATTTTATACAAGGTCACTTAATATAGGTTGGTTGAAAAGTTCCTGCGCTCGAATGAAAAATACTGTTTTTGTTACGAAATATATTTTTTTATTCAATATAATCTCCTAGAAGCTCAATACACTTGTTCCAATGATCTTCCAATAATTTTATCCCATCCTTATAATGGTTTTCCCGAAGCTCTGCAAAATAACCGTCTACGGCTGCTATGCTTTCCACGAAGGAATTTCTGAAGATATAGTAGTCACTGGGAGCCAAATCTGGTGAATACGGTGGATGTTCAACCAATTCGTTCTTTAATTCTTTGAGTTTAGCCATCGTCAAAACACTTTTGTGAGCAGGTGCATTGTCTTGATTGTCTTCTTTAAACCAGGCCTTTTCTTACGAATTTTTTCATCCAGCTGATCCAAAAGGCTGCAATAATATTCAGAGTTGATTGTTTTACCTTTCTGAAGATAATCAATCAACAAAATTCCTTTTGCATCCCAAAAAAACTGATGCCATAACCTTCTTTGCTGATCGTTGTGACTTCACCTGCTTTGGAGCTGAACAACCAGCTGTAAACGTTCTTGTTTTAATTTAGGATCATGGTGTTAGATCCAAGTCTCATCCATAGTTATAAAACGACGCAAGAAGTCGGTTTTTTCGGCTTAAAACGCTCCAAATTACGCTGAGAAATTTGTTTTCGATCCAGTTTTTTACGTAATTCTTCATGTAAAATATGGAATACTCGTTCGTCTGAGATGCCTATGGCATTAGCAATTTCACGCTTAGTCAAACTTGGATATTCACTAACCATATTATGTACCTCTTAATGATTTCTGCTGTGGATGCAGTTTTTGGTCGTCCCAGCCCAAAATTCAACGGTGCGTTTTGAAGGTCAGGACTCCTTATACACTTCTTACAATTGTTCATAAATTTCCTTTGCTTTTAAACCCTTCAAAACAAAGAATCTAATGACTGCACGATATTAAATTTTTTACATATTAAAAAAAATCAATGACACGTCAACTTCAAATGGCTTGTAAACAAAGAAAGAATTGACAGAATGACTTGCAACTTTGCATGTGTTCTCAGGACAGTTATACCAACTTGAGAAAAAAAGTTTGGAGCTAGCAGTGCCATCTCTTGGTGAGCGCAGGAACTTTTCATCCAACCTGTAGATAATAAATTTGATTGCAATTAGTGGAAATTTTTTTCGAGCTTCTAACTTTTAAAGCTGTGGCACATATGATTTTGTAAAATTTCTTATTAAATAGAGAAATAACATGAATACAGCACCTTATTATCTTTTTTGGATTTATATATCGTCACCTTAAATGCAAAACAACGTAACATCACTTTTTAGTATTTTACAGGAGAAGCAATAAACGTTATAAAATGAAAAATATTTTAGATATAAAAATAAATTTTTCCATTTTGAGTTTAAACACAATAACAAAACAAATCTATTTCTCAAGAAAAAAATATATTTTTCAAAATAGTTTTCAAGATATGTGTGTTACGCTATTTTAAATTTGTGTTTTGTAAAACAAAATGACGTATCATCAATGAAATGTTTTAGCATAAAGTAAAACAAACGTTACGAATATGAATACATTTTAAAATAGTTGAAAAATTTCAGGTTTAATAATAAATAAAGAGCGCTTTTGTTATTTAAATTAAAAAAGGATAATTCATTGCCATTTTTTGGACACGTTCCAATACTAAAAATAATACAACATTTATAAATATTTTTAAGTAAATGAAATAAAAGAAAATAAACAAAATTTATTATTCAAAAGGAATATTATCATAAAAATAGTGGCAGTCTGCTGGAAGCAATGACTTAAGGTCCTGCAAATGTTGATATTTCTTTTTGGATATCTTTATTTTCTGGGAATGCAATTGGTTTGGCTCAGTTACAACAAATTTCTTATCAGTCCGTTGGGGAAGAACATGATAATCATCCTTTATGCTGGTTTTATAATAAATTATTCCAGAAGAATCATACGCCAACGCACGGATCATATTAACTGTTGGATCTCTAGCCTTTTTTCCTTTATAAGATAATAAATTGTTAAAAATTATTTATATTTGTAATAATTTACATTTTACCTGGTCGAATAGATGAGTACCGTTTTGGAAGAGTTTCATAATCAAGGAAATATTTATGTTGTAGATGATGGACTTTAAGTGGCAATGGGTTTCTTTGTAAATCTTTTATAAGTTCAACTAATTGCGATGGTAAATTTATTTTCTTGTTATTAATTTTGAGTGTGTTGAATCGCATTCCATTAGAGTATGTCCTACGAATAAGTATTTATGCTCAATAGTAATGTTCTTTTCAACACAGAGAGAAACCAAAGCATTAGATAATACCACATTACAATTCTGATAAAAACAGCCATCAGAATATATAATAATATGATGATTGTTCGGCGTATGAAGGATTGCATTTCTCAAATGTTTTATTACAATAGTTGCGAAAGTAGATGCAACAAGATTTCCTTCCGTTTCATCCCAGACATAGTTGTCAGATTCATGAGTGATGACATCATAAATAGTAAAGTTGTGAACTTGCAATTTCATTTTGTAATAAAAAGAATTTGCATTTGACTGTGGAATAAGCTTTACTGCTTGCATGTCTATACATAACAGTACGCACATTCCTGATTTAGCACATTCTATATCATTTAATTTTTCTTCTCTCATATCCTCAATTTCTTTTCTGTGGCTATCATACTGATCCTGTGAAACATTTTTTGTTTCATATGATATGCAAGTATCACACATATCGTTTCTGGGTTTGAAAATAGAATAGTTTGATTTTTTTTAAAACATCCATAAATCTTGGAAAAGATATTGCAGAGATTCCATTTTTTTGTGTGATTCGCATTCCTGAGAATATACTTCATACACATTTTTAAAAGATTTAAAATCACACTAAAAATATATTTTACTCGTGTATTGACGTCGGTAATCGGACTCTAGTTTAGGTACGGACTCTAACCATTCATTCAAATATTTTAAGCGTGCTTCATAAAGTTTTCCTTGGGTTGTGCTTCTTTTGGCATTATCTCTCAAAATTGCTTGGTTTTCTGGCCCCAATTGTAGAATGTAGTTCACTAGAATTCACCCAATTTCTAACTATTGCTTCGGATATACCAAGGGTTGACAAAACCATTTTACTACATACTTGCAGACGCACTGTTTTGTTATTTAAAAAATATGATTTTGTAATTGTACGCCGAGAATCTTCTACGTAAGTCATTTTCTTTATGGAACATTCAATTCCATTTGTCACATACATTTTTTTTGGTCCCATGACATCTGCCAAAAACGATAAAATATTTCCTTTCGCACATTTTCGGGAATATGGGAACAATGACGTTTTGAACTTTTTTGACAATATTTTAAAACGCACCCAGCTTTCATTTCTCTTGGCATTTCCTCAGAAACATTTCCTTTAGACAAACCTTCATCATATTTTTTGCCATTCATACGATTTATTTTATTTTCTATTCTTTTATTTTTATCTTTAGAACAATTTAGATTGTCTTTATAACATTTTTCTTTATTAGAACACATTTTATAACTTATTACACACACTTTCTTTTTAATTTGTTAACTTCTGCTGCAGTTTCTAGTTTGATATTACTTATTTCAAAATAAAAGAAGGTAAATGAAATGAACATAAAAGAAAAATATCAAAGCTTGCTTTGTTATTTAAAATAAACAAAATATTTTTGTTTGAATTTCTTACACAAGTGTATTGATACGTTATTTTAATTTATGCAAATCCAGCACATGATGCTACGTTATTTTGAATTTTGGCTATAAAATCATTATTTTTGGACTAAGAGCTCTAAATTTTTTTTGGAGACATGTAGTTTAATAAAATAAATAATAATCAGTCAAAAACTCGATTTTAGTTTTTTTGATGATACGTTGTTTTGCATTTAAGGTGACGATATGTATAATAGCCTGTCACTCACATTATAGAAGGCAGAACAAGGTTTCGTTTTAAATGTTTTTTGCGAAAACTTTATCGATGTGAGAAATACAGAAACGAGGTGCTGATGTAGTCTAATATTTTTTAATTCAAAAATAATTATTTTAATTTTGGTTAAAGATTTAAATGTAGCGCGACGTGACGAGGACAAATTTCTGAAAGAAATCAGCAATAATAATAATAATTTTACTCTCACAAGATATTGTTATTATCGTCACGGCGCGTCGCAATAAAAAAATTCGAATTATTGAAACAAATATTGCACAATTTTTTATTAATCAGGCATGAGATGAAAATCGGAAACGAAAACGATCGGATTTTTATTGCTCAATATTTTACAATCTATATTTTAAAAGTTCTGAGTCAATTTGAAGTCAATTTTATTTTCATGAAACTGTTCTTGATTGAAAAGCTGTTCGTTTTCGATTTTTATCACATACCCTAATGACTTGGCAATAAAAGAATTGTATTTTACTTTTTAAAATCAATTTGTATCATTTACTAGCAAAATTAAAATTATTATTTTAAAATAGTGTTTTCCACAAAAAAATTGTTATGTGCTTTGTGAAATATAACAAATATTGTTATAACAAAAAAACTTGCCCCAGTAAAAAACAATCAATTTTATCCTCTATTAAGTATAAAGTAGGGTGACCATGAATTTCTCGATCAGAAATTTTTTTGCATCAGATACAGAAACGGAATGCAGGTCTTCATTTTAGAAAACCTAATTTTTCACACAGTGCTTCTTATGTTATATTTGACAACTATGCCAGAATACGGGCATTATTAAAATTTTGTTTGTTCTATTCTATCAAGTTTTGTATAAATTATATATCCCATTGTATTATTTTGTATTTGCATTAAAAGACTTAGCAAAACTACATTCCACGTAACAAAATACATTATACATTAAGAGTATTCATATCAGAAATTTAAGTCTTGTAAAAATGCGAAAATGTAAAGTTTTCCTCAAACACATGGGAATAACTTTCCACAACTTTATACAGAGTGACTTAATAGATTACAAATTTGATTGCATTTTTAGTGGAATTTTTTAGCTTTTCAAGCTGTGGACAAATTTACTTTTGGAAAATACTTTATTAGATATAGACATAATATGAATACGGCGCATTATTATCTTCTTTAGATTAAAATGTATGTTATGCCTGTGACACCCTGTATAAAGCAGAGCAGGGTTGCATTTTTGCAAAAACTATCGATGCGAGAAATACAGGAACAAGGTGCTGACAATTTGGTTCTACCCACAATTATGTTTGAAAATTTGGTTTTGGAAAAGTGTAACTTTTAATGGTGTTGCCACCATCAAAATCATGGCAGCACTTTTTTGAATCATGTCTTGTGCATGGCATAACCATGCCTGGTAGACATATTAAAAAATTAATTATCTTGATTGCTACAATAAATGTCTAAAATTTTATACAAAAATTAACAAAAAACCTAGAATGTCAAATAAAACCCCAAATTCTCCCTAATTACTTTACCTGGTATAATTTTGCAATTGTCTTGTGGATTTTTCTTGAAAGTAAATCAATTAAAAAAAAACGGCATTTTTTTTTTGTAAACAAGAACAAGTAAAAAAGGGCTAAATTCGGCTGTGCCGAATCTTTGAATACCCTCCACCAAAGGGGATGAAGATGATATACGTATATACTAAATTTTGCATGAACTGTAATATGAATATGTTTTGTCAATTTATGTAACGAACTTTTGTTATTTAGTTTTAGCAATGTTATTTACAGAGGTCTGCTCTGTTAGCGACTTTAACATTGTTCATACCAAACTGCTCGGGAGGATGTTCAATAATCTGGGTAAAAATAGGCACCCCCGCTTGCGTCTTCGCGTCGTGATCGCCATTTCAACAGACAGACGGACAGACAGACGGACATCGCTAAATCGACTTAAAATTGCATAAGGATCACGAATATATATACTTTATGGGGTCTTAAACCTACATTTCGACATATTACAAACGGAATGACAAACTGATATATACCCTCACCATATATGGTGGAGGGTATAAAAATTATAATTAAAAAACAGAAATAAAAAAAATGAATTCATTAACTACAGTGGTTTGGAAATGTTGCTTTATTTTAATTTTAAAAGGAGCGCTCCGGATAATATCATTTTCCAATTTTTCAAGAGCGTGGATACTCTTAAGTCAGACTTTAGCTGTGTTTATGTAAAACACTATTAATGTTGGCTCATGTCATCCCCTTACAAATTTGACGTAAGCCAACTTTTAGTGTTAACGCTTAATGTTAGTTATGTCAAATTTGTATAGGATATCTTTCCGCATAAACACAGCTTTTATTATGTTGTGTACCATACTTGGGAATTTTTCATTGCCATTGAAATTTCATTACCATTAGCTGACACCAGCTATTTTATGTGTAGATTTAGCTATTTTTGAGCATTTAGCTATTTTTGAGCTATTTTTGCCATTTTTAGAATATTTTTGGCAATTTTTATATTTTCCTATCAAAAATATTTTTGAGCAAGAAATATGGAAAGATTTTTAAATTGTTAAAATTATGTTATAATTTTTTGCCTCGTTTTATATAATGATGATGTAAAAATAAGTTTTTTTTTTTAATTCAGACAGAATCTATAAGTTATTTGTTTGCGATACAAATATCAGCATTTAATTGTAATGTTTGATACGAAAACCTAAAAAGTTATATTGAATAAATGTTGCAGGGACAAAAAAATATATTTTATACAAATATTAAAATGTTTATATCAATTTCACAGGCAACCAAGAAGTTTAATATACTACAATCAATTTAAAAATTTCTCTCACAAATCGATCAAAAAACTACTTAAGTTTAACTAATTATAACTGATGAAAAAATCGTTTGTTACATACAATTTATACGATTTATACAACTTATAAAATAATAAAAACAAAATACAAAATATACAAATATTAACCCACTTTTGGCTACTGGTAAATTTTATGTTATTAAATTAATAAATGGTTTCTCGTTTTAGTGATATTCAGTGTCGGCCCAGAATAACATCGTGATATATATTTCCATACAAATTTACAATTAAAACGCGCCGAGCATTGAAGTTGTGGAATAGAATCTAATTTATTTTTAAATCGTTTTTTCTTATTCTCTTGTTTTTTGTTTCAAATTCTCTTAACAGAGTTCCCACATTTTAAAAGTTTTTTGTAAAGAAAAACATATGATGAGTAAAATTAGCATATGATATTCTATGGCTCTTTTGTTCTCTTTGTATACTCGAATGAACAACGTACTATAAACAATCTAGCATGTTCGTTTCTAAATTTTTATTAAAATAATTACTTCTTTTTGTTTTTTTTTTTAATTAAAATGTAAAAAACAAAAAATTATATTGGTAAGATATTTAAAACAGCTGATTGTAAATAACAAACAACAAAAAATTTAACCGATCAACATTGAAATAATGAATAAAAAACATGGATGGTAACTGAAACAAATGCGGTTATCGGCAAGGGTAACGCTATTTTCTAATATTTCGGTAATGTTATTTTAAGGGTAACGCTATTTTCTATTATTTCAATAACGTTTTTTCAGCAACGATTTTTTCAGCTATTTCGGTAACGGTATTTTAGGGATGACGATTTTTTCAGTTATTTCGATGACGGTATTTTAGGGATAACGATTTTTTCAGTTATTTCGGTAACGTTATTTTAGGGATAACGATTTTTTCAGTTGTTTCGGTATCGGTATTTTAGCGATGACGGTATTTTAGGGATAACGATTTTTTTAGTTATTTCGGTATCGGTATTTTAGCGATAACGGTATTTTCTATTATTTCGGTAACGGTATTTTAGCGATAACGTTATTTTACTTATTTCGGTAACGATATTTTAAGGGTAACGTTAGTTTTGTTATTGCAGTATCGGTATTTTAATGATAACGCTAGTTTCAATGCACACAGATATATTTGACCCCATCATGATCAGACTTGTGGAAGATAGATATATGTATGTACAGAGAATATATTTTTGAATTTTGTTACTTTACAGCGGCCCCTTTCACAAACATTTTTACATAATGAACCACATATGGTTTGAAATTATTTGGCAAAAAGTTAGTATGCCCAAGTAAAAAAAAATTAATCTGGCACAATATTTAATCAAATCCAATTTTATATTCCTTAATATCTTATTTGATCCGAAAAATGGCAGATTAGATATTTGGGTATTTAGAAGGATCCGAATTGATCCGAAAAATGGCAGATCAAACATATTTTTTATTTTTATTTATTTATAATAAAATGCCACAAGCCCATAGGACCAAAGTTGGCAGTACTACAATACAATTACAATTCATAAAATAACTTAAAATCATAATTATTATAAAAAACACATGTATGAAGAAATTGTCAATTGTATTTCAGAATAGTCAATTGTGTTTCAGAAATAGTCAATTGTATTTCAGAATAGCCAATTGTATTTCCGAAATCGTCAATTGTATTTCAGAAATAGTCAATTGTATTTCAGAAATGGTCAATTGTATTTCAGAAATGGTCAATTGTGTTTTAGAATAGTCAATTGTATTTCAGAAATAGTCAACTGTATTTCGGAATAGTGAATTGTATTTCGGAAATAGTCAATTGTATTTCAGAAATAGTCAATTTTATTTCAGAAATAGTCCATTGTATTTCAGAAATAGTCAATTGTATTTCAGAATAGTCATTGTATTTCAGAAATAGTCAGTTGTATTTCAGAAATGGTCAATTGTGTTCCAGAATAGTCAATTGTATTTCAGAAATAGTCAATTGTATTTCAGAAATAGTCAATTGTATTTCAGAATAGTCAATTGTATTTCAGAAATAGTCAATTGTATCTTAGAATAGTCAGTTGTATTTTAGAAATATACAATTGTATTTCAGAATAGTCAATTGTATTCCAGAAATAGTCAATTGTATTTCAGAAATTGTCAATTGTATTTCAGAAATAGTCAATTGTATTTCAGAAATAGTCAATTGTATTTCAGAAATAGTCAATTGTATTTCAGAAATAAAAAACAGTGCACCCTACGTTTTGGAGTTGTTATATTTAATTTCGTTATTGTCTTTTATTTTAATAATTTTTGTATTTTCAAATACTAAAACTAGAAATTTGATATGCAGGTTCCTTCTCCAGTGCAGATAAAAGCTATGCCTGCCGAAACCGCTTTAGCTGGGAAGTTAAAATTTGGTACATAGATTCCTTATCCAATTTAAATGTACATATGGGCCATTCCATGTCAAACCGCACAGAAAACTGTCATTTTCGGATTTGTCATCTCCGATTTTAATGAAATTAGCCACAAATGTTGTAAATGGGTAGTGTTTATCAAATCATTAACTTTTCGACCCCAAACCTTCCTTGGCTTATTTCATGAAAATATGTCCATTCCAACCATTCCCGAAAATGCACGTGCGCGAAATAGTAACGGTTTAAATTAAAAGAAGTAACATCGCCGAGATACAGAGCTTTGAGAAAAAAATTAGAAAAAAGACATAAGATCGTGCACATAGACTCATTTGGTTCCTGAGTTATGAAGGAAAACGTGGTCGTAAGCAAATTTATCTAGACAGGTTCATACGCAAAATATTTTACATCCCTGTAGGAAGCCTGGGGTCAAGTGTCTACAAGTCAGCACTTTTGTCGACTATTTGGGTGACTTTTTGGTGACATGTCCACAAAGCGTCTATACTTTTTACATTCCTTTTTTGCAGCTGCAAAGCTGTGCTTGTTCTTGATTTTTTTATTGTTTTATTTTGTTGAAAATACATGTGCATAGCTGCATGCAAAGTTAAAGTTTTTAATAAAAATATAAAGAAAAATGAATTTAAAAGTTAAATATACAAATTTGAACAAAAAAAAAATAAAAACAATAAATTTTGTATAAAAATAAAAATAACAAGAAAGAGGCAACAATTTTTAGTGAAAATTGCAACTCTAGAGATTTTTGGAGCCTGATGAAGGTTTTACAGAACCTATGAAAGATTTTGTGCAGTCTTTTGAAGATTTAAATTAAATTTGTGCGAAAAACTTATTTACTTTACTGAAATTTATAAAAAAAAATTATTAATAAAATATCTAATTTTCAAAAATAAATGCACCTGCTTAAACTTATTTTCCTTCCTAGTGTGGAAATCTAGTAAAAACTTCCAAAAGTTTAGACTAGAATTACTAGTGAATCTCTGGTTCCAATGTCAACACCTAGTCAATAGTTGTGTAGATTCGCAATGACACGCACATGTTCAATGTCTACAGCCGAAAGCGTTGGCTGGGGCATAATTAGTCAGTAAGTCTGGTGACAAAGTCAATAGTGAATCAGTACAGTTTCACTATTGACATTTCCTACAGGGATGCTATGAGTGTGTAAGTGTGTACAAATTTTCGTCGACGAAAATTTGCTTACGACCACGTTTTCCTTCATAACTCAGGAACCAAATGAGTCTCCACCTTATAATTTTGCCACAAATGTACAGAGGCCTTATTATTTAACATATATTTTTTCAGAATTTTAAAAAAATTGGATTTTGAGATATGGGTCTTTCAAGATTAAACTTAAAAAAATTACCTTTAACCTCTTAATAGAAAAAAAAACTTAGGAAGCGATTTTGAAGGTAATGTTTTCACCTTTAAAATGGTACCAATAGAAAAATTTTAGGTTGTATAGTTTAGAAGTTATGGGCGATTTTGTATGGACACTTTCGATATTTTGACGATTTGCCAATTTTCATGACGTCATATATCGAAAACCTAAAGGTTTGAGGTCGACAGGTTAACGATTTAATAAACACTACCCATTTATAATATTTGTGGCGAATTTCATTAAAATCGGAGATGACAAATCCGAATGCTGTGCGGTTTGAGCTGGAATTGTCCATATGTGCAAATGTCCAAATTTGCAAAAGTGCAAATGTGGAAATTTGCAAAAGTGCAAATTTGCAAAAGTTCAAATGTGCAAATTTGCAAAAGTACAAATGTTCAAATGTGTAATGGTGCATATGTACAAATGCGAAAATGTGCAAATTTGCAAATGGGCATATTTACAATAGTGCAAATGTGAAAATTCGCAAAAGTACAGATGTGCAAAATTGAAAATTTGATTGACGGTTTTATGGATTGATGGTTTGATAGATTGATGTATCGATGGTTTGATGGTAATGTAAATGTGCAAATATGCAAATGTGTAAATGTGCTAATATGTAAAATTTACTTCTTTATTTCATTTAACATCGCCCAGCCCAAACCGCAGGAAGTAAGACGCTGAACTTTGTATGTAGGTTCCCCTTGCGGCGTAGACATTCGCTAAGACGAGGTTCTTGGAAATACTTTCAGGGAAGAGAAAAACGGGGAAAACTTCCCTTTCACGACCAAAACCGCTGGAGGTGGGAAGTTCAAATTTGGTGCATAGGTTCCTTTTCCGGTATCGGATTTTTGTAAATGGCTACGGAGGGGGTAAAAAGGTGAACAGTCTCCCCCTTAACGGGCTGACCACACCGATTAAGCTAGAAACTTGAAACTGGAGTATGTGCTAACTCATTGCTCAGCTACATTTTAGAATTTTAGCCAGGTACTTGGTAAATTTTCGGGACTCCGTGTAATTATCTGGAAACTCAGTATAGAATTTCGGTCTGGGTCATGGTTAATATTGGGGACTCCGTGTAATTACCTGGAAACTCAGTATACTCACAGGCGTAAGCCCGGGCAATCATGGCTGAATTAATGGTACTAAATTGGTCCTGATTTAATATAATTATATAACTATCATATAATAATTATACAATTATTATATATAATCATATATTATTGAATAAGAAAAAGTATGGAGAAATAATTATATTTAAAGCGAAAAAATATATATATAAATTTTCACCACTTTATCCTATCAAAAATTTCTAGTTTTTGTTATCCCGAAATGATTTAAAATTTGAAAGTTTTGTAAAAAAATATTAATAGGGAAACTAAACTAAAAGCACAAAAAATTGATCTCTAGCTGGGATTCGAAACCATTGACATGGATCCACATATAATTATATGAAATTATATCTTTTACCATATCAAAACTACTCTGATATGGAACTTAATATATAAAAATATCTCAAATTTGCACATATTGTATCATATATAATAATATTTTATACAATATCAAACAAAATTTCTTATATTAAAACATGTATTAAACCACATATAATTGTATCTCCTACCATATTAAAAGTATTTTTGATAATATCCCATATATTATTATATCTCAAATATTAGGTAGCATATATAATTATTAATGGTTCTGCATAATCCATATATATGTATATATGGTTCTGTACAAGCCATATATAAATATATACAGTCCCGTGTAACCTTTATATAATTATATATAGTATTATATACAATTTTATATGAAATAATATATACCATATCTTATCATATAAATCATACATAATTTTATAAAGATCAATATATAAACAGATATGGTTATATATGACAAAATATAAGGTAATTTAAAACTGTGTAATATATAATTATATATGCTAATGCATACTGAGATACGTATTAATTATGATAAGATATCATTAGATAAGGCCACATATGATTTTATCTAAACTTTTTTTCTTGGGTGTATAGGATTTTAAAGCACCTTGTTTTAATTGTTAATAAAAAATTGGGTTAAAAATTTAGAAGACATAGAATTTAATTTTTTTAAAAGCGCGTAACTTTAAACTATCATCTTTAAAATTCTACAAAGATTTTTTAAATAGTTACAAAATGTGGGGTTTAAAGGTTAAAAATAAGGGAAACCCTTAAATTGATCCTACAATTTTTTTTTTAATTTTTTATTTATCGCTCAAATTAAAAAAAAATTTTTTTGATCTTTTTCTTTTGAAATATTTTTATTTAAATATTTTTTATAAGTATCCCAATACGGATACTATTTGGTGATAGGAATTTAGGAAGTTTATTAGACATTTCTGGGAAAATTTAAAAAAAGGCTAATTCTCAAGCAAAAACTATCCAAATTTCTGTATGTTTTTTAACAGATCGGTGAAATTTTATATAACATATAATTTTACGAGAAAATTTTGGAATTTCAAAAAAAAAAACAATTTCAAAAAACAAAACTTCTTTTATTTTCAAATGATTAAAATAAATTATTTAAATTAAATTCACATGAACCCATGAAATTTTAAAATTACACACAAAAGAACAACGAAAAGAATTTTATTGTTGTTTTTTGTGTAATTTTCAAATATTATGGCAAATTTTATTGCATTTGAAGACACCTTACCAGGTGTCAAGATCATAACTTGTGTAAAAATTACTTAAAACAAGTGTTGCCACAGTGTTAACAATACAAAAAGCGTTCGCAAAGTTAACAATACGACTTAAAGTAATAAAAAATGTATCGGTATTTTAAGGGTAAAGTTATTTTCTATTATTTCGGTAACGTTATTTTAAGGATAAAGATTTTTTCAGTTATTTCGCTAACGGTATTTTAGGGATAACGATTTTTTAAGTTATTTCGGTATCGATAACTGTATTTTCTATTATTTCAGTAACGGTATTTTAAGGATAGCGATTTTTCAGTTATTTCGGTATAGGTATTTTAGCGATAACGGTATTTTCTATTATTTCGGTAACGGTATTTTAAGGATAACGATTTTTTCAGTTATTTCGGTAACGGTATTTTAGGTGTAACGATAGTCAGTTGAAAGGGTATTGAATCGATAACGGTATTTTAGCGGTATTGCCTGCCAACCCTGATAAAAACGTAAATTAGATGTAGTGCTCTCTAGAAAGATTCTGGACTTCGATCTTACTTATTCCATCGTAAATAGGCTGATATTTACATATTTTTTACTTTTATAAACAAATATTTAATTGTTTGTACAAATTCTGTTTTTCAATTATTTTTTTCCATCAGCTGTTTTTTTACAAAATTCTTACTGATAATATTTATCCAGTAAGAACTAATAAGTTCTCTTGCATCGAATTGTCTATTTTTGCTTTCTACTTATTAAGTATTTGTGTAAACAAACAACTTCCAGTTAAAACTTTTACAAATTTTTACGAATATGTAAAAAATTTTCAGTTCGCAAACACACTTATTTGTTTTTATGTTAAGTAAAAGAAGTAAAAAGTGAAATTTATTATTAACACATAAAATGACGTTTAATAATGATGATTTAGACCTATAAAAAATGTGTTACTAATCAAAAGAAGTGTTGCGTGGTTCTAGTTCTAATTGAGAGAAAGCTTTGCTGTTTACCTGTTTTCTCCCATCAATATCCCATGAAAAATTTTGTAATATCAGCTCATTGATTTTTGCGTTACCAATAGTGACTACCCTTGCCCACTTCATTACTTCTAAAGTGAAAATAATGAGTTACTTATATTGTGTTATACAGCTACTTATATTTCATGCCTCCTCATTGCATACTACATTACTTTTAAAGATAAAATAATTAGTTATTTGTAATGTTTGGAAGTAAAAATCTATTTTTAGTTTTGTTATTTGATTTTTTTTCACGGATTGAATTGTAACCATTTATTTTTGCCTTACCTATAATTTAACATTAACTAGTTATTTTACTCCCTACTCGTATGCTTGTAGGTAACTTGCTGTGTTAAAATAATGAGCTTATCAGATAAACTTCAACCAGTTACTGTTCATTCTAAAACTCATTATTTGGTAAGGTCTCTTTCCTGGGATATTAAAAATTCTTGACTCTAGCTTATAGTTCGAACAGTAAAATAAATTTTATTTTTATGTCGGTTTTTTACAAAACCAACGAAGATTTGCACAAAGCGAAATCTCGCTAAGTGCAAATGTAAACGGTCAAGATATCTGTCCGAGATTTCCATCGAAATTTCGAGATTTAAAGTAAAGTGAGAAAAATATATTGGACTTCATTAGATTTATAAAAATCAGCAAATTTTAATTTATTTGTAGTGCATATTTCTGGATTTTTGTTTTTTTTTTTTGGTTTTTTGTACATGTAACTTAGAATTTTCTTTCCATAATGAATTCTTCAACTCAAAGTAAAGGTTCAATTAGACGTGCCATACCATACCAACAATAATAACACAAATAAAATATATAAAATATATATATATATAAAATATAATATATGTATATATATATATAAAATATAATATATAAAATATAATACCAATAAATAATAAAAACAGCATGTATGTTATGGTTATGGCAGAAAACCGAAATTCAATAGATATCTACGCCCTACGGGAAATGAAGGGTCGATTGATCCAAGGTGATAAGTCTGTGATAGATAAATGAGGGACCTGTCACAAAATTGATGTAAAATATAATTCAGTGTCTGAAAAAGTGGTAATTGCTGTAAAATTACCAGTGTCCCAAGTATTGAAATTGTGGCAGAACATTGACTGGTTCTTTCTGGATATATCATGTAACTAGAGAGAAATGCACATAACAACAATGTGGACTAAAGAAATGAGGACTGTTATAGTTGAAATAATGACAGAACACGGAACTGGTTTTACAATTTTTGCTGTGTATAAAAGAATGTCAATCGGTGGCGAATACCTCAATCCCGCGACTGTTCCAAAGCTGAACTGATTTAAACAGAACCCACTTTGTGTCTGCAGAAATGATGACATAACACTAATCTAGTTCAAAAAGAAGAGATTACACATCTGTTTAGATAGTGACATATAACTGCATTAATGCAAAATTTCGATCGACGACTCTTTTCTCTTAACATTGTCAAAATTTTATTAGAAAATTCATTAAATATATAAAAATTATTTTTCGCTTAAGTAACATTTAAGTGAAAAATCCTAATAACTTGTTACTATAATACAGGCTCTTAGACTTAATTTGTCTAAATTATATTAATCCATTTTCCGAATTAATTTGAACAAATATTTTTCACAAGTCTATGATTAATTTATTGAATTAAGTGGGATATGATTTAATATAATTTATATTAAATTAATTTTGTTTCTATAGAAAAATTTGTTTTATGATTTAATACGTGAAATATACGTTCATACATATGTATATGATTTTTTGTTGGAATGATTTGGTAAAGTTGATTCCATGATAAATAAATATATAACGATCACAAAAATTGCATGAGTCAAAAATTTGATAATTAAAGGAAAAGTCGGGAAAACATTGACAGCCAAAGAGCTAAACTTCGTGCTGGGGCATTAGCGTGAATAGGACTGTGCTCTTTGACATATAACAAGTTTTTTATTAATTACTTGTCCTTAGACCTGTGATATGTACATTTGAGCCAGTCACTTAAGGTTTCATTTTGCACTAGATCTGATACAAATCTCGTAGTATCTAACATGAGAATAGTTATGTGTAAGATAATTCTAACCTGTTCTGTTGCGCTTTTACTTACACCAATGCAGTGATATGGTACCCTAAACGAGGTCAGCGATATGTCGCAAGTATCTTAAAAGGTAGAAATTGCCACCTCCGATGACAAGCCCATGTTAAAGTTACCGGTTACTTTCATATAAGAGAACCAACTCGAGGACCGGTTTCTGTCACAAAGTTCCGGTCACGTGACTAACTCTGTGACTGGTCCATTTCCCGTAGGGCGGTTATGGTTCTGGCTATGGCGTTATAGCATGACACCAATCGATTACATTGTTGCCCAATCGATTACATTGTTGCCCATAAGATTGGTTCGAACAGATGTTTTATATGGTTATGGCACGTCTAATTTTGCATGGTCTCTTTCGCATTAAATATTTCCAGGAAGCCGTTATATGCTTGTTTATTTTGAATTCGTTTTTATTCGGGAATATCCCTTTTTGTGCATTAAATGCTTCATTTTGTTTGCGTGTCAGTTCTATGCATAAATGTCAGGCACGCTTGATGATAAAGGTATATAAAATAAAATCGTATTTTTTATTATCATGGCAACTAAACGTGTTTTAAAATATTTGTAGATTGAAGAATAATATAAACTAATCAAAAAAGTCGAAAATGGATTAAAGAAGTTAAAAACAAGTAAAAAAGGCTTAAATTCGGCTGTACCGAATCTTTGAATACCCTCCACCAATGTTCTCTATTGCTTTTGATACAAATAATGTAAAAAACTTTTGAAGGGAAAATTATGGGGGTGAAACAAATTTTTTGAGGTGAAAAACTTTTTTGGATGCGGAAACAAATTTTTTTCCGTGAAAAAAATTTTGAGGTGAAAAATTTTTTGTGAGTTGAAAAATATTTGAGGTTTACAAAATATTATTTATTTCTTATCGATTGGTTAAAAATATGAGAAAATATATTATATTCCAGTCGCTACTATGAAATTGTACTAAAATACACCAATTTGTATGGAAAATTTATAGGTATCTTCACATTTTCACCCATAATTTTTTAACCGCTGGACCGATTTTGCTCATTTTCAATACCAAACTGCTCGGGAGGATGTACAATAATCTGGGTTAAATTAGGCACCCCCGCTTCCGTTTTCGCGACGTGATCGCCATTTCAACAGACAGACAGACGGACATCGCTAAATCGACTTAAAATTGCATAAGGATCACGAATATATATATACTTTATTTGGTCTTGGACCTATATTTCGACATGTTACAAACGAAATGACAAACTGATATATACCCTCACCATATATGGTGGAGGGTATAACAATACAATTTTTTGATATTTATGTTCAAACTTAAAATATGTCAAATATAACAAATGTATGTATACTAAATAATAATTTATCAAAAACTACGAAATTTTTTATTATACCCTCCACCATATATGGTGAGGGTATATATCAGTTTGTCATTCCGTTTGTAACATGTCGAAATATAGGTTTAAGACCCCATGAAGTATATATATTCGTGTCCGTCTGTCTGTCTGTTGAAATGACGATCACGACGCGAAGACGCAAGCGGGTTTGGTATTGAAAATGAGCAAAATCAATCCAGCGGTTCAAAAGTTTTGAGTGAAAATGTGAAGGTACCTCTAAATTTTCCATACAAATTTGTACAATTTTTCTGTATATTTTTTTTTTGTTAAGCTTTATTGGTTTTTCGTTTCATTCTATAAAATGTATTTTTTGTTTTTATAACCAGACATTTACAGTCATGTGCGAAAAAATAGGGACACTTGCATGCAATAAATTTAAAGTAATAAAACACACATACATTTTGCTAAAAAAACTAACAATATTATTTTTAGATTATTGTACAACAACAACTCTTCATTTTATGCAACAATTCAAACTTTGTTGTTGCAACTGATATAAAACAACATTAAAAAGTATTATCATTTCCTAATAGGGACATTAAGAAAATGGTTTGAAATATTATTAGTATTTAATTATTAGTATTTAATTTTGTTTGTGCCAGACTGCTTCGTTGGTATTGTTTATCAATTCTAAGTCTTTAGAAAGCTGATTCCCTTTTGAAAATCGGAAATTATTTACAAATTTTAAAGAGCTTCGAAATTTAAATTTTATTTATTGGGGTTTTTCAATTCACATTGCAATAAATAGTTGATAGTTTCTAAAAGTAGACGTGTTAGACGTGAAGGCATAAAGGTTTTTATTTTAACAATTATAGTTTTTAATTACACTGTTCAAGTTGTAAAATGGTACTAACGTGAAACCCATATGGTTGTGTTTGGATGAGCCCCCTGACTACTACTCCACCGATGAAAGTGCCAATTTGGCTCATTGGGAAAAATTTATGGCGTTTTTTTTTAATTTCGGTCAATTCGTCAATTTTTGACCATTTTCAGCCCATTTAAGTCGCTTTTCCTGTATTCAAAATTTCTTGTGTTACCTTTATACGGCTCACAATTACTATTTCCACCATTAGAACGCACATTTCAACTGAGAAAATCAAAATTTTTAGCGTATTTTCATGCTTTTTGCCCATTTTTCATCGATTTTCCCCATTTTTTTTGCTGTTTTTATGCGCTTTTTTGTAGTTCTTGCGCAAACTTATCGACATAATTGTTACCGTTTTTCCTTTTTACAATATATTATGCAATATTATTAACATTTCAAGCAACTCAACACACTTTTTAATACAAAAACCATCATTTTTTACGCTTTTTCGGATGATTTTCGCGTTTTTTATTGATTTAAATAAATTTTTCGGTATAAAAATTAATGGAAATGCGTGTTTTTCCGTATTAATGTAATTCATTTTAAATTGGCAATTGAAATAGAGAAATAAGCAATGGAATATCATTCGTTATCCTCCAATTCCATTAACAAATTCCAGCAAAGATCTGCCAAAAGTGAATCTAATTTTTTTCCACTATACCGATGTTTTCGAAAGATTGCAGCATATCATCAACAATGGCACGCCAATTGTCTACTCGATGAATGCCGAGAACTTTTTCGATCACTGCTTTCAGGCTATCCCAAGCGATGAGTTCCGCCTCTTGAAGGACATTGTTGAAGTCTTCATCCTTCATCAGTTTGCGAATGTCTGGGCCATTCTACACACCTGAAATAAATATATGATTTTATATAAAAACTTTCAAGAATGCTTCATCTTTGTTTGGCGGAAAAAGAATTCCAAATATTTATTTACCTTCTTTAATTTTCGCTTCACTCAAGCGTGGAAAAATGTACTCCAATCGTCCAAATGCCAATCTATTTCCACGCACCAGTAACGCTTTGATGAAATTCTTCATTAACCCAAGTTTAATGTGCAATGGTGGCAGCAATACCTTATCAATCGGCACCAACTCCTCGTGGATAACGTTCTGCTGCCCGATTAGACGATTTGTTCTCGGTAACCAATCTCGTTTTTGATACTGTGGTGTATATCGCGAATCCCACGTACACAAGTAGCACATATTTTTAGTGTAACCAGTTTGAAGGCCACAGATAAGTGCAACCACTTTCAAATCAGCGCATATTTTCCAACAATGTTCATGGTATTTCACAGAATCCAAGATTAGTTTTATGGAATCATACGTTACTTTTGTTTTCATGGCAAGCGCAATTGGCACAGAGTTTTTTATATTATCGAAATACAGCAGCACAGCCTTGAGACTGCTCTTCGATCCATCGATGAACAACCGCCATTGGTCCGCATTGTACGTGTAATTCATGGCCGACATCAAACCATTGATATCATTACAGTACGTAAATGAATTGTTTTCGTTGCGAGTAAAAAACGGTACAAATTCATGCTGTCGACCACGGGAACCGAACACTTTATCTTCTGGTGACAGGATGTTCACAGCTTTAAGATGTTGAGCAAGAATTATGGTTTTATTTCGTGACAACTTTAGTTGTCTTGACATTATGTTCAAGCGCTGTTGTGTAACTTCAATGTGTTTGCATGGTGGCGTAATATTTGATGGCTGATACAAAGAAAAATTCGATTCTGGCTCCGAAAAAAAAATGGTGGGATGTATTCTTCGGTTGGACTCGGTTTTCTCGGGATTGGCACTGGCGGAGAATGGGGAAGAGTGGTTTGAGCTGACGGAACACTTTGGTAAATATATTCCATCGCCTTTCTTCTGTTCATACCCACAACATTATTTTTACATACGTAGCACATGTTTTTTTCGTGGTCGACTGGCTCTGACCAAATCATCGGTATTCCATATGGCATTCTTTCCCGTCGACCTGTTCGCCAATCATACAAACGTTCTACACACGATGAACAAGCCATTTTAGGCACCCAGTCAACATTACGAATCACTGGAATATTGAAGTGCTGCTCGTACAATGTTACAATTTCATCAGTAATTTTTTTCTTAGACGACATAATGGTCCACTTTCCCCACATATAACAGTAATGATTGAATTTTTTCAGGCATTCATCCTTTTTTTACCGTAAAAATTAATCACTTCAAACTGGAAACTTTATACTTTTATTACTTTTTCGTCACTTTAAAAAAATCGTACTTTACGCGTTCGGAGACACTTGTTGAATGACAAAAACCGATCAATGAACACCTACAAAAAAAAAAAAGGATGGTTATATACCTGATTCGTGTGCGTTTGTGTAAAAAAAAATTGTGTAAAAAAAGCATGCAGGTAGCCAACGGAAAAAACCCAAATAATTAAAAAAGTACACTTTCCTTTTTTTCTTTTAATTGTCCACGCACATTACCGAAAAAGCGTAAAAAAGGATGTTTTTTGTATTAAAAAGTGTGCTGAGTTGCTTGAAATGGCAATAATATTGCATAATATATTGTAAAAAGGAAAAACGGTAACAATTATGTCGATAAGTTTGCGCAAGAACTACAAAAAAGCGCATAAAAACAGCAAAAAAATGGGGAAAATCGATGAAAAATGGGCAAAAATCATGAAAATAGGCTAGAAATTTTGATTTTCTCAGTTGAAATGTGCGTTCTAATGGTGGAAATAGTAATTGTAATGAATAGTAATTGCCATAAATTTTTCCCAATGAGCCAAATTGGCACTTTCATCGGTGGAGTAGTAGTCAGGGGGCTCATCCAAACACAACCATATGGTTTTCACGTTAGTACCAGAAATTTCGTGTTAAAAACTTGAACAGTGTTATCAGACGTTGAAAAAACTTGTTGGTTTTCTTAATTGTACTTAATTCTTAAAATAGTCTGAAAAAAAACAAAAAAAAAATTAATGATGCAAAATAAGATTTAAATGCATTAAATATTTTAAATATCTCACTTATTTGATAATAAAATTAACAACAAGAGTTATTTGATCGTTTTCGCTTTAATTGTATCATTTATTATCCGGTTGCTTCGACTTAGAAATATAGTAAAACCGAACTTATAATTTACTTGGTCTTGAAATTTAAAATTACAAATCGTAGAATAAATCTCTAAATGTCATTATGATAAATTTGTTGCATGCAAGTGTACCTATTTTTTCGCACATAAAGAAAGAGCAAAATACAGAATTGTTTTAGTGCCGCTACTTTAAAATATGTGGCGCTGAATTAACAAAAACAATACCCTGCCCCGTGGCTAGGTCCAAAGAAATGTATATATAAAGAGCAAAATGCATAATGGCTTTAGTGCCGCTACTTTTGAATAGGTGGCGCAGAATTACATTAAAACAATACCCTGCCCCATGGCTAGGTCGACATAGCCTTGGATTAGGCTTTCAATTATTTTATTTACCAAAAATATTCAATTAACTACATACTTCAAATTTTATTGCATTCAGATGCTACTAGTAGACTTATTACATAATTTTAAAGTCAAATGTTTGTCGTAATAAAAGCATTTGTTTCACATTTTTATGTCAAAAAAGAAATTTTCATAGAGGAAAATAGTATTTTTTATTCCATTTGTATTTGTATTTTTGAGAATTGTGAAAATAGTTGTTTTGTCCATCGGAAAACAACTGCAAAAGTTAAAAACCGAAAGTAATGATTGCTACACAAACAACTGTTATGTAGTAACAAACAAACCTTTTAAGTGTAAATTTCAATTAAGTTTGCAATTAATTCAAAAATTTCATCTCGTAATGTCTAACAAAGTTTCGCTGCAATTTTTCTGTAGTTTAAATTATTTTTTTCAGTTACGCAATGATGTGGTACCAAAAACAGCTGAAAACTTTCGTCTATTGTGTACGGGTAAAAAGGGTTTCGGTTACAAAGGTTGTACATTTCATCGTGTAATTCCGAATTTTATGTGTCAAGGTGGGGATTTTACTAAAAATGATGGTACTGGGGGAAAATCTATATATGGGACCACTTTCAAAGATGAAAATTTCAAACTCAAACATACCGGTCCCGGCATCATGTCAATGGCCAATGCGGGTCCTAATACAAATGGTTCGCAATTCTTTATCTGTACCGTTAAGACAGCTTGGCTTGATGGACAGCATGTAGTTTTTGGTCAAGTTATACAAGGTATGGATGTGGTTAAGGAAATAGAATCGTATGGCTGTGCAGAGGGACGTCCCATGAAACAAATTGTTATTGAAGATTGTGGAGAATTAAAATAAATGATATAGATATATGTTATGTTTACAGTTGTTATAAAGGGTGTCCCAAGAAGAACGCAATTTTTAAATTTTAAAATTTTAATTTTAAATTTAAATTTTTAAAAAAAAATCGTGAAACTTTATTATATCGTAAAGTAGACAGAATGAGGTTATGTATGGAACAATATATCGTGCAGATGGCCGCCGCGGCTTTGCTGGCAAGCACGCGATCTTTTAATAAAATTTTCAATGACCGTTTTGCATGAATGCTGCGGTATTTCATAAATGCAGCGTCCAATTTCCTCTTTTAAGGCTTGAGTCGTCGTCGGCTTATTCGCGTAAACCATAGACTTTAAAAAACCCCAAAGAAAAAAATCTAATCGTGTTAAATCGCACGATCTAGGCGGCCAATTCTGATCTCCAAAACGCGAAATAACACGACCGGGAAATGACTGATGCAGCAATTGAATTGTTTCTCTGGCTGTATGACATGTGGCGCCCTCCACATTCATTTCTTCAATTCTAGGCAAGAAAAAACTGGTTATCATTTCACGATACCGAACACCATTGACTGTTTGCGCTTGACCTGCCTCAAGGTCCAATGATTCCTCCAGCCCAAAAACCACACCACACAGTGACACGTTGAGGATGCATTTGCTTCTCGTGAATCACTCGAGGATTTTCCTCACCCCAAATGCGACAATTCTGCCTATTGACGAAACCATCAAGATGAAAATGGGCCTCGTCACTGAAGATGATTTTATCGGCAAAATCAGCATTTTCATGTTGTCTCTCCAATACCCAATTAACGAACTCCCTTCGCTGTCCATGGTCAGCTGGCTTCAGTTCCTGAGTCAATTGAACTTTGTATGCATGAAGATGCAAATCTTTCGTCAAAATTCGCTGCAAAGTGGATTTGGAGACACCAATTTGCTGAGCTCGGTGTCGAATTGAGGTGGATGGAGTTTTAGCGACATCATCACGTACAGCTGCGACATTTTCGTTCGATCGACCTGGTCGATGGAGCGTTGTTGTCTTTACATCACTAACAGACCCAGTTTCGGCAAATTTATCCATTAATATCTTTACAGTTGACTCTTTTGGAGCATTATTGTGACCCCAAATTGATCGCAATTTGCGACCTGTAGCCGCAAAACTTTCACCATTTTGGTAAAACAATTTCACAATGAGAATGCGTTGTTCATTCGTGTAGCGCTCCATTTTTACTAACCTCGTACCTTCTACTAGCAAACAATAACAATTGTTCAAATGTCAAACAATGACACTTCGAATGTTGCCAGATTTAAAAATTGCGTTCTTCTTGGGACACCCTTTATATTAATTATACTATTAATTGTTCTTTTAGCCTTTAGAACTCTTGTATTCTAATAATAAATAATTATTACTCCATAGTTTGTCTTCTTTATTTGATTTTTACCACTATATTTTCAGCTACGGGCCGATACAGTTCCCAAAACGGCAGAAAATTTTAGAGCTTTATGTACTGGTGAAAAGGGTTATGGTTATAAAGGATCGACTTTTCATCGTGTTATACCAAATTTTATGTGCCAAGGTGGTGATTTTACAGCTCACAACGGTACTGGCGGAAAATCAATTTTTGGCAACAAATTTGATGATGAAAATTTTATTTTGAAGCACACAGAACCTGGTACTTTGTCCATGGCCAATTCTGGACCCAATACTAATGGTTCTCAATTCTTTATAACCACTGTTAAGACATCCTGGTTGGACAATCGTCATGTTGTATTTGGTAGAGTAGCCGAGGGTATGGACATTGTAAAAAAAATTGAAGCAATGGGCAGTCAATCAGGTAAAACGGGAAAAGCAATTGTAATTAATGATTCTGGTCAACTTCAAAATTAAAATAAATAATTGTAAATTGCTTTTTTATTTACAGTTAAAAAAATCTTAGTATTTAAAAAAAGCATTCTCTGTGATTATATTAAAGGGTGTAAACGTTTTTTTTACAAAGTTAAACGCGAATTGTGAAAATTCTAAATCGCTTAAAAAAATAAAATTTTATCGGGCAAAGCCCGTTGTTAGCCTAGAAAAAATGTTACTCGGGCTAAAGCCCGTGATTGTCCGGAGCCGGCAAATGAAAATGGTTGAAAAAGTACCTTATTAGAGAATTATCAGACACTTAATGGAACACATATTTTAAATTTTAGAGTTTACATATTTTGAATTTCATATTTCTAGCCAAAAGAAGAGCAGACCGCTAAAGGGGAGACATTCCCTATTCTCGTAGACAGGTACATCAAATTTCAAGTTTCTAACCAAAGCTGTTTGTGCAGGACGTCAAAGTGAATATTTTCCTTTTGTGCTACTTCCCGTAAAATTTTGTCTTTTCAGTTAGATTAACTAGTTAGCCCATGTTTCAGGAAACACACATTTGAAAATTGAGATTTCTAGACAAAGGGCCAAACTAGGTCAGGTCATTAATGGGGAGACTTTTCTCATATTTGCACCTCCTATTTTCACAGTTTGGGCAGCCTGTAAAAAGGAAAACCTTTTGCCCGTTGAACCTTTCGTCCTTGATGACCACTTTAAAACATTCCTTTATCATTGAGTTAACCACACTTCAGGATCACATATTTAAACTTTCAGGTGTTTCTGTAAAGAGGTTTGGCCAGGCCGTCAAGGGGGAATCTTTTCCCGTATTTGCCTCTCCCTATAAGAATTTCGAAAATTTTCGTCTTATCTAATGTCTACGCTGAAAAAGGAACTTTTATACCAAATTTCAACTTCCTAGAGCTAGCAGTCTGGGCAGGCCGTTAACTCCCATTTTTTGTATCTTCCCTGTAGAAAATGTCAATAGTGAAACTGTACTGATTCACTATTGACTTTGTCACCAGTACTACTGACTAATGCCCCAGCCAACGCTTTCTGCTGTAGACATTTAACATGTGCGTGTCATTGTGAATCTACACAACTATTGACTAGGTGTTGACATTGGAACCAGAGATTCACTAGCATATTTTAGTAATTCTATTCTACACTTTTGGAACTTTTTACTAGATTTCCACACTAGGAAGAAAATAAGATTAAACAGGTGCATTTATTTTGTTAAATTAGATATTTTATTAATAAAATTTTTTTATAAATATCATTAAAGTAAAAAAAAAATTCGTGCAAATTTATTTTGGAGTAGACAAATCTTCAAAAGACTGCACAAAATCATCCACAGGCTCCGTAATGTTTTTTTCACAAGTTTTTTGTAATTTCTTTTGCTCATTGTATATTTTGTGCAAATTTGTATATTTAACTTTTAAATTCATTTTTCTTTATATTTTTATTAAAAACTTTAATTTTGCATGCAGCTATGCACATGCATTTTCAACAAAAAAAAAAACAATAAAAAATCAAGGACAAGCACATATTTGCAGCTGCAAAAAAGGAATGTAAAAAGTATAGACGCTTTGTGGACATGCCACCAAAAAGTTACCCAAAATAGTCGACCAAAGTTGTGACTTGTAGACACTTGACCCCAGGCTTCTTACAGGGTTATTAATGAGCTAGACAATGCTCCAGGGAAAACATATATTTTAAATTTCTAGCTTAAGGGGTTTGGACAGGCTGTTAAGGTTCCCTTTTGGGCCCTCCCCGTATGAATTTCTAAAACTACTATCTGACCAGTTTCCTACCCCATCTTAGCTGATGTGGGTGGGGGTAACCTTTATAAAAAATTTCAACTTCCTAGTTCCAGCAGTTTAGGCAGACTATTAAGTGCCATTTAAACCCCCATATTTACCATATCCCTGGCAAAAATTCCGAAATATATCTTATCAGTGAGTTAGCCCGTACTCCAAGAAACACATACCTTAAATTTTCGGTTTTTACCCAAAGGCAATTAGGCACCCCGTAGGAATTACCAAAATTCCGTCTTAGGTATTCTTTGGTTTTTATTTATTTATTTTTTTTCCTGAATAAGTGTAGTGTTGTAATTACTTGAGGAAAATTCTATTCTATTAAGTAATGATAGAAACACGTGTAATTCTGGTCAGTATAAAAAGGAGAATGACAAATTTATTTAATGTAACTCGAGAGTTACCATATTCAATATATAAAAGATAATAAGGAAATAAAATTAGTAATGTCAATACAGCAGTTAATTAATTTTTCAATTCCAACATGTAGTATTTTTGAAAATGTTGCCCAATTTTATAAACATGATGCATATAAACTCGGTAGCATGTTGAATTTCTCGAAAATTACCTCTTTTTAAAATACACTGAACAAATTTTTTTGTTGATAAATGGGAAAATAATTTTTTTATAGTAATGATTTTTCCTTTATTTCCTTTGTTTTACTGTAAAAAATAACTACAAAATCCATAAAAAACTATATTTAGTTATTTTTTAAATCTCATAAAAATTAATTACAAAGGCTAACAATAAACGACATTTCATTTATTTGTTTTATTTAAACTATCAGCCCATTAACCATAAAAATTATTTTTTTTTAGCAAATAATTTTAAAAGAAAATATTAACCGTAGTTCCTATTTATTCTTTAAATACAAGTAAAAAAGCGTTAAGAAATGTATTTCTTTGTATTTTAACTATTAAATCGTTTAAAAAAAAATGTACGAATAACTTTTTAAATAAAATTCAGTCAGTTACTTTAAAAATATTTTGATTACTAATACTAAATTTCGATAAATGAAAGGTTTTTCAGTGTAAAACAAGTGAACGTCAAGTTTAACTTCGTGTTTTGCTGCTTCACACACAAGCATAAATGTGATAATATGTGACTTGCCGTTCACAGCTTGAAATAAACAAAAGCCCCAAAATATACCTAATTTGCTATCTTCCATTTTCAATCGCTTTATCATTTCAACGATTTTGAGTTTACATGAGGCAGAACAACTGTAAAGAAAGAAGATATCATTAAAACGATTATCTTCAAAATGATATCTTCAGATCATTATCTTCATAGCGGAGCGGGGCCTTAGTAAACACGACTTGTAGCCTTAAGCAGCAACAAAACAAAAATTCTTAACCAATAGGTTGGGACTTTTATAAGATTTAAACTTTATAAATATGATCAAAAAGGCATCGTATTAATAATGGTATAAAACCAAATAAGGGCTTTTATAAAAAGGAAGTCATAATTCGTTAAAGTCGTTAAATTTTGTTAAATTTAAAAAAAAATGCTTCAATTTGGGATACATACTTTTTTACTGTAATTACATTTAACTTAGTAAACAAATTTTGGTTATACCCTTTATTATTTAATCATTGTTTTGTTTTTGAGTAAGTATAGATCTATCTAGGTATTAAACAACAACATGCAATGCTTGCTCACAATAGGTTTCTGTAAATGTGCCCAACTTCTAGTTGCACTTCCAATTCCTCTAAACAATTAAATAGAAACCGCTATTGCTGTATAAATATGTTAACATTTTTTGTTTAGTGAAAATCAATTATTGTTCTCAATAAATGTAAAGGTCAAATGTCATAATTTTAATAATTAGAAGCATGAGGGATTATTTACTCAAAATATTATTAAGTTTTTACAGGAAAAAACTCTAAAAATTTAAGTAAAAAGAAAAATCCAAGAGCATTAAACAAATTACAGTCAAATCCCGAAATACCAAATTTTTTGATTTAACTGCCTTATATTACGAATTTTTGCGAATACCAAGTATAATAGGTTTGCTTTTTTCGAATTTGATATATATATTTCATACAAATTTAGATATATAGACTTGCTAAGTGGTTGTAGATATAGCTACCTTAAAATTAAGAATGTATAAAAATGCTGCCAAGTCATTGAAATTATTGGTTTTTCTCATTTAAATGTAAACAAAAATATTTGTCATAAAAATATTTTAAATATTTGTGTTAAGGAATAAAACAATTTGCTTTGTGATTTTTGTTGTATCCAACATAAGGTTATTTTATTAATGTTTTTTACTTTATTCGCGAGCAAAATCTCTTTACAGTACAAATGGCGAAGGTAAAGTAAATTTAATAACTAATGCCTATACATGTTGTACCAGAAAATCAAAGTTATTTCTTACGCATATGATAATTGAGAAAGTACGTATAACAGATGATACTGTTATAATGAGTACGAAACATAGGCACAAATTAAATGAATAGCAACTGATAAAATAAAATATTCTAATATGCACTTAAGACAATGGAATGTGGATACCGTTATGTAGTGAGACAAATAAATATAACAAACAAAGTATATGTATAACATATTTGGTATAGTAAGGGTCAAAAATGTAGCACATGTAATGTGTTCATGAACATCCCGGGCCGCCCTGAAACATCGTTTCAGAATATAGGTAACTTGATCAATCCTGTGATGGGCCGGATCATCTCACCATGTGGAGTCTTGAGTTTTACTACTCGGATATTACCGTCAGTACCTGGATAAGTTTCGATGACTTTACCCATGAGCCATTTTGAAGGCGAGAGATTCTTTTCCTTTATCACAACCACATTACCCACTACAAGATTTGGCTGAGGTTGATTCCATTTTTGTCGTTGTTGAAGAGATGTGAGATACTCCTGGTGCCACCTCCGCCAGAACCCTTGAAACATATTTTGTACATGTTGCCAATATCCAAGCTTATTGGGGTTTAATTCGACGAGATCACCCTCTGGTACCATGGTGTAAGGTCGACCAATAAGAAAATGGGCTGGAGACAGGTATCCGCAATACCAAGGGGTCTCGAGTTAACAACAGCCTCGATTTGGGCCAATAGGGTATGCATTTGCTCGAATGTCAGTTCAGTATTCATAATAACCCTTTTGAGGTGCAGCTTTACTGATCGTACCGCCGATTCCCAAATTCCACCCCAATGCGGAGCAAATGGTGGAATGTAATTCCATTGAATTCCGTCTTCAGCTAAAGATGCGGAGACAATTTCGTTATGGGCTTGCGACCTAATTACTTTGTGCATCTCGTTTAGTTCTCGAGAAGCACCAAGAAAGTTTCTTCCGTTGTCGCTATATATCTGACGACATTTTCCTCTTCGTGATATAAATCTTCGCAAAGCAGCAATAAAGCATTCGGTGCTCAAATCTGTGGCAAGTTCCAAGTGTATGGCCGAGGTAACAAGGCAAACAAATAAGCATATGTACCCCTTCGATTTTCGAGCATTTCTTCCAGAAAATTGTTTCAAAAGTAGAGGGCCAGCATAGTCGCAACCAGTATTTTCGAATGGAAATGCTTGACTAACACGAACTCTGGGCAAGTCGGCCATAAACTGCTGAGTAGTTAGTTGTCCTTGACGAAAGCATCTGAGGCATTTATGAGTCAATTTTCGGATAAGATTTCGAGCACCAATAATCCAATACGTTTGGCGGGCAATTACAAAAAGGGCTGATACACCAGGGTGCAGATTTCGTTCATGCAAATCTTCTAGGATAATTTGCGTGATTCGACATGACCTTGGCAATATAATAGGGTTACGTGTGGCAGCTTCCAGCTCTGAGTTACATAAACGGCCACCAACACGTAAGACTCCGTAATTGTCCAGGAATGGACTAAGCTTAAGTAATCGAGATCGGGCACTTATAGGACGTGCATTTTTCAAATGGACTCGGTCATCGTCAACGGCATTCTGTGCATATTTCAGCATGACCAATTTTGCGTGTTGAAGCAAGTTGAAGGTAAGACCAGAACCAGGGACAGTATCGCGGTGCTTTGTGGCATAAAAAAATTTAAACATGTAAGCCACAATTCGAACAATTTTTTTCCATTTTGACACACGATTAACAATATCCTCAAGTGGGTTGTAGTCCTCAACGGTAATCATCATGGTGCTGGTATGAGGCTTTGTAGCCGACAGTGCTTCAGGCTCTGTAATTATATCAAAATTATTAGAACGGTTTATAATACAACTAAACTTCAAAGTATCGCTTAGCCATTCGGGTCCTCTCCACCAGAGTTCAAAGCTAAGCAGTGTTGAGACAGGCATCCCTCGAGAGGCGCAATCCGCGGGATTTTCCTTGGAGGCCACATGATCCCAGAATCTTCGGGGCAAATTTTCTAAAATTTCTGAAGTTCGATTGGCCTCAAACGTTTTCAATTTTATAGGTGGCTGTGAGAGCCAAGAGAGAACTATTGTTGAGTCACACCAAGCACGAATTGCAATTGGTTTATGCGGCAAAGCTTCCTTGATACGTTTGAGTAGGCGTGACAACAAAAGGGCTCCACATAATTCCAAGCGAGGCAAAGATTTTTGCTTTATGGGAGCAACACGAGTTTTTGCGGCAATTAGGGTAACATGAGTGGTTCCAAAGTCATCCACAAATCTTGAATAAACTGCAGCAGAATAGGCTTGTATAGAGGCATCTGAGAAACCATGCAGTTCTAATTTGGAATTAGCATTCATCACGAATCGGGGCATGTCAAAGTTTTCCAACGCATATAAATCGTCTCGATGTTGTGTCCACCAGATAGCAAGATCTTGAGGAAGTGGCTCATCCCAGGAAAGATTATTTGACCAGATTTCCCTCAGAAATATTTTGAATTGTACTACGACTGGGGCCAACAGCCCCATGGGGTCAAATATGCGAGACAATCAGATAGTACTTGCCGTTTTGTAGAAACTGTGTTCGGTTTAAGCCCGATATTATAACCAAGTTTATCTTCGGGTGGTTTCCAGTAGACTCCCAGAACCTTTTTTAAATTTTCATCTGGAGATTTTAGAAATGAATGATCTTGAGTACTCATCGAAAGACTGGGGCAGTTAGATATCCATTTTCTTAATTCGAGGCCGGCATGGTTCAATAATTTTACCAGGTCATCACGTTTGCGAACTATTTCTTCTTCAGAGGCCGCTCCGGTGAGTACGTCATCAACATAAAAATCTTCGAGCAATATTTGCGAAGCCATTGGATAATCAAATTTATAGTCATGGGCCAATTGTTCCAAGACTCGTACTGAGAGGTAAGGGGCACACGCTGTGCCATAAGTAACAGTGCATAGCTGATAATGTTTTAATTCTTCCAGGGGCGAGTCTCTCCATACAATTCGTTGATAGTTTTTGTGGTTCTCAGAAACCCAAATCTGCCGAAACATCTTTACAATATCGGCTGAGAAGACATATCGATGAAAACGAAATCGTAGACATACTGAGAACAAATCTCTTTGAATACTAGGTCCAATATGAAGAGTGTCGTTAAGTGAAATACCGTTGGAATCTTGAAAGGAGCCATCAAATACAACCCTTATCTTTTCGCCAAGAACCGGGTGGTGGGGCAAGTAAAACACTCTACCGTCATTGATAGTCACTTGATGAGGGTTAACTTGGCGCATGTGACCCAAATCTATATACTCACGCATAAAAGTAGTATATTGTTCTCGAAGGTTCGTATTTCGTTGAAGTCGTCTTTCTACAGCGTAAAATCGGGACAAGGCACCATTAAGCGTATTCCCAAATCGTGGGTCTTCTATTTTGAACGGAAGTTGGACAACATATTTACCATCATTGGCCCGTGAGTGAGTTGATGAAAAATGGGATTCAACATATGCCTCTTCTGGGTCGATTTTCACTTGGTGTTCAGACTCTTCGATTTCCCAAAAACTTTGTAGGCAGCGATCGATGTCTATGGTGGTAACAAAAGACATTGTTTGGTTATTAAACTGGGGGTTTTTTACGCATGTAATGACCCATCCAAATATTGTTGAAACGGCAACAGTGTTTCCGTGAGAGTCATAGCGCCTGTCGAATGTAAAAATATTCCAAAGATATTGCAGTCCAAACAGAATATCAATCTCTGATGAGATATTGTAATTCGGGTCAGCCAGAGGCAAATCATTTAAGCATGGTTCTGCTTGGTTGTTGAAAGACTGCTGTGGGAGTGATGTAGTTATATTAGACAGTACATGTACAAAAGCGTCAAATGATTGTTCTGAGATCCGAGATTGCACAAAAATATGACACAATCCTCGAGTCGTTTCTGCCTCTACTGATGAAATTCCGTTAACTAAAAGCTTTGAGGGAGACCGATCAAGTCGTAAGCGTTGGGCACAACTTTCGGTAATATACGAATGCTTGGATGCCGAATCTAGCAAAGCACGACAGGTTACAAGCTGACCAAACCGATTCTTTACGTGTATTAAAGCAGTGGGAAATAAAAAATCTCTTTTATTTTTTCCTTTTATAACGTTAGAGAATGACGCCAATGAGGCAGTACAAGCCACATTGGCAATGGTAGACCAAGGACCAGCCGCAGCGGGGGAGGCAGAGGTACCACGTAATTGTGACGCTGGTGCTTCAGTAACAATTGGAACAGCAGCAGGCGGAGCAACCGTTACAGTAACATGTAATAGCGAATGATGACGTCGGCGGCAATCTTTGCATCTATTTTTAGATGGGCAGTTTATAACGGCATGGCCAAGTCTGAGGCAATTATAGCACAATGAGGCTTCCTTTACAAAAGTACGGCGCTCAGTAAGACCCAATTGGATAAACGTTGGACATTTAAAAATAGAATGATCAGATGATTTGCATTTGAAACAAGTATTTGATTTGCCGTTCGTACTCACCAGACATTTTGTTTAATTACCGTTAAATTTGTTTGATTGACCTTGCTTTGTATGGGAGGTCGGCTTACGCTGGCAAAGTTCCAATTCTTCACACCGGTTATCCAGAAAATCACAAAAATCGGCAATTGTGGGGCAGGAGTGGTCCCGGCTATCATGTATCCAACGGCTCTTAGAGTCCGGATCAATTTTTGCAAGGAGCAAATAAATGAGCCAACAATCCCGTTCATTCTTACCAATAGCATCGAGGCCTCATATTATTTCATTGGCTTCGTCTGAAATTTTCCTCAAAACTACACCATTTACTGTTGAAGTAGAAGGCAGAGCCATAAAAGTTTCGATGAAAGAATTTACAATATGTTTCGGGCGATCGTATCTATCGTTGAGTCGAATCCATGCTGTGGTATAAGCAGAATCTGTAACAGGTATGTGTTGAATCAGCCTGGCAGCGTCATCCTTCAACAAAGATTTCAAGTAATGAAACTTTTGAATATTCGCTAACGTGGCTTTCGAACCAACTGTACTTTCGAATAGATCTTTAAAGCATGGCCAATCCTTGTACGATCCACAAAAAGGCGGAATATTAATTCGAGGCAAGTCATTTTCTTTTGGAAGAGTAGTTGCAGAAAACTTTTGTAAAAATGCTGCTTGTTGGTCTGCTAACTTCTCAATTGCATCAGCATTACTAGGGCTTTCAGTAGGATTCGGCAAACATTTGGTTCTTAAAGCATAAAGCTTACCACGCGCCGCTAAATACTTATCTTCGTATAAGGCAAAATCCACCTCTGGGTCAACAAAATTTTCTTCATCCCTAAATTGATGCAGTTCTTTTGTTGATTGCACAAACCCCTGCCATACTTCTTCCAAACGTTCCAACCGGCTCAACACAATTTCAAACGTACAGTCATCGGAGGGGGCTTCGGCAAAGGCAAGAGATCGTGTTAGCGATCCCTTCAAACGACCTCTGGACATTACTAACGCATTCATCTCATCGGCCATATTGTGTCACAAGCAAAGTACAGTTTAAAAAAAACAACTATGATGGCAGCAAATGCAATTTTACCTTGAGTTAACCACCTTGGGTTACAACTTTTATTGTTCCCAAACACTTGGGTCACGAAAAAATCAATTTTCCCGTTTGAAACTTGGTTTCAAACAAAAACGTTTTTGAATTTCACAACCTTGAAAAAATTATCCCGGGTAGACTGGCTTATCCGGTTCCAAGAAGGACCAATTCTTATGTTGAGGAATAAAACAATTGGCTTTGTAATTTTTGTTGTATCCAACATAAGGTTATTTTATTAATGTTTTTTACTTTATTCGCGAGCAAAATCTCTTTACAGTACAAATGGCGAAGGTAAAGTAAATTTAATAACTAATGCCTATACATGTTGTACCAGAAAATCAAAGTTATTTCTTACGCATATGATAATTGAGAAAGTACGTATAAGAGATGATACTGTTATAATGAGTACGAAACATAGGCACAAATTAAATGAATAGCAACTGATAAAATAAAATATTCTAATATGCACTTAAGACAATGGAATGTGGATACCGTTATGTAGTGAGACAAATAAATATAACAAACAAAGTATATGTATAACATATTAGGTATAGTAAGGGTCAAAAATGTAGCACATGTAATGTGTTCATGAACAATTTGTATTTTTAATTTGATAAAATATTAAAAATAATAAAAGCTATCAAATGAATTATGTGTTTATAAGTAAAGGGTAAACAATATAATTGCTCTATTTCGCGTTCGCGAGAAGTCCATATACGTAAACAGCTTTTGTACAAAGGCGGTCCCAAATGTTCAAATGGTATTTGTTTAGAAAAAATAAAGAAAATTCAGGTAAGTAGGAATAGTTGTTTTCTGTAAAAGTAGTAATAGATATAAAATTCGAAAAAACAAACCTAATATAACAAATAAAATTCTGAAAAATCTAATTAAGAAAAAATTTGGAGTTATACCGAACTTAGACTATATTCAAAATCCTTGAAAAGACTGCTTATTTATTAAAACCCAAGTCATGACATCCATACCATTTTTAGAACGTTTTTATGGGAAATTCCAAAAAAACCTCTTCATTGAATTAGCCTATACCCCAGGTAACACATACACTAAACTAAGATTTCCAGCAGAAAGTAATTGCAATTTGCTGTAAATATTTCTAAAAATACCGTCTTGATGGATCTCAGCATGAACCTACATATACCATTTTTAGGCTCCTAGCTCCAGTGTTATGCACTCTGAAAAATTAATGAACTAATATTAAGTTTATGCCTTACTAAAATAAAATCTATAAGTTTTTCCTTAAAATAAATGAAATTGCTTTTAAATAATGAACATTTATTTGCATTGTATTTTTTTTTTACTGGTTGTAAAAAAAGTGATTAGCAGTGCCTATAAAAGAACACACAGCTTGCCAGGGTTTCCCACTGCTCTCAACTCTCAAAATTGTGTGTTATTTTAGGTTAGACTTTATAAATCCAGAGTTTATAAAGTCTGTTAAATTACCATAGATTCTAAAAAGTGAACAATTAAGACGTGTAGACCGCAATTCGCTGCAATAAAATATCACCAATCATATTAATATAATTTTTATCATATGTATGATTAGACATAAGCCTATTTATTATTTTAATCTCCTTAGGCAAAAGCTCACAATAACATGGTTTCGTCTCAATATCACCACATATGTTAAAAAACACTTTCCTTTATTACGACTAAGATGATTAAACCTCGTGTTCCAATCAGACCATAATAAGTTTTTTATAAGTTTATTGTAAGTGTTAGTAGCTTGTTTTGACATAAAATCAGCCTGTTCGTTAAAGGGGACACCAACATGACCAGGGATTCAAACCAACATGCAATGCTGAAACCGTTCAAGAAGTTTGTTGATCTCAGATATGAGAAAATTCTTATCATCACCTCATCTGATCAGCTTTAAGGCGTTTAAACTATCACTAAAAAAGCAAGTTTTACAACTCCATTATTTGATGCAATATCAACTGCCATCTTGATTGCATGCAGTTCAGCAAATAAAAACGACAGCTTATTTTCATTCCTGTATAAATGTAAACGATACAAGGAAATTTCATAAAAAGCGATGGCAAAGTCAATATTAATAACAGAAACATTTGTAGCAAAAGGCTCATATCCAACTTTGCAGTGTAGACAGCTCTAATAACTTCAACAGGCATATTACGGTTAGAGGAGTAGGGCAGGATTAGAACAAAATCACAGAGGGGCAACCATACAATACAAACTGAGACTCCAAATTTAAGAAAAGATGATAAAATCTTCTGAGCACAAAGGCATAACTGGATTTCACGTGTTAAAAATCAAAAACCAGATTGTGCAACTAATAGTTATAAAAGGCAATTTTAGTAATTTCTTTAGCCGTTGAAGTATTCCTCTTTCGGGTAATCTGCCATAGGAGACCTTGCATACTCCACTTTATTTCTCGCATACGCTTTGTAAAAATTATTAGCTACTCTGGGACTCAGACCCCCTATTACAGTTGATAACATTTTCAGCAAACTAAAACCAGATTGAGCTTTTCTCTTAATACGTTCATGGTGTGAAGAAAACGTAAGACTATCATTGATGTCTCTACCAAGAAATCTAAGACACTTTACATGAGATATCCTAATAATATTAACAAATGCATTTACAGTTTTTCTGCTACCTTTAGAGTTTTCGAGTCTTCGATGTATTAAATGACAAATTTAGATCACGACATAAGACATTAAACATAAAAATCTTGTAATTAAGATTAAAAACTGCATCATCAAAATTAGAGGCAGCAGACATGATTATCATCAGCATACTGATACACAAGAGTACTGCCAGCTGCTATAAAGTGCAAAAAAGCAGTGTAAATATTGAACAGAATTTTGCTAAAACATTAGCTCTGAGGGAGACCATTATAAACTTCCCATCGCCAAAGCATAAGGTACGGTAAGAGTAAAAATTGATGATCCAGTTACCAATATCAGATGGAATATTAAAGTTGACCAAAATATCTCTTAAGCAGGAACAATTAACACAATCATATGCAGAGTTAATATCTATAGTAACCATAACCTTTTTGTATCCAGCATCTTTAAAAACACGTGCATTATGAACCAAGTCAATAATACACATAGTTGTTGAACAATTCGTTCTATATGCATAGCATCGGCTAGAAAGGATTATATGTTGTTGTACAAAATCAGCAAGACGATCCTTCACCATAAGATTCACCGTTTTAATAAAGACAGATAAAAGAGAAATGGGTCTAAAATTCCTAACATCATTTAGATATTTGTCCCTTTTGGGAATGGGTACAATCTTCACATTCCTCCATTCATTTCTAAACTTACAATTTACAAATTGGAAATTTATAGCCTCCAAAAGATTCTGCAGTGAAGAAACTGGAAGGGATTTTGACATCGAATATGTGACCGTATCTAAATCTCCCGCAGAAGGAGACACCTTCTTAGATAGCACAGCAAGCAGTTCATTAAAGCCAAAAGGATGCGCACACCCAGCTTCAGGAAACCAATTACATACATTTGGAATATTTTAAGGCACTTGAGGTATTTAAGGTAATCAAAGTTATTTTCAGACCGCCATGCAGGTCGCCCATCATTACAACCACGGAAATACTTAACAAATTTCCACGCAGCTATAGAATTAGGAGTCCCATTAAGATCATTTAACCTTTTCCTGAAAGATGCCCTTTTCGGATCGCTTATGTCCTTTTTCCCACCCAGCTTTCTCCAGGTCAACTCTAAATTTAAAAAATTGGGGTATCTATCATTCTTCTACATTTGTTTGTGTTTTTGATATTTCATATTAAATCGATGTTTAAGCCTTTTTCTTTGTAACAAATTTATTTTTTAATACTGAATGCAAAATAGGCTAATAAAATACTTTTTTATTTAAAGTTTTCATATTATTGCTTTGTACCCCAGCAAAATAAAATAGATGTTATTCTTTATGAATCTCTTTTTCAGAACATCCAAAGAAGTTAATAATGCAAATTTTTCGATTTGTAAGAAGTCATTTTAAAAATCTTCCGAAAAGTTGATATTAACCTATACTTATAAAGTCATAAGAATAAAATTTTTTGTAACAATTTCATTGAAAAGCATATAAATTTTTTAATTTTAATATTTATAACAATTTATAATTATAGTAAAAAAAATAACAATTATTTAGTTGGTCCATAAATGGTAAATGCCTGCAGTCATTTAATGCGTTATTGAAAACATATTTTGCATACCAGTTATATCCACTTTGTCCTGGTCGGAATCATGTGTGTTAAAAATCACATTTTTAACTTTAAAACAAAGCCATATTTATTTTGTAGTCCCTATATTTAACAACTTCTGTAAACTAATGAAAAAGTTCATCTGATCATCGATTTTTGATAGCATCGAAACAAACTACTTCCTCCCAATGACACGCCAACGTTAAAATCATTAACGATTCACCGAAATTTTCACAACTTGGGTTCAGTAGATGTAGTGTTTAACTAAATCTTCATCAGCTCTTATTTTGCTGGGACATTCATTTTTCAAATTGAAATCCCGAAAAATATAGTGTAAGTGATATGGATTTCAAATTGCAATCTACTAAGAAAGTTCTAAAGTTACTCAAATCTCGTAAAAATTAGATTACGGCACAAATGGAAATCTCGTCAATGGATTTGTGGAAAATCTAATGAAAATTCCACTAATCAACACAAACAATCTGGTATGTTTTTTTTTGTTTGTGACACTATTTGACGTTTCAAGCGTCATTTTTAGAAAAAAACAAAACGAAAAAACGTGAAAAATAACTAAACTAAATTTTGATTAGAACTTAATTTTATTACATTTACAAATAAACATAAACAACAAGTACCAATTTTTAAGAGAATACTAGGCTTAAAGCCAGTGTTAATTCATTTAATCTTAAAATATATTCTTTAAGTGTTAATTTTAATATTTGCGAATAATAAATTTGCATTTGTTTTTGAATAAGAACATTAACTACATGATGGTAACTTTTCCGCAGGTATACTATTTCAAATTGCGTTGTCTTAACATTAGATCAGTGGTCGGCAAAAAGAGAGAATATGAATGTATTGGTGTTTTACACCGTAAGAAATTATTTTATTTTTCCAGACAAATGAACGAATGAATAAATTAATAAATGAGTTAATCGATAAGAGAATATCCCTATTCATTGATTTAAAATAGTTCATGTTTTTGTTTTCTCTTTTATAAAAATAAAAATAATTCATAATAATGATAATAATAATTTTTTGATTGCATGCAAGGTACTGTGCCTCATTTAATATATTTCAAGAAAATAAAAAAAATTCTTCCCACTCAACGTTCCACATTTTTAAGTTAAAATGTAAACGAAAAACAAAATAAATACCTACAATAAACAAATATCTATAATAAAAAAAACAAATTTTTAGAGTGTACTATATTTCTTTAACAAAGCGGCATATACCTACTCTGTTGAAAGTTAGCGTACTACTGAATGAAAAAATTGTATTTTTTGTGCTCTTAGCTGTGAGATTTGTTGACATTCGTGTAGTGTACGTGTAAATTGCCGAATTTATTCGGCCCATGAGTGCCGATCACTGCATTAGATGCATGTTTTATATGATTTTTACAACATTTTTTTGGTTAATTTAAGGTGGAAGAAATATTTAAAATTTTCCAAGTTATTTTAAATAGCTAGTTCTATGGAGCTGTTTTGAAACATAGTATCAGATTTTGTATAACTTGGTCTATATCACTTCTTCCTAAAGCACACCTGTTCACTTTGGTGAACAAGTTGCAAGACCCAACCCTGCCATCGAGAATCGATTGTTCGAACAAAAAAAAAACATCGATTCTCTTGTTCGAAAAGATAAGAAAAGAGCATATCTTCTTCGGGTGTGGTATATTGAGGCACTTGTGTTTTTCATCTCGACTAAGGCAGCAGCAACAGCTCTAACAAACAACAACAACACAACAGAAACTAAATCTTAAAAACTATAAGTATGTATTAAAAAAAACAAAAATTTACAAAGTACAGTGTGCATTAAAATCTAAAAGTTAGAACTAAATATTAGAAACTACAATTACAACATATTCAAACTGAATATTAAAATTTGTACCAACCCTCTTTTGAAATTAAATACATTTATAACGTTTATCGAAGCTAAAGACTAAACTTCTTTGCAATATACACCACGGCAAAGTATACCAAAAGCGACCCGAACCCTCTAACCCGTTTCTTCATGGTTCAATCGAACCGTTAAGAATAGTGACAAAAATTGTGTTTTTTTTGCTCCTTAGAATATATTTAATATACTGTTACAGAAATTCCATTTAATCGTAGAAATGCAAATCCCCATATGTTAGCCCTGAAATGTAAAACAATTAAATGGCAACCCTTCACCATAACTAATGTTTCTTATGTCAAACTGTAAAAGAACATTCTCAAAGTTGCCAGTATGCAGCTTCTAGACGATGCTGCCATATTCTAGTTATTTTAACCCGCATATATAAAAACGCCAGCAAGGTGGCAAAGTAGCTCAGTTCATAAGTAAAACGCAAAGTGTGAAGAACTAAAGTGTGGCTAACGTTTAGTCCATCTGCATCGTGTAAATAAAGTGTGCTATGTAAGTGTTTTTCTGTAATTTTTAGTGACTGTTATCAATAAATAGAGCTATAAATAATTTCAAACAGTGTTTTTTATTTGCAATATAGAAAGAACTCGATTTATTTAAAAGGTAAATAAATCAACGATTTTATAAAGGGTAAAATCGTAACAATACTATTTATAAGGAAACAGAAAAAAACTTCTAAAGAACCAGAAAGTTCTTTATATAGAAACAGTTTAAAACAAATACAAAACAGTTAAAAAACACAGTTGAAGAAAGCTAACAGTAAAGAAAGTTTTAACAAAATATAAACTTTTATTTTGGTAATTAAAAACATAAAACAGTGTTTTACCCCATTGGTTAATTAAAAATTGATTTATTTTAAATAATCACGATTTTTAAAACAAAATAAAACATTATTGTATCCAATAAAACTTTAACTTGTAAAAAAAGATTTTTTTTTAAATAAAAGAAAAACAAAATGTACATACAATTAATTTTTTTCTAGCTAACAAATCCCTATAAAGAGCACTGAAGGTATTAAAGCGGGATAAAGGAAGAAAGAGGAAAGACGAAAAGAAAAAAAAAACAAAAGAAACTCTTTTGTGTAGGTTTGCACCCTATAGCTGGCAAAAGGTAAGTTCAACAAATTACAACTTACATAAAAAATTTCTTGGACTTGAAATGCGAACGAATTTTCACAATTTCTATACACAATTCATTTCATTTATGTTAAGGAAACGTTATTCTAACCACCCACCCACCCACCCTTTTCTGCGTTTTTCGAAAGGTTTTCCTTCACATTGACTGATATATTGATATTGCCAACTACTGTGTGTAGCGCATATTAATTAGTATAGAAACACCCAATAGGAAATTTTGTCGCCTGAAAATTTGTTTCCGGTAATTTGCCAACGTTGGTTGATAAACATTGTTCTTACAATTTTAACACTTTTTGGGACCGCAAACCCAGGTTTAACCCCTTTTTTACCACAATCTCGGGTTTCACCCTATTTTAACCTTTTTTAACGCAAACCTAGTTTCACATAAGTTTTAACCCTCTTTGCTCCTAAAATCCGGGTTTAACCCTTTTTTACCTCAAACCCTACTTCACCCATTTTTAACCCTTGCTTTTTGCAACAAGGGCTTGATTTAACCCTTTTTTAACAAAAACCCTAGCTAAACACAATCTTTAACTCTTTTTGCTCCGAAAATCCAGGTTTAACCCCTTGTTTACCTTAACCCGTGTTTAACACTTTAACCTTTTTTTTACCAAAACTATATTTTACGCACAATTAACCCTTTTTGTGCCGTAAACCCGCATATATCCTTTTTTAACAAAACTTAATATTTTACACACAACAACTTTTTGTGCTTATATACGTTTGACTCGTTTGCTACCGCACACCACAGTTTAAACGAGCAATTACTTATCTTGACCCTCTTTTGACGTTTTGTTTTCGTCACTTAATTGCGCTTCTATTCGAAAATGGAGGAGTTAAAAAATCTGTCCAGAAACTTGTTGACGTGCATTGAACAGGATCTGCACGCATATGAGGAAGATTATCGTGATTCGTCGGAGGATACTCAGTCTTTGCCCGCATTAAAGATCCGAAAACGTGAATTGGAGGGAATATGGACAAGCATCCAGAACAAATATAATAATCTGCGGGAATCCCCTCAGATGAGTGATCGAGAGGCGTCAAAAGTAATTGACATGACCGAAATCACTCGGCTTGTCAGAAGAGCTAAGCAATTTTATAGGGCCAGCATGACTTCGATTGAGGAAGCAATCGAAACTCACACGAATCAAAGGCTTTCTTTACCTCACCCAAGCGAGGTTATCACAACAAACTCTGGCGGCGTTAAAGTTCTCAATTGAGAATTTTGTTCACCCTACCCGTAGTTAATAGTCCATGTGGATTACAAATACGGAAATTACAGAGCGGTTTTACACACTCTTCAGATAGAAACTGTAAATTGGGATCCGATTATAATTTATATTTGCACTTCAAAATTACCCTTTTAACATTTGAGAGAACTTTGTCAGACAACACATGTATTCCGTCCTGGACTGAGTTGGATGAGTTTTTGACTTCAGAATATGAAGGACTCGAAGCCGCTACGGATGCAAAAGCCCTGCAAATAAATGCTGTCCCAAATTCGAACCCAAGACAGAATACTAGAACCCAATATGAGAGGAAGGGCAGTGTCTTTCTAAATGTAACACAACAGCCTAAAAAGATACTCGTTTTAAAAAACCCCTCGAGATGATCAGGTTACCCCAACGTATCAAAAACCCAAATTGGATAGGCCTGACGGCTCCATTTGCAAACTATTCTACAGGTTCACTTCTACAGGTTGGTTGAAAAGTTCCTGTGCTCAACAAGAGATGGCACTGCTAGCTCCAAACTTTTTTTTCTTAAGTTGGTATAACTGTCCTGAGAACACATGCAAAGTTGCAAGTCATTCTGTCAATTCTTTCTTTGTTTACAAGCCATTTGAAGTTGTCGTGTCATTGATTTTTTTTTTAATATGGAAAAAATTGAATATCGTGCAGTCATTAGATTCTTTGTTTTGAAGGGTTTAAAAGCAAAGGAAATTTATGAACAATTGTTAGAAGTGTATAAGGAGTCCTCACCTTCAAAACGCACCGTTGAATTTTGGGCTGGTGAATTTAAACGTGGTCGTACCAGCCTTGAAAACGATAAACGCGAAGGACGACCAAAAACTGCAACCACAGCAGAAATCATTGAGCAGGTACATAATATGGTTAGTAAAGATCCAAGTTTGACTAAGCGTTAAATTGCTAATGCTATAGGCATCTCAGACGAACGAGTACTCCATATTTTACATGAAGAATTACGTATGAAAAAACTGTTTGGAAAGTTAGTGCCGCACACATTAAAAATTCCACAAAAACTGGATCGAAAACAAATTTCTCAGCGTAATTTGGAGCGTTTTAAGCAGAATAAAACCGACTTCTTGCGTCATTTTATAACTATGGATGAGACTTGGATCTACCAACATGATTCTAAATTGAAACAAGAACGTTTACAGTGGACTGAAGCTGGTTGTTCAGCTCCAAAGAAGGTGAAGTCACAGCGATCAGCAAAGAAGGTTATGGCATCAGTTTTTTGGGATGCAAAAGGAATTTTGTTGATTGATTATCTTTAGAAAGGTAAAACAATCAACTCTGAATATTATTTCAGCCTTTTGGATCAGCTGGATGAAAAAATTCGTGAGAAAAGACCTGGTTTAAAGAAGAACAAAATCATTTTTCATCAAGACAGTGCACCTGTTCACAAAAGTGTTTTGACGATGGCTAAATTCAAAGAATTAAAGTACGAATTGCTTGAACATCCACCGTATTCACCAGATTTGGCTCCCAGTGACTACTATCTCTTCAGAAATCTCAAACAATTCCTTCGTGGAAAGCATTTTTCGTCGAATGAAGAGGCCATAGCAGCCGTAGACGGTTATTTTGCAGAGCTTCCGGAAAACCATTATAAGGATGGGATAAAATTATTGGAAGATCATTGGAACAAGTATATTGAGCTTCTAGGAGATTACATTGAATAAAAAAATATATTTCGTAACAAAAACAGTATTCTTTCATTTCGAGCGCAGAAACTTTTCAACCAACCTGTATGAGGCTAACATAAAGAAACGAGTTCGTTAAGAAGAACGTATTCTGTTATAATTGTCTCGCTGTTGGTCACACATAAAAAGATTGTCGCAGTGCGTTCACATGCAAGTATTGAGGAAGTCGACATAATTCTCCTCAAAATAACCCAGACGATTTAAGTCAACTTCACGCAATGCATCACAGTCCTTCGCGATATGTACGCGGTCAAAGACACTGGATGACCGAAAATGGCTAGTAGGAACAGCTATTGTGAATGTTGAACATCAAGGCTTTTTGGTACCCGTGAGAGCACTTATCGATCCAGCGTCAGACTACACTTTTGTTTCAGATACCCTCAGAAATAAATTACAGTTACCCACTACACCCATACACGCTGAAATTTCTGGAGTGAATGAGAGTCATTCCGCTAATCCCAATAAAATGTGCGATGTAACATTACGGTCGGACAGATACGGTGATTTCAGGTTCAAGATAACCACCCAATTGTAACTCAGATTTTGAAAAATCATATGTACGTTGACGATGTTTTAGCTGGCAGTCACACCTTCGGGGAGGCTAAGAAAATGGATTTCGAACAATGCTCAAATTTTGAATACCCTACCCAAAGAACACTTACTCGATGTCGATCTGCTTACCCTTTCAGAATCGAATAATGCCAAGACCCTCGCCATTAGGTGGAATGCAAAAGAAGATATATTATTTTTCAATGTACCCACCATCGAGAGAAAATCTACATGCACAAAAGTTCTATCGGACCCAGCTGGTTGGCTAGCGCCTATTATCATTTCTGCTAAGATTACAATGCGGCAAATATGGCAGGATAATACAGCTTGGGATGAATGTCTAAAACCCTTAACCCTTATTAAATGGAAAAAGTTTCTACAATATTATGACAGTATTGATCATATTCGAATCCCGAGATGGAATAAATACACCCCTTCAGCAAAAATTGAGTTTCATGGCTTTTCAGGTGCTTCTGAAAAAGCTTACTCTGCAGTGTTATATGCACGAATAACACCCATAGATGGTCCTATATCCGTAACCCTACTCTTCGCTAAAACGAGAGGTGCACCAATCAAAGTTCTTTCGTTACCTAGGTTCGAACTTTGTGGTGCGGTGTTGTTGGCTAATATGGTAAACAATTTACTTGGTCAGCTGGATTTACCACAACATCAAACATATTTCTGGACTGATTCTTCCATAGTTCTGGTTTGGTTAAAGAAACATCTAAACTCCTGGAACACATTTGTTGCAAATCGGGTCGCAACCATTATGGAATTGGTTGGTGTGGAAAATTGGAATCATGTCGTATCCTATGACAACCCTGCTGATGTTGCAAGCCGAGGTGGAATGGCCCATCTTGGCTTAAAGAATCTGCCTCAAATTGGCCAATAACAACACAAAATTTAGTAACTTAAGCTGAAGCGAAACTTATTCAAGCTTTTGCTAACTCTGTGAATATTAGCCCTGACTCTACGGTCACAGATAATCAACATTCTTAGTAGAAATGGTCTAAAGCTTTTCGAGTCATGTCATATGTCTATCGTTTCTTGGATCGAATATCAGTTACCCGCAGAAAAGTAAGTCGTTTTGAAATGGTAACTCTAGATAGAAATAGCATTACTTCAAAACACGAAAGAGTCAAGATCCTATTAACCCACCCTAGCATTGAAGTCGAATCACAGAAGATGAATTCGGTGAAAGATAGACTTGTGATAATGTGGCAGACTCAATACTTAAAGGAAGAGTATAATTTTTTAAAAAGAAAAAGCCCTTTACCCAAGAAGCCATTTACTTACCTTAACACCCTATTTGGACTCAAGGAATATTATGCGTGCTAATGGTCGTCTAGCAAGTTTCAAGTTTGCTTCGCAAAATTATTAACTCTACATGTCCATTTGATTACTTTACACGGCGGAAATCAGGTCATGTTGAGAGTCATTCGCTCAGGTTACTGGATTCCGAAGCTTAAGAATCTTATCAGCTTTATCATAAACAAATGCTTTCCCTGTGCGCGATATAAAAATCGTCAAGCAACCCAATTAATGGCGGCTTTACCCCCAGAACGTACCCAATTAACCCGACCATTCTATAATGTTGGAATAGACTTTGCTGGACCATTCGATGTGAAAGCACGTGTAAAATAACTAAGGGCTACGTATGTGTTTTTGTTTGTTTTTCAACAAAAGCCATCCACTTGGAACCAGACCTTTCCACACAATCGTTTATGACAGCATTTGCATGTTTTTTTTTCGAGGCGGGGATGCCCTGCCGCTATTGAAGAAAGAGCGGCAGGAATTTATAAGATCTTTGAAAGATGCGGTGGTATCAATGAACAGTTTCCAGAATGTAACGTGACATTTTATTCCGCCTGGATCTCCACACATGGGAGGTTTGTGGGAAGCTGGAGTGAAAAGCTTCAAATCTCATCTGAAGAAGCTGAATAGTCTTAAATACACATTTATTTATTTATTTTTATTTATTTATTTTATTTAATTAATATTTAATATTTTAGTTAAAGAATAGCGAGCCCATAATTCTGAAAGGGTATGTTGAGTAGATAATTTTTGTAGAACAAACTTATGGTCCAGCACGTCTGAGTTTTTTTTACAGTGGGTCAAAGTTTTCATTTTTTGGTCGAAGGGAGCATTATACTATATGAAAAAAATGCTGTAAGTTAATGTCTGAGAGAATTCTTATGGTCAGACTTGTATTGTGGAATTGTATGAGGATTATTTTTGTGGAAGATCTTAACCCTCTAACTGGTCTCTTTATGGGTCAATTTGACCCTTTTTTCGAGAAAATCAAAAAATATCCTTTAAAAGGACATTTTAGTAAATACAGTCATGTTGCACTTCTATGGTATCTTTTTGATATTTTTGGCGATCATATGTTTTAAAACATGCTGTGTAGTTGTTCACTTTTACACATTATTTTTTTGTATACATTGTTTTTAAATCTCTTTCTCGCCTAGGACATGAAATACAACAACAACCCTCACCATACGGTTTTGGATCACTCGTTTGACATCTGTCACTTCTGACATCACTGGTATACCCTGTGTCCAGATGGATTTGATTTAATCTGAGTTATCGCAAGAACCAATTCATCCTCAGTAACACTACGAAAGGAAAATGATTCAATTGTGTCATCAAAACCCTGAAAATCGAAATCATGTATCCTACTTGGAGTAAAACTATTCAAAAATTTATTATTTAATGACTCAACATCAATCATATTCAATGGGTTTTCCTCTTCACCAGCGCAACCTAGATTTTTCAGCTTCCTTCAAATCGTTTTGCTATCAGAAGTACTGAACAAGCGTATACCAAATTTTCTCCTTTCCTTCCTAATAGTAGCCTTAGCTTTATTCCTATATTTACAATAAATTTTCCAATTTAAGTCAGTATCACTCTCACGATAAGCTTGAAATGCCAAGTCCCTCAAGGATCTTGCATGTACTACATTTCTTAATTTCATAAAATCTAAACGTCTACGATTGCAATTTATTCTAGAAATAGGAACTTAATCATGAAGATCATTAAGTAACATCTGAAAAAATTCTAATTGAACATCAACATCACTTGGGTTAAAAATAGCACAAGTGTTAAACTGACAAACAAGTGTGACAAATTTATCATAATCAATTCTGTTATAGTCCTTAAATTCAACAACCCCATCGACTAGACTAGTTCTCATGTTATAAGAAAGATAAATAAAGCTATGATATGAGTTAAAGAAAGGACAAAAGAATTGACCAGTACTATCAACCAAAGAAGTGTTGCTTACCAGAAATAAATCAATAAGTGAAGTTGTACCAAAACGCAAGTTTAAATGAGTAGGCATACAATTATGAACAATACTCAATCCAATCCTAAGACACATGAGACGGAAATTGTTAGACAATGTGCGATAAAATAAATTACAATTGAAATCTCCCATAACAATAATATTCGAGTATTCCTCAAACAAATGGCTATGCAAGTGTTCGAAAGTACCAAAACAACCACCAGGCAAATAAACGACACCAACTAAAATAGGCATATTTTCCATTATCTCCACAAATAAAGATTCAGATGTTCCAGACTCTTCACATTTATATATGATTTTATATTTTAACAATTTGGAAATGTATAAACAGACGCCGCCATCTCTCCTTAACACACGCACATTATCAACACCAACTTCATTGACTAACTTACGATCATTCCTAACAATATTATATCCGGAAATAGCAACAGCTTGAGATAAAGTCTCCTTCACCAACCAGGTTTCAGAAACCCCTACAATATCAATTCCAGAATCATAAATTAGGTGTTTAAATTCCTCTAACTTAGTGGATCCTATTGAAGGTTTTATACTTTGGGCATTAATATGCCCAAATTTAAGATTATTATGATTTCCTAAAAAACACGATCTAAGAATGGAATTATCTCTAGCTATGGGACCCAAATTATCATTATGGTACATCAAAGTTAAAAAGAGAATCAGTTATTAGAAAGAACCATACATTTAACAAATGTAAAAACATAATTAAATTAAAAAATATAAAAAAACAATGAAAAATTTTGAAAAATATAAAAAATAAATAAAGATAATGAAATACTGATAATTGGATATTAAATTTTAAAGTTTTGATTATTTAATTTAAAGTGAGCAAGAAAGAAAAAAAATAACCTTTATTAATCAATTTATGAAACCTTTCACAAGTTCAAAAAAGTGCATACTATTTAAAAGTTCATTATATCTGGAAATAATAAACTGAAAACTTTAATTCATAAAAACTAATGAATGATGTCATAAAAAAAGAAAAAGCAATTTTAATATTAGAGAATTAAAAAAAAAAATATCAATATACAAAAAATAATGAAAATATTACAAAAAGTAAGCAGTTAGTATTAAAGGAATACTCATCTCAGGCAGGTTCACCAAAAAGGTCCAGACATTGTTGAAAATTTAGAAGTTTGTCGTTATCCTTAGCAAGCACTTTAATTTTACATTTAGGTATAGCCCTATTTACCATTTTAAAGCTGTGAATTTTTTTATTTTCAATCAAAGATCGACAAAACTTAAAAAGTTTGACAGCCATTTTAGTAAGATTATCATTCAGATATACGCGATTACTTAAGTCTTCACCAGCTTTACCATTATAAAAATTTGACAATATTAGATGTAAAATATTATTAAATTTCACTAGAACAAAAGTGCCCCTTCTGATATAAATAACTTGCATAACACTATTTATATCAATGCTGAGTTTAAAGTAGCGACACAAATCCAAAACAAACTTTACAGTATCATCAAGCCCCTTAGGTACACCAGAAATTATTACATCAGAACGGTTAAACTTATGTTGAAGAGCATTGTTTGCTAATTCTAGCTCAAAAAATTTATTTTAAATAATGTTATCACAATTAACCACCAAATTTCTGCAAGACAAAACTTCATCCTTTAAGGTTTTAATGCTTGAAGACAGCTCCGTACGAATCTCATTTATTGCTGATTCAAATTTGCTGTTAATTTCTGTCTGCACACGTTTAAAGTCAGCAGACAAATTACTCAAAGACTTTTAAATTCTGCAAATCGATTACGAATTTCCTTACTAAAAGATACGTCAGTTTCGACTTTAAATTGCGATTTTTATCAAGAGCATGGAAAACATCTTTAGATATACCTTCGCAGTCCGAATGAAACCACACATTACAAAAAACACACAACAAACTGCTCTTTCCTGCTACACTCTGTTGACAAGTTTCACACAAAAAAACTGGTGCCATTTTAAGTCAACTATCAGAAATTGTGTATTTATCAAATTTTATCAAATAGTTTCACTAGAGAAAAAAATTATGTTCTTAGATGTTGACAAATTATAACCGTAATCAATTTTATCAATTTACACAGCTTGTATGTGAGAGAAAAAGAGACGGTAAACCTCATTACACAAATATAAGTACAGTTATTAAAAAAAAATTCACGTTTATTTAATTATCATAGAATTTTTGTTTATAAAAAAAAAAATACAAAAATATGTATCAAATTCATTTAATATAACTTTTATAAAAAAGATTTTTTTTTTAAATTAATTTATAGGCAATTTTTTTATAGTATTTTTAAACTTTAAACAAATATCCAATCAGCAGAACAAATTTCACGTCTACCACGACATAGTGTTGCCAATATCTTCAAGAAGAGTTAGCTACACTCCTTGCTCGAATTGAAGGATGTCTCAATTCTAGACCACTCAGCCCATCAAGCGAAAACCCGGAAGATCTTAACTCTTTAACCCCGGGTCATGGGGATGGAAACATCACTCTGGCAAATAGATGGCAGAAACTCAGGATTCAACACAATTACTTCTGCAGAATATGGAAGGATGAATACCTAAAAGAGCTCCACAAGAGATACAAGTGGAAAAACCCTCAACGTCAAATTGAAGTTGACGAAATTGTAGTTATTAGACAGGACAACTTACCCCCTAATGAATGGTTACTTGAACGCGTGATCAAAGTGTACCCAGGTCCTGATAAGCGTACGAGAGTCGTCGACTTGCGCACCGCGACAGGAGGCTTAACTCAGCCGATAAAGAAAGTCGTAGTTTTACTATCCAAATAATCATACCCTTATGTCTATCTACTAACCCTCACTTGTATACTAACCTAAAAAATCACTCATAACACACTCATTTTACACAAGTCTAATATGTAAAAGTTGATCACTCAACGCGACTTCATCCTAATCCCTAAACTGAAAAATGCTACAGTATTTAAGTAAACGTCGAGTTACGACATTGTGAACTTTTTTTCCATATTTCACTTACACTTTATCCTAAACTCACCCTTCACCCGTTACTATGCTTATTTAAATATTTCCGCAGGAACATGGCACCCAACAACCATCGTAACAATCGCAGAGGAAATCGTTCCAGCAATGGTCACGTGCGTAACCGGTCTGATCGGAGATCCCACAGTCACCGCAATGCTGGTAATAACTCGAGTCACAGGGCTCTGGTAGAGTGCAATCCAAGCGGCACTTTAACTGTGGTATATGTCGAGCGGATCATCGGCCGGTGAATTGCGAGAAGTTCGACAGAATGAACTTGGCCGACAAAGTATACAGATAAAACGACGCTGGATCGCAATAAAATATAAAATAATTTTAATTGTTTAATTGTTACTGCTTCCATTCATCAGTTACAACTTAATATGAAATTTTTATTATGAAAAAGCTTTTAATTTACAAAAAAATACTTTTTTATATTATTTCGTCATTATTTTGATTTTGTTTTACTTGAGTTTTAGGCATTAGGAAGCCTAAACAACCAGCAATAATAAGAGCAATCGATGAACCGTAAAGAGCCTTCTCACAATTGGATTCTATAAAGGCACCCAATATATAACTTCCCGTTACACTTCCAATACGTCCCAACATTAATAAAATACAAACCGCCATTGCTCTATAAAAAAAAATAGCAAAAGACAATAAATTATTGTGTTCAATAAATGCAATGATCAAATGTAATTTTTGAATTATTCAAAATTACGAAAAACAAAAATCAGTAAATATATTCGCACAAGAAAATAATGGCTTGCAAAAGTGTTGTTTATCATAAATAAATTTTTACTAAAGTGGCAATTTCGCACTAACTCAAACCAAGTGTAAAGTTGGGGTCTTGCTAAAATATTTAAGCGCAACATTTTATAGTGTTGCACCGTTTACAAAAAGTGTATAATAATACGTTCATACTGAACCCTATGTTTTCAATTACCGTATAGTCATTACCGTATAGATTACCATATAGTAATAGGTCATTACCTTCTGCGTTACTTCAAAATACAAAATAATGACTTACTTATAAGTGTTAAATAAGTATTTATATGTACTTGCTAATTGGTTAGATATATACCGATTTCGTATTTTTGTTTTTTTGGTATGTTATTGTATATCTTTTGTTTGACAAGCTCTTGTTTATTTATTGAATCTTTACTTAAATTATGTGAACTAACAATAAGTTTTCAAATCTTAAAACTAAAACTTAATATTAAGTCCAACCAGTGCCAAACAAAAATTTAACTTTCTCAAAAATTTATATTCGTGTTTATGTTAACATCTTTTAAAGCGCCGGTGCCCATCATTATTCAATAGTTTTCGTGCCAGAGTATTGGGATGAGTTTCCAGTTTCCTCATGAAGTTGATGTTATGGCTATTGAATTCGTTACTACTAAGGGTACACTGAGATCTTTACGAATGCTATCATTCCTAACATATCTTGTTCTGCCTCCTCTGAATTTTCGCAATGTTAGACAATGAGGCAGAACCCCAAAGCTGAATTCCATAGCACCATATGGGTTTTATAATCGAGCTGTACAGTAAAAGTTTACAATCCAAAGCAAGTTTACAGTTTCTACCGATAGTTGAATAGTTTTTAACTCTAACTGGGTAAGTTTTGCTTTTATATGACTTTTTCATGTGAGACGTCGCACATTGGGATGAGCAGTATCGAAAACGAGGATTAATTAAAAAAATAAAATTAGTTTTTTATATAAGTATTTGGTACCAAAAGTAGATAAAATTCAACACCAACAACTGTAAAAATTATAGATCTATGTTGTTTACTTTTTTTGTTATACGCTCCCAAAGTTAAATAATATTTGCTAATTTGGAAATATTTGTTAAAAAGTTAAAATCAAGATATTTTAATTGTGATTTGTGCAAATTGTTCTTAGAAAACACTATTTTTTAAAATGGATCCATCAACTTCAGGTATTTGACTAATTTATGAATAAATTTTTGCAAAGAAAAATATTGCATCAAAAAACAAAATAAAAAAATGAAATTAAAATTCCAATAAAATTTTCCAACAAGTTTTTTTTTGGTAATCAATATACATAGAATCCAAAAAAAAATATTATGTCAAAAATTACAGGCTTCCCTGAATTAATCCTCGTTTTGCATATGTTTCACCCCACTGTGCGTTGGTCAAGATGGTTACCAAGGTATTTCACACAAGTATCCTGATGTCTGATCACTAATCCGTATTGGCGAGCACGTCTCTCTCTATGTGAAAGACATATGGATACATTTCTGCTCATTCACCTTAATTCTTCATCTATCCAGCCAGACCTCCAATGAAATGTGTTTTTGTAGCAATATAGATGCTTTTACCGAGTTATTATGAGCGCTAAGTATTGCCTTGAGGTGTGAGTGCTATGATTCATATCCTGAGGAGAGCTGATTAAACTTTTCTCGAAAGGGTTAATTTTCTGTTCGTGATATAGCTCTCTACACAGAAAAAAAGGTAGAAGAAAAATTTGTAAAGTTTACTATTTTTGTACTGATTTTTATTAAACTAAATATTATTTAGTAAATTTGTTTGCTATTTACATTTTACAAATTACATAATTTTTACGAATATTTACAAATTTTTGTTGCTAACTTCAGAAATTATTTTACGAATTTTGAAAACCGATTTGCTAAACTTGGCAAGATAAAATACAAATTTTAAAAGTGGATATTGAAGGAAATGTTATTTCTAATAATTAAAACTTATACACTAAAACTTATATTGCCTTTAAATGTTGCATAGGCTGAAAAAAGCCAGTGGCGTAGCTGAGTCATCAAGGGCCCGTGTGCAAAACATCATATTGTGCCTCTAACATTTCAAAATCACTAACAAGTTCAAAAAATCATGAAATATTTTTTTTTTAAATCACGACTAATTTATATTTTAGCTTGTTTACCATACTTAATATTCCTTCATTCGCATTGAAATTTCATTAGCATTAGTTGAATAATGCTAATGCCAAAATAACAATGAAATTTTTTGGATATTTAACTTGCTTTACATAGGGTGTTTTATAAAATGGATCACTCGGGATATCTTCCGAACATGGTCTATATTTACGAACGCAATTGTCATGGTGGAGCAAATATTTTGCCCGTTTCGCCCTATTTCACTTTGTTTTCGGGATAATGGCCATTTTACAAAATGGCGAATATCACCGAATCTAAGCGAAAAGGTTGCCCTTCGATTCGGCTTTTATAAAACAGCCACAAGGTGACTATTTTGTTATCAATTAATATGATATAAATTAACACGCTCCGCACTCGGCATAACTCGCCTAGTTTTCGGGATACTGGCCATTTTACAAAATAAGCGAGATTTGCAAGTCAATTTTAATATTTTTCTATTTTGTTGTAATTCGCAAGTCAAATCAATCATAGAATTATGTTTAAAATGATTTGATTCAATTGAATCAAAAAAGATTCAAATGAAATTGATTAATCAATTATGATTTTAAATCTGATTTAATGAATTGATTTATAAAATATTGAATCAAATCGCTGGTTTACAAGGAGAATTATTTTTTTCGCGAATTAATTCAATAAAGATTTGACTTTTTACATGTGTGCATGACAGTGCTGTGATTATTATTTGGAACTACTGAAGTACACAAATAAATTCATAAAAAAAACTATTTACAACTTTCAACAATGTTGGTTTACCAAGTGAGAGCACTGAATTTTTTTTAAGTTAAGCTTGTGTAAAGCTCTCTACCTGTTGGATTTATAAGTCGCGAACCCCACCAAGGGTGATTTGCATTCAGATTCCCGCCTACAATAAACCTTGGACCAAGTTTTTGAAAGAAATTGTTAAAGTCGTCAAACGTTATGTTATTACGAGGTGGTAGATAAATTGCACGTACATAAATTAGCGAATTAATAAATATGTTGATACTGAACTGCTTCACAAACAGGCGAGAACTAAATGGTCCAGAGTACTTAGACGTGAACAATTTTTTTACGAACAGCGTCTTCGTACTAAAGTCCTTTTCGGCCCCTCGGTACAGTAAGAGCTTTTGGTCGTTCGTTAAAAGAATAAGGAACAATGCTGGTTCAGCTATCCCAACTTGTTTACAAAGCTAGCCATTTTGCTGAAATGTTTCTTGCCGGAAAGCTATCAACCACTACCCGAACACGAAAGAGTATCGTGTACTATGTCTAAGATATTCTTTCGCGCTCGTGCAGTTTAAAAGTTTCTCACAGATCTTAATGTAAACAAGTCTCCGGGGCCGGATGTTATAACAGCACTGGTGCTGAAGCAGTGATCTTCGACGTTAGCCCGTCCATTGGCTGGAAGGTTCCCATTGTTCAGCCAATCCCCGAGAAGGGTGCGGCTAATAACCCTGAAAATTACAGCCCAATTGCAATATGTTCTGCGCTTTCAAAGGTCATTGAGAGCATGTTAAATTACCATCTTTTGAATTATATAGAATCGAATTTACTTTTGAGCGATCGACACTATGGCTTTCGTAGAAGCGGCTCTTCCTCCTTTTCTTAGAGGTCGGGGTCAGGAGGCAAATTATGAATTATACACTTAATTGGCAAGTCTCGTTAGTTTCAGAGTGCGGTCGTACAAATTGGGTGGATTTTAATGCACATAAGACCCAATGTTCTATGATGATTCATAGGGTTGTGGAGTCTACAGCGTCATCTGTTCAATTGGAGGGTATCATTATTGAGGAATCGGAAACTCTTGATGTTCTGGGCGTGCAAATCCAGTGTGATATCACTGTAGTGTGATATGACAGTAGGATATCCAGTTCTATTGATTCATTGGAGCATCGACGCAATGTGGGTTGTGTGACACTGTTTTATCGATACTACCATGGGATGTGTTCTGCTGAGATAAGTGAACTTATCCCTCGGGCCCGGGTTTTTGTCCGGAATACTCGCTTGTCTAGTAGAGCCCATCCCTTTGTGGTCGATAGTCCAGTAAACCGCACAACACATTACAGGGAGAATTCGTTCATAAGTCGGACTAGTCGTATGTGGAATAAACTTCCCTGACAACTATAATATAGAGAAATTCAAGTCTAATATCCAAAAACACTACTTCCTCTTTCCTCCTTCTCATAACCTATTTTCCTGACATCAACACAATGCACTGCATTTATAGGGGGCAACACTTGAGTGTTGCTACATATAAAAAACTTCCAGGGAGTGAATCAATACAGTTTGCACATTTAGCTGGCAAAGTTTTACTTTATGTACAATTCAGCAGTAATATGATTTTCCACGCATTTTACACATTTGTATGTTTTATTGCAGTATCTCCTGGTATGACCATACTGTTGACAACTACGGCATTGTGGAAGGTCTCTACTCTTTCGAGGAGGTTCATTTATAACAATTGCATTATTGATATTAGTCAGATTGAAAATTTCTTGATTGTTGTCTTTCGGTTCGAGAGCAAGAAAGTACATGCCAAGTGGCTGTTTGATAATATTACTTTTAATGTCTGACATATGTCCAAGTTGCTCAATGCAATTTTTATATCATTAATGTTGGTTGAAGAGTGTACGTTCTTCTCTGTATGATTTTTCCTGTTTTGTCTGAAAAGTACAACAATTTATTTTTTTTGAGTTTAAAATTCGACACAAAGCTTCTTTATGAACTTATGGTTTTAACCATGACTCTAATCTGTCCGTCTCTAAGAACTTTATAAGAATATTGACTTGAAGAAATAATTGTGGAAAAATATTTGGTAATTTCCTTAATATTTGTCACATTGGGGATATATTAATGAGCTGGTTTTAGTTCTGAAGAATTTGAACTATTGACTTCTTCAGAATAATTTGTTGTTGATTTGTCTTTTTATATTTTTATTTATTTTAGGAGAGCCTGAACGTTTTCTGGAGTATGTAACGGTTTGTCACTCTATTTCGCTTTCATTATCTTTGTGGTAATCCTCCATTTCATATGCACTAGTTCTAGTATAGGCACTAGAACTTGTCATGCACGCTGTTGTTATTGCTTCCGTTATTATTACTATATGAGTTTAGGTGTATCTATGCAAATAAATACGAGGGCCGATCAATAAGTCCGTGACTTTTCGTAGTTGTACGAAATGCAACACTGCTCCCGTCAAGTACCACCTGTCAATAGACTACTGTCAAATTTTGAGTAAGTTACGTCATTTACTTTGCGTTCAACAGCTGTACAAAACGTACAAACTCGTGGAAATTGTTTGCAAAAAAAAACCGTCAATCAAACCAAGGAAAAGTTTGATAAATACATGCGGACTCTGCACCATCGATTTCAATGGTAAAAAAGTGGTTTACTGACTTTTGTTGTGGTCGCACAAGTACAAATGACGCTGAACGTTTTGGATGGCCAATCGAGGTCAATACACCCGAAAATGTCGAAAACATCCACGATATGGTGTTGGCCTATCGAAGAGTAAAAGTGCTTGAGATTGTTGATGCCATAGGTATTTCATAGGGCAGTGTGGTTTCGATTTTAAATGATCAGTTGGATTTAAGAAAGCTGTCTGCAAGATGGGTGCCGCATTTGCTCTCAATTGAAACGTAATGGTGTGACAACTTCAAATGATTATTTGGAGTTGGAGTTTTTGCGGCGTTTTGTAACTTAGATGAAACATGGCTCCATTACAAAACTCCGGAGACCAACCAGCAGTCTAAACAATGGGTTTTCCGGGTGAACCGGCTGCGAAGAAGGCCAAGGTATGTTTGTCGGCTAATAAGGTGATGGCAACAGTTTTTTAATCCACATCGATTACCTTCAAAAGGGAAAAACAAATATTATGCCAACTTATTGGACCGATTTAATGAGGATTTAAAAAAACGACCCCATATGGCCAAGAAAAAAGTTCTTTTTCATCAAGATAATACAGGGGTGCACGGTGTGTAGTCTCAATGACAAAATTTCATGAATTAGGCTACGAATTGATACTTCATCCGCCATATTCTCCGGATTTAGCCCCCAGTGACTATTTCCTATTTCCAAACCCAAAGAAATGGCTCGGTGGAAAGAGATTTAGCTCCAACGATGAAATTTTTCATCAAACAAATGCCTATTTTATGGACCTCGAAAAATCTTATTTTTCGGAAGGGATACAAAAATTGGAGAAATGTTGGACTAAGTGTATTGAGCTAAAAGGAGATTATGTTAAAAAATATATATTTTTTTTGCATAAAAAGCTGTGTTTCATACAAAAAGTCACCGACTTATTGATCCGCCCTCGTACTATTGTTTTTATACCCTCCACCATATATGGTGAGGGTAGGGTATATATCAGTTTGTCATTCCGTTTGTAAAATGTCGAAATAAGTCGATTTAGCGATGTCCGTCTGTTTGTTCGTCTGTCTGTCTTTTGAAATGGATATTACGGTCTTTTACACTTGCACACAGTGTACTGATTTTTTTTTTTGTAATCGAATTAAAAAAGTGGTCTGTTTTATTATACGTACCTTAAATTTGTTGGATATATATCAACAACAATTGTATTCATGACACTTGTTCCTAACCCACAGCACAATAAAAGAACAAACAGATAAATCGCTATTATCGGTATGTTGATTAATAAACTCAAAATGCCAGATAGTCCGCACGATATTAATATTGTAACTAAATGTTGAGAAAAAAAATATTTAAATATATTTGGATTTCATATTGCCAAATACTTTTTGTTAGAGAAACTTACATAGAATGGGAGTACGATTAAATTTCTTACTTGATAAAATCAGGCATATTAATAGAGTAATATAGATAAATTCCAGCATTAATGTATGCTTATAGGTTGATATTTCCAATTTCGTTACACATACTTTATTATCCTAGAATTGTAAGCGAAATGTGAAATATTTGTACTAAGTTAATCGGATATGTATCCAATACCAATTTATTGTTAATACTGTGGGAAATAGAAAAATTAGAAGATTGTGTAAATCGTAAAATATCACAAAGACATCGTGGTTCCTTATTGTGTTCCACATATAACGAGACATTGTTTAGAATATAGGGAAACCACATATAGACACCGTGAGCAGTGAAAAAAGTTATAAATTGTATTATTGCTGCCAAAGAAGTTTTATGAATATGTTGTCGCATAAATAGGGGCGCTGTTTGATCCCATATCAGTTTGAATAAAGATGATATTGATTTTTTATTACTAAAACTATTTAGTTTATATATCGGCGTATCCAGATCTGGTAATAATGTTGTAATCTAAATAAATTCAAATGAATACATAAGTAGCAATGCAATGTATTTATCCTTAATACTCACATTAAAAACATCATTAGTTAATTTTTTATTTCCCTGGACATTTGTATGATGCATATATTTTAAAATATCCATAGCCTCTGTTGATCTATTGACTCCCAACAAATACTTAGGACTTTTGGGTAAATACCCCAAACTAATGCAACAAACTAATCCTGAAATACCGCATGTAATAAAATATAGACGCCATGGTTTGTAGACAATCGGCAAAAGTGGTATTTGAAATTCCCAATCCTGATTGATGAAAAACCATGCAATAATTGGGAAAAGTATTGCGCTGAATGCTGAAATTAAAGCTCCATATAGGATGGCTTTTTTACGATGGCATTGGCAATGAAATTCTCCCAAATAGGCAAAAATTGTTGCTGAACCTGCGGATAAACTAAAATTATGATAAATAAGGCAAATCAAGGAGTACATATTATCGGTTTAAGGCTTTTAAATTTCTGACATTCTTAGTTTTCAACCTTTGGAAAATTGTATAAACGAGAGTTGTTGTCCGACTCTCTTATATACGAAGAAGTTATCGTAGGTTACTGAAATTTCGTACGCGATTTTAGTTTGAGTAAATTAAAAGGTAAACGAAATTTTAGGAAAATTGGTGCAAGGACACGCCTACCTTTCATATATCCTGAAGCTTAAAAATATCATAACATCTTTAAATTAAGTCACAACATACCGAAAATTGATAGTATTAAGTCAATGTTATTAGCTTGTCTGCTTAGCTGTCAAATACTTTAAAAGTTGACCGATTGCATTCAAACTTATCCAATTAATTATAATAAATAAATATAACATGTATACTAAAAACATGTATACTAAAATTCGTTGAATTCGGTTTTCTAACTAAAAAATCATTAGTATATCCTTTTTTTATTACAAACAATAACCCTAAAATATTGCAATAATTTTAAATTATTTATCCCTGTTAAGTTTATTTATTTTTGTTATTAATACTGGTAACACTTTCAAATTATTTTCCATTTTTGTATATTTACACGTCAAAATAATTTTGTTTCCAACATTAAAATTCAAAGCCAGAAACAAAATTTCTTGAAGATTTATATTAATGTTTCAAGTTTGGTGAAAATTAACTATAGAATTAAAGAACCAAACATTAAATACTTTTATAAATGAAATAATTTTTCAATTCACATTATTCTATTTCTGTTTTAGGTCATTAAAACACAATTTTTCTTTATCGGGATATTCTCCAAATAAATACTTCATAAAGTTTTATTAGCCAAAACATTGATATATTACTTTCAAGAATGAGATGACGCGTTTCGGGGATTTTCTAGGTCCCCATCTTCAGATCTCTTTAGAAAGTAAAAAGATAACTTTAAGGTCCCAAAGCAAACACTATATTGGTTGTATAATTTCAACTAATTGAGAATTATACAACGAACAATATTGCCTTTGTTTTAAACCAGCTATCTTTATAGAAAAATGTTATGGCAATCTTGTTTATTTACATAGAGACAACCTTTGGTTGCCATAGCTATGTATATTTTACTTTCCAAAATAGGAAAGTTTTTTACTCCGTACAATGAGTAAATTCATTTGTATTTTATTCAATTTTAATTTATAAACATTAAAATTTGCTTTTTTTGACCTTTCAATATTGCAATTAACATTATTCTATTTCTGTTTTAGGTCATTAAAACACTATTTTTCTTTATCGGGATATTCTCCAAATAAATACTTCTTAGAGTTTTATTAGCCAAAACATTGATCTATTACTTTCAAGAATGATATGACGCGTTTCGGGGATTTCCTAGGTCCCCATCTTCAGATCTCTTTAGAAAGTAAAAAGATAACTTTAAGGTCCCAAAGCAAACACTATATTGGTTGTATAATTTCAACTAATTTAGAATTATACAACGAACAATATTGCCTTTGTTTTAAACCAGCTATCTTTATAGAAAAATGTTATGGCAATCTTGTTTATTTACATAGAGACAACCTTTGGTTGCCATAGCTATGTATATTTTACTTTCCAAAATAGGAAAGTTTTTAACTCCGTACAATGAGTAAATTCATTTGTATTTTATTCAATTTTAATTTATAAACATTAAAATTTGCTTTTTTTGACCTTTCAATATTGCAATTAACATTATTCTATTTCTGTTTTAGGTCATTAAAACACAATTTTTCTTTATCGGGATATTCTCCAAATAAATACTTCATAGAGTTTTATTAGCCAAAACATTGATCTATTACTTTCAAGAATGAGATGACGCGTTTCGGGGATTTTCTAGGTCCCCATCTTCAGATCTCTTTAGAAAGTAAAAAGATAACTTTAAGGTCCCAAAGCAAACACTATATTGGTTGTATAATTTCAACTAATTGAGAATTATACAACGAACAATATTGCCTTTGTTTTAAACTAGCTATCTTTATAGAAAAATGTTATGGCAATCTTGTTTATTTACATAGAGACAACCTTTGGTTGCCATAGCTATGTATATTTTACTTTCCAAAATAGGAAAGTTTTTTACTCCGTACAATGAGTAGATTCATTTGTATTTTATTCAATTTTAATTTATAAAAATTAAAATTTGCTTTTTTTGACCTTTCAATATTGCAATTAACATTATTCTATTTCTGTTTTAGGTCATTAAAACACTATTTTTCTTTATCGGGATATTCTCCCGAAAACTTTCCTATTTTGGAAAGTAAAATATACATAGCTATGACAACCAAATGTTGTCTCTATGTAAAGAAACAAGTTTGCCATAACATTTTTCTATAAAGATAGCTGGTTTAAAACAAAGGCAATATTGTTCGTTGTATAATTCTCAATTAGTTGAAATTATACAACCAATATAGTGTTTGCTTTGGGACCTTAAAGATATCTTTTTACTTTCTAAAGAGATCTGAAGATGGGGACCTAGAAAATCCCCGAAACGCGTCATCTCATTCTTGAAAGTAATAGATCAATGTTTTGGCTAATAAAACTCTATGAAGTATTTATTTGGAGAATATCCCGATAAAGAAAAATTGTGTTTTAATGACCTAAAACAGAAATAGAATAATGTTAATTGCAATATTGAAAGGTCAAAAAAAGCAAATTTTAATTTTTATAAATTAAAATTGAATAAAATACAAATGAAATAATTTTTGATATTTTTTGTGAAATAACTAAAACTAGAGATTTCACGAATATTCGGTCCCTATTCGGTATTCGACATGTTTTGGCTATTTACCGAATACCGAATATTGATACTATTCATCGGAATACTGAATATTGCCACTATTTCGCCTAATTGTTCGTTTTATAAAAATCAATCAATAAAATCAATAATTTTTATTTAAAAAAAGTCGAAATAAGTCCAAAATTTTAATTAAATTTGTTTAAGACTATTATTGACTTATTAAAAAAAAGGAGGCGCTATAGTCGAAAAACTTTTATTTGTTGCCTAAGTGTAATCTGTTTATTAAAACTGTTATGAATATGCACTTTTTATTTGGAATTTCGTTCTTTTTTATTTGACCGAATATTCAGTATTCGGTTTCTATTCGTGATATCTTTAATTAAACCCATTTCTTATTAAAAATTTTTGCTTAAAATTCCATGTATTTAACCCTTCTAGTGGTGCAAATAAGAGTCAAATCAAAAATTTTTTTTACACAAGCTTTATAATCTGTCCAAAAATATGTTTTTAATAAATATATTATGAAAAAACTTTATTTTATTTAACATAATTTTTAACACTTTAAAATTGCATCAAATTTAAGCGAAAATCATGAAAATCGACATTTTTTAAAACATGATTTTTTGTAACTTGTGGCAAAATATTGGTTCTACATATTTCTCTTATTATCCTTGAGATAATAGTATATTCTTTGAAAAACGTCAAAAAATACCCTTTTTACGTTTTTTTAAGTTTGATACTTATGTAATTTTTGGGTTTTCAACAAAACAAAATGTATAAATTAAAGCTACAAAAAAATATTTAATAGATTTATATTAAAATTAATATTTTTAGTGTATTAAAAATATACTAGAACAATTAAAAAAACTTTAAATTATTTTTTGAAAAACTTAATTTTTTACATTTTTTTTGTGTTTAACTATTTTTGCTTCAAATTCTCTGAGCTTAGCGCACTCTCGTGGCTTCAAAAAAAGGCAAAACAAAAATATTCTTTTACACGATTTTAAGCTGCTTTATAATCTATCCAAAAATATATTTTTCATCCATATTTATGGTAAATATTTATTTTTTTAACGTCATTTAAAATTTCGGTATAAATTATGAAAATAGAAATATTTAAAAACATGTTTTTTGTATTTTGTGGCAAAAACTTGGTTCTATTCTTCTTATAATCTTTAAGAAAATAGTATAAACTTTAAAAAATATCAAACAAAACATACCCTTTTTTCGTATTTTTTTTAACTGCATCAAAGTTTTGTATATTTTGATTTTTCAGAGCCATAAAAAATAATTATACTAAAGGTATATTTTTAAACGATTAAAAAAAAAAAAAAAAATATATATATATATATATATATATATATATATATATATATATATATATATATATATATATATATATATATATATATATATATATATATATATATATATGTATATATATATATATATATATATATATATATATATATATATATATATATATATATATATATATATATATATTAAAATATCTTTAAGTTGTTTTATAATATTTATAATATTTATTTGGTTTGGATGAACTGATTTGGTTTTAGAAACTGATGAACTATTTCTAGGGAAAATTTTCATGGAACTTAGTTTAGATAAAATTTACAAATTTAGTTTTGTTAGGAAACCGTTTAATTTATTTTCAATATTTTTTTTCAAAAAAATATTATGTCATTATATATTATTATTAATTATTATATAATATTATTTCATTATTGTAATTTTTGACCGTGAGTGAAAAATGTCTCACGTACCCAACTTTACACTCAAAAAAAAATAGTAGAAAAATTGTAAACTATTTTCAATCCCACTTTGATATGTTTGTACTGATTTTTAGTACAAAAATTATTATGTAGCAAATCTTTTTGCTATTTGCATTTTACAAATTACAGAATTTTTACAGAATATTTTAAAATTTTTGTCTTCAGAAATCATTTTACAAATTTTTGAAAACCAATTTGCTAAAATTAGCAAATAAATTTTACTAATTTAAAAAAGGGGATTTTGAAGGAAATTTTATTTCTATTAATTAAAACTAATACCTACAAAATAAATTGCCTTTAAATTTTGCATTTGCTGATTTTAGCAAACCGATTTTAAATTTCACTTTAGAAAGATTTTCTACTAATTTCATTGTACTACACGTCAACAGACATGTGTTGCTAAGATTAGCAAAAAATACCGCTGGGCTCAAATTAGCAATAAAAGTAGCCATTCGGACTATTTTTGGTGAGTGTAATCTTAAATATTAATATTAAAGTAGCTTAAAATATATTTTAAAATTTTTTTAGCAAAAGGTAAAAAATTTCGAATTGCGATTTTAGGTATTAATTTTGTTTGCTGACTACATTTCCAATAATAATAAAAATGTAACTGTGATATTTTGCAATTTTTGCAACAATTTCTTTAAATTAGTTAATTTAAGAAGACAAAGGACCCCCAGTGTTCTTTAACGGTGTGTCACTTAGGGCGTTCCTTTTTGTGTAGTTCCCTCGAGGAGAATCATTGATTAACTACGAACCGGATCTGACTTTGTCACGATTTATTACGTTTCAGGATATCCTACAGTACATTTTTTTAATTTGTTTACCTTTTTGCTAACGTAATTTAATCATTACCGTGTTTTTATGGATTTGTTTAGACTTGAAATTAGGGCTTGAAAACAAGTGTTATTATTATGTTGTTGAAACTTGAATTAAACTGTTAGTCAAGGCTTGAATTAAAGTATAATCTCACTGTTATGTTCGACTTGAATTCCAGTGTCCGTTTTGCTGGAATATGCTATTGAATTAAAGTGTGATTCAAGTATAAATCAAGGCTAGAAATTGCAAATCATGACTTGAATAACACTTGATTTTAGCTTTAATTCAAGCAAAAATGTTTATTGGGTTGTTTACAACACTTTCCCAATGCAAACAAAATGTGCTTTTACAGTACCCGATTTACAAAATGTACACTATGTATGATTTTGTAACGCTTTTAAAAGAGATTTTGACAGAACTTGTTTTTCACATGAAAATGCTTCAACAATTTTATCGGCTTGGAATGCCAACATGTCAACCTCAGATGTCTCACAAATAGCCAAAATGGTTTTGAATTTGTCTGGTTACCTTTCGACAAATAATGTTCTTAAGATATCTGTACTTACCTTGCCACCAGAAAAATCATATGTTGAAGATAGTGGGACGGCTTTTGGTCTCCCATTTCAATACCAGCTTTAACTGTTTTTCAGCTGATTCGGCAAATGAATCCATGATGCGTTTTTTAATGGCTTCATACCGATTGATCCAAATTCATCACCACATATTCAAATTTGGTTGTTTCCTGTGTTTTACAATAGATTCGGAAATTTGCCTCGGCCTGAAGGAACCAAACTTCTGGTTCTTCTTTCCAAAATGCGGGAAGTTTTGGTGTCTTAGATGATGATATTTCAGGAACATTCATTGGTTTTGCAGGCAATTGTAATGGGTTTATTGGAGGCGCAATGTTCTGTGCTCCTGCCGGAGGTAGACTTACATTTGCTGTAGGTGGAACGCTTTGTTGTGTATTGTTTGCTGGTAGATCTCCAAACACATGCATGTTGATTGTTGCGTATTTTATATAAAGGGGTCACCAATTATAAATATTCGAATTTTATAATATTTTATATATAAAATTGATTGAATTTATTTTATCAGAAATAATTTTTTTTTGACAATTAAAACGTGTACATAATTAAAAAGTTAAAACGGGAATGATATTAAAATTCAAAAATGATATATTGTTACAAGAAATTTCTACCACTAGAAACTTCTTCACACGAATTTTGACAGCTGGAAAAATCTAGTGTCGTAATAAACTGGAAATAACTAGAATACTTGACTACTCATATATATACAGGTACTTGGTGACGCAATAGTTCAGTTGATAATAAAACTGTGCTAAGAACTAAAGTGTGGGGAACGTTTAGTCTATCTACACTGTGTAAATAAAGTGTGCTATTAAAGTGTTTTTCTGTAATTTTTAGTGACAGTTATAAATAAATAGAGCTATAAATAATTTCAAACAGTGTTTATTATTTGCAATAAGAAAGAACTCGATTTATTTAAAAGGTAAATAAATTAACGATTTTATAAAGGGTAAAATCGTAACAATATAAAATATTGTTATTTCAAATTATTCAAAATGTAAAGTACCAAAGTAAAAGTAATTTGAATTATCAAATGTACCCACAACAATAATTGACAAATATAGAATTATTTAGAAAGCACTTTATATAGGGATTAAACATTGGAATAATCTAAAATGAAGTGATTTTAAAATGCATTTAATACAAAAACATTAACACATTACTTACATATTATTTATATATTTTAATTTTATTAGAAATTCTAGAGCAATTAATTTGTTGGACAGAAAAAATTCACTAAAACGAACATTAAAAAACTAAAAAAAAAAATTGTTAGAAAAGGAATGTGAATTAAAAAAAGAATTTTTATTGATTCCAAACTTGGAGCAAAACTCTAAAATTGGAGCTGGCAAAGCACTTTTTTTATTATTCTAGAAGCATTTGTTCGTTTCGCCAATGCTTTGTCAAAGATTTTAAAAAAGTCATTTTGGGGTTGGCAAAGCACTAGAATTTTCAAAATCTTTCGTTCTGCCAACGCTGTCATCACCGTTAAAAGTACTACGGCAAACGCCTTGCCGTCCGTATATTTCTGGCTGGGTAGTTATACATATAGAGATAAAATTCGAAAAACAAAGCTTTTTCTTATAAAAAGAAAATATTTATGTTAGTGTTGCCATAATAAAAATTTAAAATTACCCATATGTGTACACAAAGTCGCCCAAAAATGAGAAATGAAATTAAAAAAAAGTCCGAAATAAAAGAACAATTTAATTAAAGAAAATTACAAATAAAATTCCAAAAAAGATCAATATAAATTAAAAAATACCAAAATCAATTAAAAAACTATTGAAATTCAACAAATAATTTTTAATTTCATTTAGTGTTTCTGAATTTTAATTGATGTTTTATAAATTACATTTGAAGTCATTCTAAAAATTTGTAAAACAATCTAATCGTTTTTAAAATAGTTATCTTGGGATTTGACTAAAATTTTGCACGTGGCTTTTTCACGTTCCCATGATGTCTGTGCTATTTTTTGTTTTTTAAAATTCACTGTAGTTCACGGTGTACGCGGCTCAAAGTTGATCACTTTTTTTTATAAATCGAAGGTATGCTTTTTTTTAAATACTCCCGAATAATCTTTATTTTTTAAATTTTTGCAAAATTTCTGTAAAGAAACCGCTTATTTTCAAAACAAATTTCTAAAAGTAGTAGATCTTAGTTTTCATATGAAATACGATTTGTAAAAAAAAAGTTAGTTTAACATGAGGTATTTAACCAACTTTGATCCGCCAAAAGTATTAAACTTTAAGCATCGATACACCGTGAATTTTGAAAAACAAAAAATATCACAGATATCATGGGAACGTGAAATAGCCACGTGCAAAATTTCAGCCTCTACATATAAAATACCCCTATATATAAAATACGCAACAATTAACATGCATGTGTTTGGAGATCTACCAGCAAACAATACAAAACAAAGCGTTCCACCTACAGCAAATGTAAGTGTACCTCCGGCAGGAGTACAAAACATTGCGCCTCCAATAAACCCATTACAATTGCTTGCAAAACCATTGAATGTTCCTGAAATATCATCATCTAAGACACCAAAACTTCCCGCATTTTGGAAAGAAGAACCAGAAGTTTGGTTCCTTCAGGCCGAGGCAAATTTCCGAATCTATGGTAAAACATAGGAAACAACCAAATTTGAATATGTGGTGATGAATTTGGATCAATCGGTATTATTTTTAGAAAAACCAACCATCCAACCGGTAGATATGAAGCCATTAAAAAACGCATCATGGATTCATTTGCCGAATCAGCTGAAAAGCAGTTAAAGCTGTTACTCAGTGGTATTGAAATGGGAGACCAAAAGCCGTCCCACTATCTTCAACATATGAAATCTCCCTGGTGGCAAGGTAAGTACAGATATTTTAAGAACATTATTTGTCGAATGTTTGCCAGACAAATTCAAAACCATTTTGGCTATTTGTGAGACATCTGACGTTGACAAGTTGGCATTTCAAGCCGATAAAATCGTTGAAGCATTTTCATGTGAAAAACAAGTCCTGTCAAAATCTCTTATAAAAACGTTACAAAATCATAAATAGTGTAAATTTTGTAAATCGAGTACTGTAAAAGCACATTTAGTTTGTATTGGGAAAGTGTTGTAAACAACCCAATAAACATTTTTGCTGGAATTTAAGCTAAAATCAAGTGTAATTCAAGTCATGATTTCCAATTTAAAGCCTTGATTTATACTTGAATTACACTTAAATTCAATAGCATATTCCAGCAAAACGGACAATGAAATTCAAGTCAAACATAAAAGTGGGAATATACTTTAATTCAAGCCTTGACTAACAATTTAATTCAAGTTTCAACAACATAATAATACTTGTTTTCAAGCCCTAATTTCAAGTCTAAACAAATCCATAAAAACACGGTAATGATTAAATTACATTAGCACTGAAGGAGTTGCTATGGTGGTTTAGTTTTTGCTTTTTCTAATATATATATATTTAAAACTTGATATAATGATATTGTGGATTTTTCCCTTGATTATGAGTTGTCAACTTATTTGTCGTTATATCGAGGCTCTTTCATACTATTAAAACTCTGTTTAATTATATCAACAAAATTTTTTTTTTTGTATAATTTTGCTGCTTTTTTTTCGGCTGTACACTCAAATTTATTATAACATGTGTAATTTAATGGATATTTTTTTCACTCATTCATATTATTGGTTCTCCATTGTAACTTTAATTTGTAACTTTGATGTCTTTTAATGAAAATCTTGGTCCAGTGGTTAGTGACGGCTTGTATTTAAAGGCAAAATTGCGACCTTATAAGGGCCAGTTTAATGTTGCTCATCTAAACTGCAATAGTATAAAACCTGCTTATAGAACTTCCAAGTTTGATGAAATTAAGAGTATTTTTGGCGGTAATGAGTTTGATGTGATTGGAGTTTCTGAGACTTGGTTGACTAAGAATGTTTCGAGTCGAGCAGTAGAAATACCCAGGTACAAGTTCTGCCGTAATGATCGTGTAGGTGCAAGAGGTGTGGGCATTTATATTTCGAGCAAGCTTAAGTTTAAAACAGTTTTTAAAGTTTCCTTATTTGACAAATGCGAATCGCTTTTTTTGGAACTTTACTTTGGTAGTTGTAAAGTTTTATTTGGTGTTGTATACTTGCCACTGCCTGCAGATTTTAGTGAGTTTGAGAACCTTTATTATGAACTTTTTTTGAACTATTCAAATATTATAGTTGTTGGTGGTTTTAATTACAATCTTCTTGATGTTGCTTAATCTAGCTCTGTGCGTTCTTTTTGCACTAGAACCAACCTGTCTGTTTACCATAATTCGAGAGAAGAGGAAGTATTATGCTGAAATGTTTTGGGGGTTGGATACCTCGTGTTTGTGGAGGATTCTTAAGAGATCTGGTTGTGATAATTCTACTGATATTGTTTGTGATGGGAATGTAGATGTAATTAATGAATATTTTGTTCGTGGCTTAGGTACTGATATTAACAATAAAGTTGATTTTGATGGGTTTGAAGACTTGGAAGGTGCGTTTTCTTTTTCTTGTGTTACTGAAGATGAAGTTCTGGAAGAATTTAATAATATAAGGTCACTGTCTATTGGTGTTGATAATATTACAATTCAGTTCTTAAAACTTATTTACCCTTATATACCTGATGTTATTTTGCATTTAATTAATACTATTTTAACGACATCAGTATTCCCAGAGGCTTGGAAGGTAGCGCGAGTTGTGCCTATTCCTAATGTGGTACTATTCATGGTCCTGATGATTTGCGACCGATATCTATTCTACCGGCGTTGTCTAAGGTTGTGGAACATATTGTTAAGGAGCAAATGCTTTTCTTTGTTAAGAATAAAATTATTGATGCTCAGTTTGCTTTTCGGCGTGGATATAACACTAAAACACTTTTACTTAATCTGACTGATAATATTAGGAACTCTGTGAATGATAATAAGCTGAGTGTGCTGATATCTTTTGACT